>MU551531.1:4366194-4480149 GCA_024362625.1 Silurus asotus
TGTATGTATGTATGTATGTATGTATGTATGTATGTGTATATATATATATATATATATATATACGGCCCAACATTTAAACGTTGGTACTTTTCCACCCTGTTCACCCAAACGCAGCTGTTTACACAATATATTTTGTAAAAGCCTGTTTTATATACACACACGCATTTTTCTTTATTATAAATGTCAAAATGAGGTTTGTCGTCCAATTAGCGCACATTTTTTAATCGTTTTTTTTATTCTACAGTTTTAATCCTAGGGAAGGGGCTGCAGCGAAGCCGCCTGCTCTCAGTTCTCTGTTGCGGGGGACGAAATTAGCCGAACGTCCAGCAGCACGATTATAAAAAAAATAATAATAATAATTTTACCTTTTGTATTCACAAAAGCCGATTTCTCAGGATGGTTCCAACCCTCTAAACGAATCCCTCCCTCGTGCCCAGGAGGGAAACCCAGCCGTGCCGAGGTGGAATTCATATGCATTTGAAAGGGAGATGAATTATTAAACGCGGTGTAAATTATTAGTCGCAGGTGATATCAGATGCAACCTTTTATCATTTTAATATCGGCATGGGGAGCCGGGATACAGATTTTCTTTTTCTTTTTCTAATTGTTATTAGGCTGCTCTATAGAGCACTTGAATCGTTTTAATGGGACTTTTGGAAAAACAGGTTTACATTTATTTTTTCTCTTAAAGTGTTTTATTCCCCCATTAATTTTGAACCTGTGATCATGTGCCAAGATCACTGATCTGTGTCACACTGTACAGAATTCATTAGGGAGAGCGAACATGCATTGCTCAGGTCCTCTGAGTTCATAAAATCACCCCCTTCCTTTATTTTTCCTCAGTACACTCCACATCTGTGAATAATAATCAGTTGTTGTTGTTTTTTTTTTTTTTTGAAGTTTTAACACTGTCAGCCAGTCTTTTCTCGTTCAGGTTTTAAGACACGACTGTGATGTAACGGATGACGAGCGCTTCCTGTGTTTTCTGCGCAGCACTGCGGGATGTTAGATACAGTAATAAACTACTGTACAGCTGATCTGAAACTGATCTAATGAGCTGCACACTCACTGTGTAAGTTTGAGCCATTAAAAATGTGAAAGGAACCAAATTACGATTGAGCAGGGTGGGGGAAGGGAAGCATCCCGATCATCTGAGGAGAAACGAACGCAGAGCAAGCAGACCCCTGGTTTTCCCCCCACAACTTTGTACTTGTGTGATTCGAATTGTTTTGTATGCATAATACAATAAATGTTTTGCATAGTATAATCTGATCCACTTTGAGTTTTCTTTCTTGTGCATTTGTTTTTGTTTTCTTTCTCTTCTTCCTTTCTTTTTTCTCTCTCTTCATTCCTCCTCTTTCTCCTTCCCTTCATTCCTCCACTTAGTTTAATTCTTGCTTTTCCCTCATTATGCTTTTCTTTTTATCTTTATTTCCCTTCATTCCTTTCTTTCTTTCCCTTCATTCCTCTGCTTTTTTTTCTTACCCTTCATTCTGCATTCGTTTCTTTCTTATCGTTCTTGATCTTTCTCTATTTCTTTCCCTTTATTCATTTCTCTTTTCCCCCAGTCTTTCTTTTCCTTTCCCTTCAATCATCTTTTTTTTTTCACTCTCTTCATTCTTCCACTTTCTTTAATTCTTTCTTTACCCTCATTATGCATTCCTTTCCTTCTTGTTTTTTTTTTCTATCTTGATTTATTTCCCTTCATTCCTCCACTTTCTTTTTCTTCATTCTGCATTCATTTATTTCTTGTTTTTCTTTGTATCGTTCTCTATTTCTTTCCCATCATTTCTTCCTTCCCTGCATTCCTCCTCTTTATTTTTCCCCCTTCTTTCTTTTTCTTCTCTATTATTCCTCCACTTTCTTTAATTCTTTCTTTTCCATAATTTTGCATTCCTTTCTTTCTTCCTTCTCTCTCTCTCCCTCTCTCACACACTCACAATTGGTAATCTTGGTGCCAGTAGCCAGAAACACTGCATGAGACACCTGTGCTTCACCATGCAGCCACACACACACACATTCATATACACATTCACATCTAATCTGCACATACTTATGAAATAGGAGGAGAGCAGGTTTGAATTCTAGCAGTCAGATGGTCCTATACAACTGTGTGCTCTCACTTTGTGGCAGTTTGGGGAAGAAGCACATTTGGATTCAAAAGTTGGGTGTCAATACTTTAATCCATATAATGTGTCTGTTTTATTCAGATACTTTTCTCATTTATGCTTTATTTGATCTCAATTAGTGATTGTGATTTTTTTGTTGGTGTATGTTTTTATGGTTTATTAATATCAGTATTGTGTATAGTAAAGATTCCAGCGGTCAAATCTTCATCTGCTGAACAGAATAATCAGATGAATCATACACTTTCCTGAACGATACAGAAGGCAGTAAAAAGATGGTGATTTAGTTATCAGAAACTGATTGTCAGGCCGAGTTTGTGTATTTGCACAGGAAAGTCGTCTTCAGTCACGTAGTTCTGGAGGTTAATCTGCACTGCTTGGCTCAGGATAAACACACCATCGCTGGTTCTTAACTTGTATTTATGTGCTTGTTTATGCGAGGGGGAAATTAATTGCCTTGTTCGTGAGTTAAATGTCGTCCTCTTATCTCAGTACTTTGGCAAATCTCCTCCAGACTGCAGCACTGCTTTCCTTTGGCAATTGGAACACATCTCTTTAATTTGTTATCACGGGGAATTCAAAAAATGATTGCAGAAGAGAACCGAATAAATCAAGTTTTTAAAGTGGAGTTCACTGTTTTACTGTCTAGTCCTCTACCTGCCGAATCAAACTCGCTTTCTTCTCGCTCTCATTGTTTCTTCTGCTGGACCCATGCATATTGCATGTGCTCTTCTGCTCAGTTATTTGAATTCTGGTCGTAGGCTCTGACCGGCGCTGAGCAGATGTTCACCGCCTGGATTTCCGTGGCAGGTGCAACTCTGATCTTCACTGGAACTGAAATTCACAGGTTGCATCATGCATGTTGAAGCATCTCTATATATTTTTTATCGTTATTTGTTTGCACTTTAAAAAGTCAATCAGCATCTGAAAAGGATGAGGTTCTGTTTCTTCAGCTTTTTGTTTTCCAGAATGGTTTTTTTTGTAGAAAAGCGGCTGTGGCAGCGGCATTCGGTGCGGTGGGGTTCATTTATTGTCTTTGCTTTTGTCACATCATTGCAAATGTGCAACATACACCCACTGACCAACTGCCTGCTCTGTTCTCGCCCACTGCCTGCTTTCATCTTGTGCGTGCAGACGAAACTCAATAGCATCAACACGCAGGCTTTTTCTACAGGCTCTCTTTTCTCCAGGCGCAAAAACCCTACAGGGTCACCGACATGCTGGAGCTAATTAACGTTTAGTCCGTTTTTGGATCTGCTTCTGAAGCCGTTTTTCAAAGCTTTTCTCTTGTGTTTAAAAAAAAATCCGTTTTTGGATCTGCTTCTGAAGCCGTTTTTCAAAGCTTTTCTCTTGTGTTTAAAAAAGAGAGCCGCAATCTGGTATTCGTTAAGATGCTCCAGGTGACACACTGACCTACACTACTGTATATAGACACGTTTTGGAACATCTGATTTTCCAGCTGTATGTGATTCTTCTCCAAACTGTTACCACAAAGTCAGAACACAATTGTATAAAATGGATGCTGTAGAATGAAACTCTCTTGAACTTGCAGACCCAAAACTGCTCCAGCATGATAATTACGATGAGTTGGGTTTGGATGATCTTCTGCTTTAGAGGTCCGATCTCAACCTTATTGAACACCTTTAGGATCATTGTAAACACTGACTGCACCCCAGACCTTCTCACCTCACCTACATCAGCACCTGACTTTACTAACACCCTTGTGGCTGAATGATCCCAAATCTCCACAACACCTGGTGGATCATCTTCCCAAAAGTGTGGAGATTAATTTGAGGTGGTATCACAGTTTTTAACAGTTTCGAGACTACCTCTGTTTACAAGGAAGTACTGTATTTAACTACATTTACACACCTTTAAAATTGTCTCCTTGCACAGCAATACAGCGCTCCCAGTGTTCCACCACCATCAGCAACCTTCGAGTTGGATCTTCATCTTCAGGAAGAGGGGGAAATCTGGCGAGGAGGGTGGGTGCGGAAGTAAGGTCGTGTGGATTGTTCTCCGACGATCATCATGCACGAGTTGCGGAAAGGTTTTAACGTGTCCGGGGCATTGAGCTCGTTCAAGGTCTTCCTTCAAGACTCAAACGACTTGTACAGCATCACTGTATGTCAACTTAAAAATTCCAAATTGTTTTTTTTCTTTTCCCTAACTTGCTGTCCAAGATGAAATCACAGACGTGGTAACTCACGTGGTCAGAATACGATAATAGCACCAGTAGTCTTGAAACCTTTTGATACCACCTTGTATAATGGCAAATGTAGACTAAATGTGGGATAGGATCTTCACAAATCATAATCTTATATTCAGGTGTCCACACTATTTTGTAGGTATCAGAGTTCAGGTTCAGCCATGAACCAAAGCCTGAGGGTTAAGGGTCCAATTGTGGTAGCTTGGTGATACCAGGGGCTTGAAACTCAGACCTTCCGATCAGTAACCTTCACTGCACTTCCAGCACTCAGGGCTCTCCTTTTCAAGAACTAATTAACGGTGCTGATTTTTAACGATGATGCTCAGTGTGCCGTCTATTCAAGATACTGTTTAAACCGAAATAAACATAAAACAGCAGGACGTGGCCACAATGAGCACATAGCTGAATCAAATGTTCCCTGCTGCTCCTCTGATTTTGTACCTACTTACTTTTAAAAATGTGTGAATAAAATCTCTGGGGGGGGTCCGAGATTAATTGGGAATGGATTAATCTCACGCTTGGGTTCCTTGAAAACTGGAGATCGATAAGAGAATTATGGGAGTCTGTGTGGGGAGCAACGTGTACGAGCGTATTCCGCTGTTCGTTAGGCGCTCGGGGTAGCGGGGCTGCAGCGTGGGTGAGATAACACTCTTAAATGAGTCTGGCTGCCTTCGTCCTCGGCTTTGCCCATGGGCCCCCGGATCGTTCTGTCACGTTTCAAATTGCGGGGAAAACCAAAGTGCAAGCGTGTCGACACACTACCCTGATCCCTGCTCTTTAATGAGTCTCTTTCTGCTTCATCTTCACCCGCAAACTGACAGGAAAATACTAATGGTGGCTGGGAGAATGTGCACACTGATTCCTAGCCACACTGAGAGAAAGTCTCATCATCATGGTCAAAAAGGGAAAGTGCATTCGATGGAAAAAGAGGCCACAAATGATTTTGACGCCCTCAACATGTGGTCATGATCATCATCTTAGTAAGTGTTTTAGAAAATTTGACCTGCTTTCCTATTTTATTAGGACTACAAATAAATTTATAAAATCCCCCCCAATTTAAGTTGGTAAATATGTTTAAACGTTCCGCTAGATAATTGTGATTGTTTCGGCTGGCAGACGTATCCTGTGGTCATGCTCTGTTTCAGTGGGGTCAAATTGTTGGCCTGTTTGAAGCTAAGAAATCGGCTGAGCGTTGAAACTACTACAATTGGGTAAAAAACTATCCAGTGGAACGCTAATAGTGAAGCATCATATAAAAAAAAAAAATGTAAAGATCATTTAATCTTATAATAAATCCAATAGTAAAAAAAAACACTAGCATTCTCAGCTATGTGTAATGGTGAAATTGAATTCATTTTCCACACAGTGTAAATAGAACCTGAACCACTGTATTGTCCTCAGAAAACCATTTGCAAGTGAGCAGGAATCCTACACTTTTTTCATTCCAGAATTCCACACTTTTCCAGACTTTCTTAAGGATTTTGAATCCCATATTAAACATTTGACATAATGTTATAGTCGGAACTTAAAATCTTTAAGTTTAATATAAAGGTAAGTTGCGATCTCTGATGTAAGACGTTTTTAACGGCAACTGCTGCCTCACAATGTAACGAAATAAATCCCTGCAGAAATGACACGAAGGGTCTTTACTTTCTTAAGGAGCATAAAAGAGAGGCAGAGAAAGTGATGCACTCATCATCCCTGGCGTACAATTCTGTGGGGGCAGTGTTATGATCTGGGGTTGCTTCAGATTCATCAACATTTTAACATTGTAAAACAGTATTATAAAACAGGGATTTTTTTTTTTACTTTTTTTTATTTTTTTTGGTCCAGACCTTAACTCCAGTAAAAGTTTTGAAATAAAGACTTTACACAGCGTTCCATCTCTCCATACTCTCTTTTACTATCATCAGTATAAGCTCTTGGTGAGTAATTAGTGTAACACTGGACGAAAATAAATGCTGTCACATTGCATAAGCGTGAAACAATGCCACTTCGCGTGCATGCCGTAATCGGAGTGGAAGGCGGTCCAACGAAATATACGAGTGTGTGAATTTATTTGGCCATTCAGCATATATGCCGCTAAACAACTTGCCATGTTGTGAGTGGGATTAATGATGCACAGGCTTTAGCCCATATTATTCCCCATTGCCTATGGGGGTGAATCTTATTAAAACAGTCAGTGAATATCAGAAACTTACTCTGAATACTAATTTGTGTATTCGAATTTTCTCATATGTGAATAGAACGAAACCTCAGGCTCTCTCTTGAACAAAGAAAAAAAAAATGTCAGAGGTATTAGCTAATCTTTATTAAAATTATAAAAATGTTTCATGGCTTTCACACCTTTCCAGTCTACCGTTTGCCCTTTTTACTTCCACCAGCTTAATTTGCTGCTTTAGTTTTGCTTAGTTGCTTTGGAGAATTTCTGGAATCATCCTTAATATTTGCAAATCGATTCAAAACAATGTGTACAAACATTGGATTTTTCGCAAACGCATGTAATTTTCCTATAATTCTTAGATCATCTCTCAAAAGTAAGTTGTGTCAATGAACGTCTCATTTCCATTAGAAGTCCGTTTGTCTTCGTTTACGAACAAGATCGTCTAAATGTTCAGTCCTGTTTTCAGTATCACTGTGCACGCTTTTAATATTTCCTGTTGTAAATTACAGTTTGGGCTACAATGATTGAAAATGCACAAGGCTGAATTTCTTCTGTTTGGCATCTTTGAATTTTAACAGCACAAATTTACACATTACTGTATGTGGGATATCGAGTGGAAGAGACCGGACATGATTCACACTTTTACTGCACTGTATTAGAGTTTGTTCTTTTCCTGGTTGTTTATCCATTTTCAGAAACTGTAATTGTGTTTTGCTCCATCATAATTATTATTTTTTTTTTTTTTTTTTTTTTTTAGCGAACCAGTTGATCACTGGTGTTGATCTGATGCCGTTCACTCGTCTTCATTATTGACATTTAAAGGATTAGTTGAAATTCAAGCATGACATGATGACAAGTGATTTAACCATTTTGCATTCAATGACTGATGCCTAAATATTTTGGGGGTTTAAGACTATTTAGATGAGAAGCAGTATTTTTGATTAACATGACCAACAAATATTCTTTAAGAACGTTGATGGAAAAGTATAGAGAAGGTCAGAAGGAGTTGCATTGTGTGTTTGTGGATTTAAAGAAAGTGTATGACAGGGTAGAGAGAGGAATTGTGGTATTGTATGATTAAGTCAGGTGTGTCAGAAGTATGTAAGGGTGGTGCAGGACATGTATGAGGACAGTGTGACAGCAGTGAAGTGTGCAGTAGGAACGACTGACTGGTTCAAGGTGGAGATTGGACTGCATCAAGGCATGTAGAACATTTTGGAGGGAAGGTGAGGGAGGATAGATTGAGATGGGACATGGGGTACATCATAAGAGAATGCTTAAAATTGAGCCACCAGGAAGGAGGAAAAGAGGAAGACCAAAAAGGTTTATGGATGTGGTGAGGGAAGACATGCAGGTAGTTGGGGTGAAAGAGGCAGATGTAAAGGACAGGGGGGTATGGAGATGGATGATCCGCTGTGGCGACTCCTAATGGGAGAAGTCGAAAGAAGAAGACAAAGAAGACATAAACAAATAATAAACAGCCAACAATCAATTGAATGATTGTAATTTGTTTAAAGAAATGAGAAATTGACGTTATGATGTTCACACTTGACTTCATGATCTGGTGGTTGAACAAGTAGGTTTGAGAATTTTATTTCTGATCTGAGAAACGCTCCAAAGCAGCTAAGAAACGGCATTGATCTAGAAATGGCTGTTTAGCGGAACCATCAGGTTCTACTGGTTGATGTTTAAGAAACATGTGCATGAAATAGATCTGTTAAGACTGGAAAAGCCGTAATATTATGTGCAGAAAATTAGCTTTATACTTACAGTATGTGTGGAGTGGAATGGGTCACTGGATCGCTCGGTGCTGCGTCGCTAAGTCCTAGTGTTCAACATGTGCTGGACGAATAAATCAGATTTCTGTGCGAAACAGAAGGTTCATTTACAGGAGGTTCTGCTTGTCTGGAAGATCAGAAAATCATCTGGTTCACATTTTAGATATTGTTTGAGTAACTAAGAATAAGTAGGCATTATTGATAATGATGCTTATAACTGACACACCTGCTTGTAACTTGATGACATTTGTGTACACTTTAAAATGCCAAGTTTATTTATGGAAACAACAAATCACTTGAAAAGCAAAGGAAACATAACTATATACAGGAATAACAATTAAAAAAAAATAAATCATACTTTAAATGATTTTCTAAAAACGTCACAATTCAATTATTTAAGTGCCAACAATACAATCACACACCATGTGTGGGTCCAGACATCCACACATGCTCGACTTGAGACTCCGTTTGTCATTATTTGTTAAAGCGACAGATTCAAACAACAGAACATTTGCTAGAGTTCTGCTGTCGTTCCAAATTATAAATCCAACCTGTGAAAACACGAGTCGTATTCCTCAGAAATGGCAAAACTAACAGCAGTTTGTCTCACACTCAGAAACAACACTGACTAGGTTGAGAGTGCAGGTGCAGTGTATTGTTCTCAGACTTCCTTCACATCATCAAGCTCTGAAATCCGTCCAGCTAAATGCACATCATCAATATGGAGGATAATCGGTGAGGATGGACTGTACATGCTCATGCATTGCTTTTAACATCCTGGTTTCACCAGTTATGAGGGCTATCGTTCATAATCAATGTGAATTTCTGGGGGGTGTAAATGCACAATTAAGCGACTTTATTTCACACAACTCTGATTTTTTTTTTTCTTAAGAATTAGCAGAAATAAATGTGGAATTGTGAAAAATGTAAAAAAAAAATTGTGAGGAATAAAGTCTACATTTGAATGGTTTTATTTGGTGGGAATGGGCTTCCATTAAATGGTTTTTTAAGAGTTTGCCTAATTCCGACTTTCTCAATTACGATTTTTTTTCCTCGCAGTTCTGACTTTATTTCTGCCAGTTTTGTGAAAAGGTTATAATTGAGCAAACTTTTTTTTATGTGGCGGAAATGGGCTTCCATAGCCTGCTGCCTCAATGATCACACATAATCTCCCACTGCCATTCGCAGACTGGGTGAAATCTTGTCTGCTGTCACTGGCAGGATGCGGTTTCCTCATGCGGCCCGACAGACTGGCGTTTAGGGCAAAGGATCTTAGCGAAGGCCCTGCGAAAGCTGCTGTGGCACAGTGGGTACAGGAAAGGGTTGATGGCTGAATTAAGCCACAGGAGCCAGAATGTGACTTCGTACCAGTGATGTTCTATACACGTGCCGCTACAGGCTGCTCGGATGATCATGAGCAAGGTGTACGGCGCCCAGCACAAGCCGAAAACACACACTATCACTGCCAAGGATTTTGCGATCTTCTTGTCCCGTGAGAGACGTGAATTCTCGCCGTTCCGAGACGGCACCTGTGACTGGACCATGCGTGTCTTTAACCAGCAGCTCAACGCTCCTTTCTTCTTATTGACTGTCTTCAGAGAGAGAGACACTGATTGACTGCAGCTGGGGTCTCCACTGGAGGACGGAGAAATATCCATGTCCTCCTCAATCACAGCTGAAACGCCCGCCGGTTCGCTGGAGGATACTTTGCGCGTCCTGACGAAGAAGACCGCAGATGAGGGCGATGCCCCGCTGTCCATCACCCTCCATCCGTCCTCTTTCTCTGCTCCGCGCTGAGCTGCTCGGCTCTTGTTTCGCCGCTGGATGTTGAGGTAGATGCTGAGGTTGAAGAAGGTCACTGAGATGAACGGCGAGAAGAACTCGAAGGTAGACGCGCTAAGCAGGAAGTACCAGGTGCAATAGAACTCGGCAAAGCACTCGTCAGCCGGAACGATGCTCTCACCAGCGATGTCTTCCCAGAAGATTATGGCGGGGCCATAAAGAAGAAAAGCCAGCAGCCACACTGCCAGCATCTTTCCCACAGCGTGCCGAGTCATTCCCTGCTGTGCTCTGTACCTCACCTGGGAAATAGAGCGCACAGATCGTACAATCAGTACAATCAAGTAAAAGGATGAACAGCAAAACCTTTGATGTGAACACAATACATACACATTTTTTATTTATTTATTTCAGAATTCCATACTTTTCCAGAATCAAATATGCAGACTTCCGTAAAAAATTTTAACATCTAATATAATGATTTTAAGTTCCAACTATAATGTGTTACGTTACAATCTCTGAAGTATGTCTGAATCAGAATCTCTGATGTTTTCCATGTGTTTAGTCATAGGGGGCGCTGTCCTGTCCTGGCAACTGCTGCCTCACAATGTAACAACCAATCACAACTGTGCAGATCCGGTCTAGCCGATCTTTTGGCAGCGCTGAAAGTCTGCTCCTAACTCCACAAAAAAAGACACCTTTTGGCCGTGTCCACACTATTACGCATTTGTCTGAAAAAAATTTTTCTCTTCGTTTTGGCCTTCAGATTTGTTTTCAAGAAGGATTTTTGTACCCAACACAATTCTGGCCGTACAAACAGGAGACACATTTCCCTTTATTTTTTGTGCCTTAACAACTTTTCCACATGCAACATTGTTTCTAAACTTTTCCAATTTGGTGTAAAAAAAGTGTAGACTGGCAACCCTGCTGGTATATCTCTCAGGGGAACACATGCCTGAAGTCACACGGCTCTCTGTCACTCAAACAGCTTTTTGAATCATGTGCTCTCTACATATACCAAACATTGCCTCTTTAACCAGGACTGAATCAGCTGGAAAAATAATCTATAATAAAGCACCTGAGAGAAAGAGAGAGAGAGTGTGTGTGTGTGTGTGTGTGTGTGTGTGTGTGTGTGTGTGTGTGTGTATTTAAGTGTGGTTTTATCTGCAGCTACACCAGCACAGATGCAGAGGTACTGTTACATCATGTGCAATATTAATGACAAATGGCCTACTTTATTCTGTAGACAGTTTAATGTAATGTTTATTTAAAAACAATATAAATATTAAGACAATTAATAACATTCTCTTTTAAAATCAGTTGTCTTTTTCTTTTTAATAATACATTTCTAAACAATTAGAAGTGACAATTTTTGAGTAATTTTAATCATTGCCTTTGAAACACTGACCTACTTTGTCCAATTGATTGGCCCAGATCTTTTACATTATGTTTATCGGGGTGGCACGGGGTAGCAACTGCCACCCTAAGATAAAGCATAAAACATTGCTACCCCATCTGCCACCCCAATACTGGTATCTTAATGTATAAAATATAATTGTAATCAGTTTCCTCGTCCGATTTACAGCAGTGGCGCTTCAATGTGATGACCTAAAAATAAAAAACAAAATATTCGTAGTCCAAACCAAGAACTATTATGAACTGCATTGTTTTAACAATTTAATCACATTCAATGCAACCAGCCTGATCACTGATCCCAAACAAATAACTCAGTCTCTTTTAACGAATCCATGCATTTATATAAACACATATGACCGACTTAAACTCGCTACAGGTTTGTGTATTAGTGACGATTCGTTGAACGAGTCTTTAATATGATACAGAAGAACGAATCATCTCAAAGTGTTTTGTTTATTTTCTACTGAACGCGCATGTGGAAATTTTGTAGAAGTCAATTCGTTAAAACGATCCGATCTACCTAGCATTATTGTGTAGAAAATTAGAAACAGACGTTAAATATAGCTGACTATCTCTTTGCTTTGTGCGTTGTTGTTTTTTTTACAAATTAAAAACATTTTCCACAAGTCTGTATCATATCACTATTTTTCAGTGTAGAAAGAAGGGGGGGGGCGGGGGGGTTGGGTGGAAACAAATGTGCAGCAGGATAGATAATTGTGTTATCTGTGAGCCACACCATTCCACATTTCTTTACACTGTCATATAGGCTGTTAGTGCAGTAGGTAAAGTTGTGTGCTAATGACTAAGAGGACTGAACCGCCACTACTGGGCCCTTGAGAAATGCTCTTATTCCTCAACTGTTCTACACTTTAGATTCCACTTTTCTGGATTGGCTTTTCAGTTGAGTCTGGAGGTTTTAATACTCAGTGTTTTTTTTTTGGTGAAATATACCGTTATATTACAATTCATATATACTATATGGATAAAAGTATTGGGTTTTCCAGCCATATATGGTTTTTCCTCGTACTGTCGGCACAAATTATGGAGGCGCACAATTGTATAGCATGTCGTTGGATGCATTTGGTAGCATGAAATTGTTCAATGAGACCCGAACCTTTTCCAGCATAATGTCCCTGTGGATAAAGCCTGCTCCAGCGAGATATGGTTTGCATGCAGTGGAAAGTCTTGAGTGGCCTGCTATAGAGCTCTGATCTCAACCCTATTTATCATCTTTGGGATGAAGTAAAACATTTCTGTTTTTTATATTGGTAGTATTGCGATTTTAACCACTACATATGATGACTTTTCTAGTGAGCCTCATGGTTGATGATTTTCTTAAAGCAATATATATATTTCAATTTCAGGGGGTAATCACTCTTTAGGAGTAGTTTAAAATCTGCACGGTGTATGCAGTACTAAACCAATTACATTTACTTGGCGAACTGTCACACTATGTGAACTGTATAATGAGATATAATGAGAATGAATTTTTCTGGCTGGGGATATGGCACTTTCGAGTGTGCCATTTATTTCTAAAACGTGGGAAATCATTGAGCTGTAAGTAAATTACTAAATGATTATACACGTTGTTAAAAGAATAAATGAAAAAAAGAACTAAGGCAGTGCATACACTAGAGACTAATTTTGCCCAGCAGTCTGAACCCTCTCTCTGTAGGGATCACAAACTCTCTTATGAAAACTGTTTGAAGCCATGATCTGGTTTAGCAGTTTTGAATAGAACCTCAGTCGTTGTCCTTTGATATTGTCGTTTATTAAAGTTGAAAGAGAGAACACTTTACAGACACTGGCGCACCTTTTTTATGAGGTAGACATGCATCGATATCCAGAATTAGATTACACAGCGTCTGATGATCTATTGCCAACACTAGAAAATTCTTGGGTCCGAAAGTCAGAAATGTGGAGAAAACCTGTTTCCTAACATTAGAGTAATTTATACCTCAGAATTGCAATTGAATTTGCACACTTTGGAAACTAGGAAAGCACATAATACCTGGAATTTCCTTTTTTTTTGCACAAGTTAACACTCACATTGGACTTAAACAGTGGATTGGAATACCACAGTGACACTTAACCACAATGACAATGAAACAACAACAAATTAAATCTGGACTACTGTCAATATCCATACCAACCTCTTATATTTGTGTATATATATATATATTTTATAGTACAGTATTTTTTTTTACTTATATTTTACAAGTCATACTCTGTATGAGTGTGTATGTGACGAATAAATTTTTATTTGAAATGTTTAGTTAGTACAATAAGCTTGTGCTGCTTATAGCAAATACGACGCCTGTCGCTTAACATTCAAACAACCAATTTTTACACCAACCAGCGAAATTCGTTAATTTGTGTTTCACTATTTCTAAAAAGATGTAAATCCATAAATACATACACTGTAATGATTAAAGTATTGGAACACCTGAATTTCCAGCCGTATGTGTTTCTTTCCCAAAGATAGGGGTTCACATAGATGTCTTTGGATGCGCAAGCATGAATCTTTCTCTTCACTCGAACTTTTTAAATATATTTATATATATTCATACATTATATATTTTTATTTCACTAGAAATCTTAAGAAATGTCTTCCAAGAAAATCAGTGATGGTGCTGTGAAAACGAAAGTAAATAGAATTACCATTGAAACCACAAAGGTTATGAGCGTGGTGCGTCTCAGGCTCGCAATCAACCACTACCACATGGGTAAGTGTTAAATTATGTTTACATTATGGTAATTTGCGGTGTATTTGTTTGTTAAAATAGGCTACAAATACTTTTTCTAGTGTCGAATAAAGTTTCGGAACGAATTAAATCACTTTTACATTCATTCTTAAGGGGGAAATTAGTTCGAACGTACGAGCAAATGGACCTACGAGCAATTTTCAAGAATGAATTATGCTCGTCTAACGAGGTTTTACTGTATTTAGTGATAGAATGTAAAATTGCCATCGTTAGCCAATTACTGTGGTAAACTAATACACTTTGACATGCTGTTTTAAGGGAAAGAAATAAACTTCATTTTGGAAAGAGTAGCTCTGATTTCTGTCCAGCTCCTTCACTCCACTCTGTCATAGATTATTTTCCTCGCATGCCTTAGTGAGTTTAATACCTTTCTTATAAAGAAGGGCTCATTATCTCATAGTAAAAGTGGTGACTATTAATGGCATCATTGAATAATTACAGAATTTCGAACCCATGAATACAAAATCAAGTTCTATACTTTTGTTTTTTGGTAGATCCTGGCAGGTTTTATCTAGCGGTGGATCGCAGCGGTGTTACTGTCCAGCTGTTAATGCTCCCGAGTCTAAACAGAAAGAAAGTACAATGGCTCCTTCCTTTTTCAAAAGATGACAAATGAGGCTTTGGCAAAGAAAAGCAATCATCTGCTTCTGTTTGCCGATGGAAAAGTGCAAGTCCTTAAGGAGAATTCTCACGATATACCTCTTTCACTACAATTGGAAATGAAGGTTGCCTCGGGGGGGAAAAGTGGCATGATGGTACCCGGTCCACAGCTATTCCTAACTTTTATTAGAGCATTTCACGCTTCACAGTGCTACAGCTGGAAGTTCAGAGATGACATAAAACCTTGGTGTGTTTGCACATTTACATAATCGGGTATCATTTTTCATTCCTGTTCAGACAGGATGCTTCTTGTGCATGTCTCTTTTTATCTAAATTCAATTGCTGAAAGGATGAAATGCTATTTTGTATAAGGTACCGTGATTAAGCCCACCCACCCCCCGTATTTGTGTTAGTTCATATCTCAAGTTGCTCAGCATTTCCCTAGAAATGTCACAGAAACACTCAAATCACAGGAAAAAAAAATTCATTCGAGGCTCAACTCTTCTAAAATGTTAGGTTTACACTAAAGGTTCATTAATTTCTGATGAAACACACTCACAAGCAATTTTAAAAAGGAGTCACCATTGACATAATGAACTGGATTACTCTGCTATTCAGGAATCGTACGAAAAAAAAACAAAAAACAAAAAAACAACCTTTATTAGGTATGAAAAGGCAGAATATGCTTTGGATACATTAATCCCAAAAGTGTGTGGTTGCTTTTAGAAAAACAGGATGTCACTCTGCTTATAGAATTAAAGAATTCAAAGCAGCAATTAAAATAGTGTGATTAAAATATGAAATGTGTATTGCAAATATATCACTAGTAATATCATCAATAAATATATTATAGGCTCTTTTCATAATTTAGAAACAGTTTTATAAAAAATGAACCCCACCACCACCACCACTATCTCTAGGTTTTAAAGATTAAGCAGTATATTACTACTTATACTGCAATAAATAAATAAAAATATCATCTAAATATAAAAAAATAAATGCACGATTTAAAAAGATAGTGATTAGAAACAAGTGTGCCAGTGCAGTAAGATTGTTACACTTGAGAAGATTTTTTTAAAATAAGAAAACATTTCTCTTTAGAGAACAACAAAATGTCTTAAAATTAGCATAAACAAATATTCCAAGCAGTTGGCAGTGTAATTAACTTAAAACTAGCTCGTTTGCTTTTCTGAATTTGTGCAAAAAGATCTTAAAAACAGAGCCACCAAACAGGAGAATTCCTCTTCCTCATCGTCATTATATATTTAGTGTTAAAATGAAACAAAACATCGAAACTAAAAACGCTTATTTTTATAAGATCAAGATCGTGCATACATGCGCATGGTCAACAATTATTTATTCAAATGAACTGAACACAATAGTTACATTGCAAAACAGCAAAATCATTACTTGCTGCTTCTCAAAATTATTTGTTATTGCAACATAAAACATTATTGACTGTATTAAGCGTTAATGAGCACTGAAAGAAACTTAAAATGAGATACTGAAACCAAACTACAGAACAACTTAGTAAAAAGACGTACGTACTTGTGATTGTTGAGTATTTTTTTTCTGGGTAACCTTAAAACCAGTTCTTACAGCTAAAATAAATTTAAAACAGGCCTCAAATGATGCCTCTGATGAAAATTGAGCTCAATTTGCAGGTAAAATTAGTAACTTTAAGCTTTAGTAACGAAGAAAAAAACCCCCAAATAATTACAAAACATTCATAACAATCACACAGTCTGCTCTTGCATAGTATTTTATTATTAAATTAAGATCGATACGATTTCTATGGCTAGAAATAAGATTGTAAGTCTTGACGAGATGAGGAGTTTTTACACTGTTAAGCTGAAATGGCACATTGAAAGCCATACAATAATTATTTCTTGAGGAATCATGAAGAGTTTCCTGTGGGGTTGTGCAATTGTTTTTAGAAAAATGGAAAATCTTTTGGAAATAATTCTAGGAATTTAAGTTCCCAATCTCAGAGCAGGATTTTGTAAAAAATTTAGAAGTTGATTTCTTCCATTTCTGGGAGCGGTGTGTGGAGCTGAGCAAAGTCATTATAAGCAATTACAGTACATGAGTAGGCATTTTATGGTTCTTGACAATCTGTTTGTGCAATACTGCGCTGAGCAAATTGTGTTTTTATCCAGATGGGTAGTCATTTCTGCAATATGGTCTCACATATGAGTAATAGTGCATTATATAGAAATATGTTAGATGTTAGTAGGAAAACAGCTAGAAGATTACAATGTCATTTCTAGTTGTGAGCATCTGGTGAAATATATAAAAAATATTTTTTCAGAAATGCAAGTGATCCAAGTATTCAATCCAAGATCCAAAATTTCCTAGCATGCACTAAAAAAATAATAGACTTCAATATGAATGAATTCGGTTGTATTAACAAATTATACTAATTTGTTTGTATATCCAGCATGACTATCGTATAAAATTCCCCGGAATAAAGTCAAACTAAACGCAGGACTCTGGCATCATGGGGCAGCAACATCACGCCATTAAATTCTATCCTATAGTCTTTTATTCCTGTCTAGGACAATATGCACAAGATCTTATAACATAACTGCATTAATACTATGTACATTTATAACACTTGTGATAGATACTTGGTTAAATTGCATTTATGTAAGCAATTAAATTTATAACATTTTCTCCCAAATTTAACAGAACACATAGACTACATGGACAAAAGTTAGTGGACACCTGACCGTGAGACTCGTGTGTTTTTGAACATACAATTCCACTGTTATTATAACCTCAATTCTTCTACGAAGATGTTCTTAAGCTCATTCAATCACGAGGGTGTTAGTAAAGTAATATACATGAAGTAGGTGAGGTGAGGAGGCCTGGGGGTGCAGTCAGTGATGAGTTATAATACAATTTTGCATTTACTTGAACTTGTTATCCCAAACCTGTTCCAGCAGGACAATGCCCTTTGAACATATGGTTTACATGGTTTTGGAGAGGAAGATTTTGGGTGGCATTGACTGTACCCCAGGCCTCCTCACCTCTCCCACATCAGTATCTGACTTCACTAACACGCTTGTGGCTGATGAACACAAATGTCCACAAGCACACTCCAACATCTAATGGCACATCTTTCCAGAAGAGTGAAGAGAATTATAAGAGCAAATTGAGACTAAATGTGGAACCTGATGTTTAAAAAGCACATGCCATACTTATTACCAGGTGTCCACAAACTTTTGTCAATGTAGTGCATGCAAGCGACAAACTAATATTTATGCTGAAGATGATTTCCTAGCGTTAATAATAATTCAAACTGGATATGCTTAATTGCATTATTTCAACTACTTAAAGCAAATTTTCACAGGCACAAACACAACTGAATAATAATCGCCGAGTAAAGAAACACAACTGAATACAGATTACAGCTAATTACATTCTGAAGTGTGATGTGGAAGGACAAAGGAAGGAACTAAAGGAAGTGGATTTTTGGGGTATAAACAGCAGTGAACTCTGAGGTTAAAATTGTGCAGTCTCACGGGTCTGATATCGAATTACAACAATTGAAATGACTGCAGCCTTCGCATCTTTACTACACATATAACTGCTAATCATACTGACCCTATGCTCTAGTGTAATAAGACTTAGGTTGGAGGTTTACAAACTCTTCATCAGTGAGCTCAAATCTCTTGTACATGTTCAGTGAGATTAATGAGAATTATTCCAGACTGCTGCAGGTCGATCTTTCACACAGTTTTAAAATCATGCAAGCATGGCGTGGAATAAAGTAAAAATGTAACACTGTTTAATTGAGTTTGCTAAACCTATTCACGTAAAAATCAAACCCTAATCTGACACATCGGACCTAATAATCATTTAGTTCGTTAATCACATACGCTGACTGTAACTAATTTCAGGTTGAGTCTGTGTAGTCCTGGCTTAATGAATCCATTAGTAAGAAACTGTTGCTCAGTGTTATGATTGGAATTAGAAAACCCTGCTGATCTTCTTCTTATTCTTCTTTCAGCTGCTCCCATTAGGGGTCGCCACAGCGGATCATCCGTCTCCACAAGTCTCTGTCCTCTACATCTGTCTCTTTCAAATCAACTACCCGCATGTCTTCTCTCATCACATCCATAAACCTACTCCCCGGCCTTCCTCTTTTCCTCCTTCCTGGCGGCTCCATCCTCAGCATTCTTCCACTGATATAACCCATGAGGTCGAGGTCAGAGTTCTAGAGCAGGAGATCCATGCAAACCATATCTTCATTGAGCTGGCTTTGTGTACAGGGGTAATGTCATTTTAGAACAGGTTCGGGCCTCATAGTTCAAGTGAAGAGAAGAACCTAATGTTATAGCATTAAAAGACCTATACAATTGTGTGCCCCCAGTTTTGTGGTAACAGTTTTGAGATGATCCACATATGAATGGACAAGTCAGGTGTCCCAATATTTTAGCCCATATAATGTATATGTAAAAATGTCAATAGTCCTGGGGAAGAAAATTAATGAACACAGTTTATTTATACTCGCTATTCAAAGACATTTGACGTGTGCTTCTGGGTTCTAGACTGCGACCAAAAATATTAATTTGCGAGAAATATTTTTGCCTATTTTTGCCTATGTTATGTAATAATTTACTGTAAAATCTGCTTGTTTATAACCTACGCTTGAGTTAAAGTGGCAAAATAACCGGGCATTTCAAGCAAAAATTTCAAGACTTTCTTAAACAGTCTCCATCTCTGTCCAACTTTTCCGCTGATGACGCACCTGTTAGTAAAAAAGCAGGCTCCAGTTGTGCCAGCGTTGGAGGGAGAGAAAACGACAGAGACACTGAGAACCATTTTTCTATGTCGGTCAGTAAAAAACATAAATCAAAGTGGCAAAAGACTTTTGAAAAAAAAAAAAAGATTTTTCATGGCTGAGGTGTTTGATCTCGAGATGCAGAAAATGTTTAGCGACTTCTGCTCTAAAGCAGGCAGAGAAAACACTGCGATAATCAAAAGGATAAAAATGATCACACAATGGCGAAAAGCGCGCCACAGAAAACACCGTTAGCGCCTGATCAAATTCAACACCGCCTATATGATGGTTTCAGTTCCCAGGCCATGCTGTAAAAAGAGGGCAGGGGTACACACGACAGGATGACTGGAAGTAAGTGTTTTAAAATGTTTAAGTTCATTCTTGTGTGGCACTTAAAAAATATAATTTAGCGCCTATCGTTTTTTTTTATTTTTAGTTAGCAATTTAACATTTTTTAGTTCTAAACTTAATAATAATAAGCTTTAAACAGGTTTTCTAAAAAGATATATGATTAGATAGATAGATAGATAGATAGATAGATAGATAGATAGATAGATAGATAGATAGATAGATAGATAGATAGATAGATAGATAGATAGGCAGGCAGGCAGACAGACAGACAGACAGACAGACAGACAGACCCAAACCATGCACAATGCATAAAAATTCACCAACTCACTATTTTATTTATAACACATATTAAATCAAGAATACAATTATCGATATTGATATCATACTAAAGTAATAGTATTTTGTATTTAAGTAGCTGCAAAAATGCTGAGAAAGCGAGGGAATGTTCAGCAACTAGGACTTTTCAGGTAATTTGCTTGCTCCATCTGCAGTGCCTGACAGCTTTGGAGAAGATTGGCTGAATTATTTCAAACCTTTTAGATGGCAAAGAATCGTTCAGGCTTTTCAAATCTGAATGCTGTTAAAAAGACTGCCTTGCTTCACTTTACTGGCTCACAGCTGGGCTTCACTTCCTGTTAAGCAGGATAGATTTCAGCTAAACAAAAAATTATTAGCTATGCATCCCATGCCTTGGATGACTTCCTCTCGGGAGATTTTCAGGGTTAGTCTGTTCACTGGGGTTCTATGGACTAATGGTGAATAAAAGAGCCTGCTAAATTGACATTCATCCAGTCACAGCTGTATTGTTACAGACTTCCAGAACCACTTTTTACTCGTTTGGCTTTTTAATGAATAGCGCATTCAACAAGTATTCAAGCTTCCCTGGTGTATTACACACTCTGCCCTTTAGTCACTATCATTTTTATACCCGAATAATTATCTCTATATTTATTCAGAAGTGACACTGTATGTGTGGCTGATATTAAACATCTTTAATTGTACATTTAAATCTTCAAAGAGCTTTTTAAAACTGGCATCACGTATAAATAATCTCCAGTCAAATTTCACTGCAGATTTAATTATTCTGTTATCTCAATAGCTCCCGTTGCTGGATTATAAGCACAAAGTTCTGCTCCTACCAGCAGAAAGCACTCCAGCAGTCCTTGTGCCAAAAGATAACTAATTAAACATCAGAAAATCTTTTTGAAGTTAAGATGTACACTGATCAGGCATTACATTATCACCACCTGCCTAATATTGTGTTGGTCCCTTGTCAAACTCGCTCAGATTCTCATTTTGCCTCTAACACATCAACTTTAAGTACAAAATGTTCAACTGCTTCCTGATATATCCCACCCACTAACAGGTGCCATGATGATAATCAGTGTTATTCACTTTACCGTTTATAATGTTATAATGTTATGCCTGATCGGTGCAGATTCTGTTCATGTACTTTAACTCTATCCTTTCTTCTTCTTTCTTTGATAAATTTAATGATAGATATACCTCATCTCTGTGTTCACGCTTTAGCAATGATTTCACTATTCACTATGTGGCAATAGATACTCTGTTCACAACAACAGATGAAGTGCCCACTATTTACAAAGGATGTAATGTTCACTATAAGCAATGGATGAACTGTTAAATACTTAACATTGGATATACTGTTTACTATTAGCAATAAAGGTACTGTTCAGCAGTTAGCAGAGGATGTACTGTTCACTATTAGCAGCGGATATACTGTTCACTACTTAATGAAGGATGTACTCTTTCCTATTAGCAATACTACTTAATGACAGATGTACTCTCTACTATTAGAAATGGATGTACTGTTCAATAGTAAGCAACGAGTGTGCTGTTCATTTCTTCACAAAGTATTTACTGTTCACTTTTAGCAAAAAAATACTGTTCACTACTTAACGACAGGTGTACTGTTCACTACTTAAGAAAGACATTCTGTTCACTACTTACCAAAGTATGTACTGTTCACTGTTATGAATGGATGCACTGTTCACTCATTAACAAAGGTTTTACTCTTCACTATTTAATGAAGGATGTATTGTTCAATAAGTCGCTACAGATGTACTATTCACTACTTCAAAGGGATGCACTGTTCACTATTAGCAGTGGATGTATGGTTCACTACTTAATGAAGGATGGACTGTTGACTATTTACCTATGGTTGTATTGTTCACTACTAACAATTAATATACTGTTGACTATTTAATGATTAATGTACTGTTGACTATTTAATGACAGATGTAGTTGTGGCAGTGGGGGTGTGGCCGAGCGCCTGTTTATGAATGGAGGAAAGAGATAGAGAGAACAAGCGGTGAGAATCACACATGTGTTTGCGATCTACCTAATCTGTGTTCTCTGTTCTACCTGGAAAGAGGATAAAAGAAAGGGATAGACAAGAGCCTCTGGAGAGAGACATGGAGAGCAGGTAAGGAGAAATTGTAAGCTATTTCTTTAGTGAACTTGTTGTCTGTCTCCTGTTTCTTCCTGCCTTGAGCCAGAAAGCTCTCCACAGTACCGTTTTAGTTTTTTATTCACCGTATGCACTGATCACTACTAGCACAGGGCATACAGTTCACTATTAGCAACGGGTGTATGGTTTACTATTAGCAATGGAAGTACTATTCAATACTTAACATTATATGTAGTGTTCACTAATTTATGACAGATGTACTGTTCAAATCATCGACCCAGGTACTTTTCACTCCTTAACAACAGATGTACTGTTCACTGTTTAACAATGGAAGTACTTCTTACTACTTAATGACGTATGTGCTGTTCACTACTTAACAACATATTTATTGTTCACTACCTAACAATAGGCAGACTGTTCACTAGTTAATGAAGGATGTATTGTTCACTGCTTATAAATAGATTTAATGTTCAATACTTATCAATAGATGTACTGTTCACTACTTATAAAAAGATTTAATGTTTACTACTTAAAAAATAGATTTAATGTTCACTACTTATCAATAGATGTACTGTTCACTACATAGCAATAGATATACTGTTCACTACTTAATGACGGATGTGCTGTTTACTACTTAACAATAGATGTAATGTTTAATCATTAAAAAGAGATTTACTGTTCAGTAATAAATGACAGATATGGGTGTACTGTTCCAATACTTAAAAACAGATGTACTGTTCACTACTTAACAACAGATGTACTGTTCACTACTTATAAATAGATGTACTGTTCACTATTTAACAACAGATGTGCTGTTCACTTCTTAACAACAGATGTACTGTATATATACATACAATAAACCTATTATAGGAGTGCAAATGTACAATAAACGATTGATGTACTGTTCAGTACTTGGACTTACTTTATTCTAGTAACGTCCATCACTTGTGCAATTTAATGCTGAAGAATTTGGTGAATCGTGTTTATTTCCATGTTATACTTGATAGATTTTAATCAGTGTGTTGTTTTTGGGGCAGTGGCTTATTCTGTGCTCTGACAAGTCATTTGTTAAAGTGGCAAAAACCCTTCTATTTTAAATACCATCCTTCTTTTTCAGTCCTATTCAATGCTGTAGCTTGAGTAGAGAAAAAGAAAATCTCAGTATTGAAGGTATTGTGTCAGCTGGCCTTTGTAGGGCTGATGTATGAACACAACATTATCTGTTAGTAATCATCACTAAATGACTGTGTATTCGACTAGGATGAGATTTTTGACTTTCATACCCTAGCAAAAAGAACTGCATAGAGGATGCCGATCTTCTGAACCTCGGCTTTCACATGAGAACGAAATAGTAAATAATTGAGCTCTTTCCGAATATGAATGTCAGTGTCAATCTGTTCATCCTGTAACGTTTTCATTTCCAAAATCTCGTGTCTTGTTTCTATTCCTGCGTTATGGCATGTCCCTAATAATGCCGGGAAACAAGTATTTGATGAGTACGCTATGTAAAAAAACATGAGTGAATAGCAGTTTTAACTTGCTATTTCCTGTTTGGATCGCTAATTTTTCCCTTGCTAATATCGCCTTGTCACAGCGTTTTATTGCTCCCATGTTGTTTGGTGTATTTATTTTTAGGATGAGCCTTTTTCATGGTGGTGAGGAATGTTACATAAGGGCTCACTTTCATCCAGCTCTTTTTTTTTTTTACTAGATATTAAGGAGGTCAAAACAAGGCTCAGTGAATATATATTACTTTGTTTTAATTTAGCTTCGGGGGTTAGCAACAAAACCCACGCTCAGACAACAAACACGAGCAGGATGGAAAGGAGAGCAAGAAGGGACAGGCTCGTTACAGTGATGTGCCACGTATCAAAAGAGGTCGAGAGACTATTTTTATACTTGTGCAATCTGAGTTTGTGCAACAGTTTCCGACAAAACACTATCAACACTATCAAACACTTTGGTTTTTTTTTAAGGTTATAAGAAATAAGATATAAGTGGAACATTTTAGATTTACTCATTTTTCTCATGTTCTTCCTTTGGATTTTGTGTTGACACACATTGTGTGACATTTTGTGTAGGTGTTCTGGAAATCACAGAATAAAGTAAAGATTTGTGTCACTCTTGTGTCAAAATGCAGCTACATCCTATGGGAGATACCACAAGGAAATCATCGACAATGGTCTGTCATCTGATACCTGCTACAAACCACAGCTGCAGGAAACAATTGTCTTTTTAATCTGTTTCATAATTGAACACATCTTACTGCAGGAATAGACAATTCTTCTTGGATCAATATTCTGTTGTCTCATAAATACCAAAATGCACTGGTGGACTGTAACAAATTAAACGTAATTTGTTACTGTACTTAAGTTGCTTTTTCACAAATCTGTACTTTACTAAACTATTTCCATTCGGCGAGACTTTTACGTCAACTTCACTACATGTTAAAGTCAAATATCTCACTTTTTACTCAACTACATTTTGCAAAATCAGTAATTTCTTTTTATTTACGATTGAATAAATACTTCACCCACCAATCAGGGTCGAGCACTCGCTCTGTTTTGAATTAGTTTTGATTGCTGCTTGGTGTATCTACTTATCACCAACATACAGTTCAGCGTCAGTTCAACAGCACGCAGAACATTTTTAAAGGAATAAATGATGAAGAAACTCCTGACTGCAATTTGCCACAACAACAATGTCCTTATTTGTAAGATTTCTTTTGAAGAAGGTTTTGGGCTCATGATCATTTTAATAGATATCAAGAAAGATCTCCGCATATCGAGGAAGTGAATGAATAAAGGAGGATGGAAAGAAGACATTTGTTAAAGCATGCTGAAATAAGTAGAATACTTAAGTAGAAAATATCTATTAAATGTAAAACACACACACACACACACACACACACACACACACACACACACATACACACACACACACACACACACAAACATATATATATAAAAAAATTATTAAAGAAAATTTCAACAGTGGATGTTCAGTAATTTTAATAATAATAAACTGCATTAATAAAATGTATAAAACTGCATTTCTTTCCCCTAACCGTAGTGAAATTAACCTGAACAGTGACTTAAAAACTGAGATACCAAACAGTGAATTTTATGTACCGTTACACCCCTAATATAATGTCTTTTTTGTTTTTGTTATTAAAAATGAACAAAAAAAAGTGTGTATTTAAAATAATAAAAAAATGCTAAAAATGTAAAAT
This sequence comes from Silurus asotus, assembly GCA_024362625.1. Taxonomy (NCBI): domain Eukaryota; kingdom Metazoa; phylum Chordata; class Actinopteri; order Siluriformes; family Siluridae; genus Silurus; species Silurus asotus. The sequence goes on from MU551531.1 coordinate 4,391,835, forward strand.
GTATCAAGCAAAAAAAAAAAAAAACTCAAATCATAACCATCACACCCAGATGTGTTTCTTCTCCCAACCTGGGAGCACTTGATTATGCTTTATTGTCATTGTGTGAGCTAAGAAGCCCAAACATGTAACAGCATGACAGAACAAGGTCCATAAATCCAAAAATTGCCATGGCTGGTGAGGAAGAAAAGGGACCTGCAAAAAGATCTGACCTCAACATCTCTGAACAGCTGAATTGGCTGATTTTAAAGGCTGACTGCTCACCAGGCCCTGATGCCCCACATCATGGCCTGACCTCAATAATGCTCTACTAGCTGAATGGGAAATTTTGAACCAAAATCTAGTGGAAAGCCCTCACAGAAAACTGAAGGCTGTAACAGCATTGAGGGGCAGAAAGGGCATACAGCATTTATTAAAGTTTATGCAGTTTTCATATGAAACAACACTCTCTTTTTTAAATGCCACAAGGTCATTGCAAAGACTTTAAAGATCCCTTTCTGTTGGAAAGCATAAAAAGTTACAAAGCTCATAGAACTACAAATTCAAGTCAAGTACGAAAATAGTGTATATTCAGACAAAACTAGAACTCTTTGTCAATCATAAAAAAAACACCATACACGTGTAAAATGAATTGCAGATGTAGGAGTGACACAATACAGGACTGCGTCTGTGCAAACAGTACAAGGCTATAACACTACCTCAAAAAAACATCAATGTGGAAATGTAGGAAAACATATTAGAGGAGAATGTAATCTAACGGGCCAGGAAACATCCCTTTCCGACATCCCAAGGAATAGAATCTAAAGTTTCAACAAGACAATGACCCCTAACATACATCCAAAACAACTTAAGAAGGCAGTACATAACCTCGACAATCCGCTGACTTGCACTTTAATAAAAATGTATGACGGACTGCAAGTCTATCAGAGAGATTTTTGTAAATTCGGGGAGTTTAAAATGGTTTATGTGTCGAAACCGAACCACCACACGGCAACGAGTGAAATGTTGACGTCCTGAAGCTTCAAATGTGAAGACTAGCTGTGCAAGAAAACTCTGTTTGTTCTGTTTTATGTGCAAAAAGTCCCAGAACATTGTGCATAAATGTGAAGGAGGTATATGCATTGGAATGATATTAAATAGCAAAAAACTAAAATGTCAAATAAATTATTGGTTTGTGTTCGACAGCGTTTTTGTGCCACTTTAGGAAAAATATTAAAAAATCTAAGATTACACGAATAATCAGAATCGACACAATAGAAGAATAAAAAATTCTTGAGAAAATTCAGAATAAAGTCAAAATATTTTGAGAATGAAGCAATATGAGATTAAAGTGGTGAAATTTAGAGGAAAAATCACAGCATTGTGAGCAACGTTTCGCTGTTTTGCATAAAATGGATGTGTACTTTAGGTTTGGATTTGGTAGTAAGGAATTATAATCAGTAAACAGACACTACAGTGGTTTTGTAGGAAATAAAAAATTCAGACCGACATTGAGGAAATTGCCTCTTTTGCGCAGTCTGAAATGGCGCCCAGTGGCTCCAATAATATCGATGGTTACATCTGCGTGCTATTCCACACGATGTTTCTCAAGACTCTCTAAGAATGATGTTCAAAGAAATCGACCCTGGAGGAGTTGAACACCGGCGCTTGACGTACTTCAGCATTTTCAGTTTGGTGGGAGAAAAGAAAGCCAGCTTTCTCAAAGTGCTTTTATAAAATGCTTAATTGCACCACTGAACGTATTTGTAAAAACCTAACAGGGATTTGTCCAACACTTCATTATTAACGTGTGTATACAGTGGTCAGTGTGTGTTGAACTGATACGTACAGCTCTGGTGACGGACAGGAAGCGGTCGTAGCTGATTAAGACTATGTTGAAGACGGAGGCGGTGCAGAGCAGATAGTCCATCACGAGCCACAGCTTGCAGAGGCCCCGACCCAGCATCCATCGTCCTGTCAAGATGTAGGGCATGTAGACGGGGATGCAGAACGCCCCTGGACAAACAATAACGACAGCACGGAACACAATGACTTGATACAATGAAGCGTCAAAATGAGCATTTTTTCATTCTCAACACACAAACAATGAACGTAGCTCATCTGACGCGTGGACCATAATGCAGCACAAAGTGACGCTCATCTCCGCAGTCAAAAACATTGTGTCGAGAAGAAAAGAAAGTGATACTTTCCTGCAACCGCTTTCTCTGCGGATGAAAACGAGCCGCACAGCTCATTTATTTGAGAGCGCTCTTTCACAACTGAATACAAAAAACCTCATTAAGTCCTCATCCCTGGAGGATGCACCGGCATTCACCTCTAGGTGGGCTTATTGAAGAGGTGAGGGTGAGGGGGAGAAGGGCAATTTTCAGGACAGATGAAGCCTTATCATCGCTTCATCACTTTGAATCTCGGCGAGAATTCCTCCGGTGATCGGATACCAGTCAAGAGTTTTAACTACCTCCGTCTAGATTCTCTTCGCTATGGGAATCGGCCACTTTGAAGCTCTCCTGGAACACCCACAGCTATCAAGTGGAACGTGACGTTTTGATGTCTGAGGCATGCAAGATTTCAAATTCGACAAAAAAAAAGCAAAAGAGTGCCGGCAAGCCTTCAAATGAATCGATGACAGGCTTTCACTCTCGCTCAAGCCAACTGATTAGAACTGACAGGCCCCAAAAAACCTATTGGAGAGAACTGAGCATGCACTTAGCATCCATTTCTCATCATCTGAGTGTAGCCTGAAAAAAAATAACAGCCGGTTATATAGAATAAGAGAGCGGACACAATACAAAAAGGTAGAAGTTATAACGATAAGCTTTCGCACAAAACCATTCATGGTGCACCTGTCCATGTGAGAGTGTGTGTAATGTGTGTGAGATATGAAAAGATAATAGGACTGGCAGTTTCTGAAGTCATTTAGCAGAACAAACCCAATTTCTGTTGTTTGTTCGATCACTTTCGGGTGCAAGGACTGCTCACGAGGCCGAAACAAACCGGAGGAGATGACAAGACATCTCGGAGTTCGTCGAAAACCTCAGGCATGTGTGTGTGCGTGTGTGTGCGTGTGTGTGCGTGCGTGCGTGCGTGCGTGCGTGCGTGTGTGTGTGTGTGTGTGTGTGTGGGAGGCAGTGATGCACAAGTGACAATACAACAATGACCACGTAATTGTGGGCCAAACGAGCCTTCGCATAGCGGTGAAGATCGGAGTGGGGAGGAGAGAGAAGATGTATCTTCAGCTCAGATGAATATTTCTAGTAGTAAGAATTGCACTGGGAAACCTGGTTGTTCAATGGGAGGATAGAGAAGGAAGGAAGGAAGGAAGGAGGGAAGGAACCTAAAGTGATGAAGAAACCATGACAGGAAGGAAGGAAGGAAGGAAGGAAGAAAGGAAGGAAGGAAGGAACCTAAAGTGATGAAGAAACCATGACAGGAAGGGGGGAAGGAAGAAAGAAAGAAAGAAAGAAAGAAAGAAAGAAAGAAAGAAAGAAAGAAAGAAAGAAAGGAAGGAAGGAACCTAAAGTGATGAAGAAACCATGACAGGAAGGAAGGAAGGAAGGAAGGAAGGAAAGAAAGAAAGAAAAAAATAAAGAAAGAAAGAAAGAAAGAAACCTAAAGTGATGAAGAAACCATGACAGGAAGGAAGGAAGAAAGAAAGAGAGAAAGAAAGAAAGGAACCTAAAGTGATGAAGAAACCATGACAGGAAGGAAGGAAGGAAGGAAGGAAGGAAAAAAAGAAAGAAAGAAAGAAAGAAAGAAAGAAAGAAAGAAAGAAAGGCAATATTTGTTTATTTATTATCCTGTATTATACACACTGTCATTACATGAGGTTGAGTTGTTTGGTAGCTCAATGATACCCTGCTTATTAATTTGTATAATAATAATAATAATAATAATAATAATAATAATAACAATAATGTAAAGTTGATATAACACATTACTGTACCTACCAACCAGAAAATCAGATATTGCCAAATTAAGGAAGAAGTAGTTGCTCTGATTTCGGAGGCTCTTGTCCACGACAAATGCGAAGATGACCAGCGCGTTTCCCACCAACACCACGACCACCAGGATCATCATCAGGGCGGCCAGGAGCACCGTGGCACCGCCGATGCCCTCCTGCTCAGCACTCGAGTTACCGTGTCCGGAGAAACAGGTGAGCATGGTCAACTCCGCGCTGCCCGCGACTCGAACACCTGAGGCGGCTTTACACACATTCTTTCTCTCCTTTTTTTCTCTTCTTTTTCTTTTAAACACATCCGAGTGTCCTTTCCTCCATTGAACCAAGAAGAAGGATTTGTCGCTGCCGTCGAAAGAAAAAAAGTCAATTCACATCGAAATGATCAGCAAAAAATCATTTTCCGAATGGGAAAGTATCGAGAAACGGATTTTCTTCTTCTCAGGACTCCATTAAATGTTTTTTTATGTATAAAAATTATATATACAGAAAATAATATTTTGTTATATTTTCGCTGAAAGAGCTGAGGCGATAAAAACCGACACCTCAGGGTGTAAGCGCGCGCTTTGGACAGCGCGTGAGTAAAAATCCATCGCGCCTCCATCCCCCCTCCCCTCCCTCACCTGATTCCCCCCTCCTTTCTCTCCTTCTCAACCCCTCCCTTATCTGCTTCACTCCCCCGCCCTCCCTCACGTCCTCCCCCCTCCCACCCCCACGATAGGCTGCGTCCCAAACGTGCATAACGACCCCTTTAACGTCGAACGCCTCCAGGATTGGTAACTATGGTAACGCACAGTCGAACTGTTCTTACAGTTACAATCACTAAAATACCAAAGTGCACTAGAATAAGATTTTGGGGCAGGTTTTCTGGCTACTCAGAAAGTTATGTGTGGAAATCATTGACACCTGCTCACAGGTGAGACAAGAACAAGAACACCTGAAAAATGATACTTGAGTAAAAGTATTACTGCAAAACTTCACTTTAACACTACTTGAGTATTTGACTCATACTAAACGTAAGGCTCAAAGACGCACTAGTCCTCAACACCAAGACCAGTGGTGGATGGAAGTAAAACTAAAAGTGCTCCCTTTAAACTTTCACTTAAGTAAAAGTATTTGCCTTCAAATGTACTTAAGTATCCAAGTACTCATCATTTTTGTGACAAGACTTGTTTATGTTATCAGTTTTTTTGTTTTTTTTTTTGTGAAAAAAACTCTCAGCACACTGATCTATTAATACAGTGATATTAATGAGGCAAACACTGAATGATCTTTTTCTTCTTCTTCTTTCGGCTTCTGAGTAAAAGTATTTGCCTTCAAATGTACTTAAGTATCCAAGTACTCATCATTTTTGTGACAAGACTTGTTTATGTTATCAGTTTTTTTGTTTTTTTTTTTGTGAAAAAAACTCTCAGCACACTGATCTATTAATACAGTGATATTAATGAGGCAAACACTGAATGATCTTTTTCTTCTTCTTCTTTCGGCTTCTCCCATTAGGGGTCGCAAGAGCAGATCATCTGTCTCCATACCACCCTGTCCTCTACATCTGCCTCTTTTAACCCAACTACCTGCATGTCTTCCCTCGCCGCATCCATAAACCTCCTCCTTGGCCTTCCTTTTTTCCTCCTTCCTGGTGGCTCCATCCTCGGCATTCTCCTCTGCACACGTCCAAATCATCTCAATCTCGCCTCCCTCACCTTGTCTCCAAAATGTCCTACATGCGCTGTCCCTCTAATAAACTCATTTCTAATCCTGTCCATCCGCGTCACTTCCAACGAAAACCTCAACATCTTTAGCTCTGATACCTCCAGCTCCTGTCTTTTACTCATTTCCACTGTCTTTAAACCATAACAACATCTCAGGTCTTACCACAGTCCTATAAACTTTTCCTTTTACTCTTGCAGATACACTTCTATCACACTCCTGCTATCACTCTTCTCCACCCACTCCACCCTGCCTGCACTCTTTTCTTCACTTCTCTAACACACTCTCCATTACTTTGCACTGTTGACCCCAGGTACCTGAATTCCTCCACCTTCTCCACCTTTTCTCCCTGTAACTGCACCACTCCACTGCCCTCCCTCTAATTCACACACATGTACTCTGTCTCACTCCTACTGACTTTCATTCCCCTTCTCTCCAGCACATACCTCCACCTCTCCAGGCTCTTCTCAATCTGCTCCCTACCCTTACCACAAATAAAAATAGCATCCGCAAACATCATAGTCCAGGAAAACTCCCGTCTGACCTCGCCGTTAACCTGTTCTTCACCACTGCAAACAGGAAAGGGGTTTAGAGCCGATCCTTGATGCAGTCCAACCTCCACCTTGAACCAGTCTGTCGTTCCTACTGCACACTTCACTGCTGTCAACCCTAATGGCTGGGTTCAAACACTGAATGATATCAATCTAAATTATCATGAGCCCAATTTTTTTTTCCAACTACTTAAAAAGAAAATCTTACAAAAAAGGCCACAGGTGTTGTGGCAAGTTAGAGCCAGAAGTTTCTTCCATCATTTATTCTCTGTCCTAAGTAGATGCCATTAAGCGGCAATCAAAACTAATTCAAAACAGAGCGTGCATTTTACCCTGTTTGGTGATACCTGTTAAGTTTTTATTCACTCATAAATAAAAAGTAATGGCTGATTTCGCAAAATGTAATTGAGTAAAAAGTAAGATTTTTGAAATTGACTGAAGTAAAGTATTAAGTACCTTTATAAGAATTGCATTTACTTTGTTATTGTCCACCACTGACACCGACCAAGATGTTAGCAAAAATCCAAAAAACTGCTAATTTGTCAGGTTTTATTACCTAAAATACAAATAAATAAAGTACACCTTAACACTGCATTAACCAAGATCAACACAACAGCGTCTTTAACATGCCAGAATAAAAAATAAATTAAAGGATTATTTCACGAAGTAGAAGAACCAATAAATTAAATATCGCCTCTTCTGCAGAATAAATAAGCCACGGCAGAAAAAGCTACGGTGCAAAAATGTTATTGGTATCAGTCAGTGTCAATTAAAATATATATATTCCTATATTGAATCAAAGATGTAGTTAAATGGAGAGTAAAAGTTGCTTATATCTTTAAAACTCATTAAAACTAGAAAGTGGCCAAACAATGATTTAAGTACAGTAATGAAGTACATCAAATATTTTACACCACTGCATCTGTTGAAATCTTACTCAAGAAGAACAACTAACAAACGAAAAGTTTCAAATAAGATTCATTAAAGTGAACAGAGATAATTCAATTTGGATCGTCTACATCTAATGTTGAAACGTTTAATTTATTTTCGTCCAATAACAAAGTACAAGGAAGTTTTGTTTGCTATCACTATGAAGCTGGTTCCATCCATCCTAATATCTTCAGTAAGTCTAACCAGGCGACTGTAAAATGCTGGGCCACACTCTTAAAAAAACAAACCCCAATGTACTGATGTTAATGTAGCAGTAGAGAACACGTCAAATTGATTCTTTGTCAAGCTCTGTGGTAATTTCAAGACTATTTAGTTAAAACCAATTCAGATTTATATCTAGGACATTTATTAGTGCACAGTCTACAGTATAATTCAATATGGAATAAAATCAATACAGTAATTTCATGGAGCTTTACAACTAAGGGGTGACAGTGATGAGAAAAAACCTCCCTAAGATGACAAAAAATAAAAAACCTTAAGAGGGATTACATTTGCATTATAGCATTTGGTAGACATTTACAGATTCAAAGCAACATACAGATTTATTTATACAGCTGAGCAGTTCAGGGTTTAGAGCCTTGCTTAAGAGCAATGACAGCTTGCTTATTGGTGCTAATACAGAACACCTATTTTTCATATTTCACATTTTTGGACCCATTTTGGCTAATATATTTAGTCTTTTTTTGTACAGTAGCGAAACTATGTTATAACTAGTACTAGTATCTCAAAGTATCTATATCTATATATCTATATCTATATAAGTGAGTACACCCCTCACATTCCATCAACCATTTTAGTATAAGCTTCTCGAAGGATAATACAATAAAAATGAAAATTAGATATATTTTAGAGTGGTCAATGTGCAGCTTGTATAGCAATACAGATTTACTGTTCTCTGAAAATAACTCAACATATAGCCATTATTGTCAAAATAGCTGCTAATAATGTCAAAACTGTGTCCAATATGTTAGTAGTAAGTGTGAGAACCACTGTTATCTAGCACTGCCTTAATCCTCCTTGGCATGGAATTCACTAGAGCTACACAGGTTGTTGCTGGGATCCTCTTCCACTCCTCCATAATGACATCACTGAGCTGCTGGATGTAGGACACATAGCGCCTCCCCACCTTCCGCTAGAGGATGCCCCACAGGCGCTCAATAGGGTTCAGGTCTGAAAACATACGTGGCTACTCCATTACCTTCACCTCCAGCAAGGCAGTTGTCATATTGGCCGTGTGTTTGGGGTAATTTTCTTCTTGGAAAACTGCTGTTCGAACCAGTTTCTGAAGAGAGGGCATCATGTTCTGCTTCAGAATGTTGCAGTATATGTTGGAATCCATATTTCCCTCAATGAACTGCAGTTCCCCAGTACCAGCAGCACTAATAATAGCAAGACTAAATATAGGCAAGACACAATCTTCTTGGTACTCCTCATTAGGGCGTCACCTCACATGCAGGACACCGTCTCATCAGACCCCAGGACATGGTTCCAGTAATTTCTGTTTTTGGACAGTTTGCAGGCAAACTGTTTGCAAGCGGCTTTCTTCTGAGACGACAGCCCTGCGCATTTTTGCAGTGTGCGGCATATGGCCTCAGCCCTGACAAGAGGACATTCCACTTCTGCAACCTCTAAAGCAATGCCGGCAGCACTCATGCATCTGTTTTCTGAAGCAGCTTCTGCACCTGACACACAGCACGAGGACTCAACTTCTTTGACTGACCATTGCAATGTCTGTTCCAAGTGGAACCCATCTTGGACAACCTCTGTATGACTGTGGCCAATGTACTGTTCCTCAGTTTTAAAGTGTTACTGAACTTATAGCCTGGGCCATGTTTGTGGAGTGCAACAATTTTAATTCTCAAATCCTCAGAGAGTCTTTGCCATGAGGTGCCATGTTGAACATCCAGTGATCAGTATGAGAGAAGTGCACTTAAAGCAAATTTAAACTGCTCCAATACAAAATACAAATATGTCAAGCAGACAAAAACATAAACATGAATAGGACTTTGCATGGTTACACAACATACAGCTGAGGAAAAAACCTTGAGAAGAACCAGACTTAAAAAGGAGCCCATCTTCATCTGGGTGTCACCACATATCCTTTGTGCTGTGCATGCTAAGCCATTGTTGCAGATACTTTATTTTAGTTACAAACCAAAACCATTCTCAGGTTGCCAGATTGCTTGGCAGCCCTGAAGTAAGTGTAGTATCAGTTGCAATGCCATGAACTACTGATATAATTAAAATTGTATGTAACGAACACAGACAAACAATGTGGTATAAACAGTAGAATGTACCAGTGCAGTTGTCTGTTTCACTTGTTTAAAAATCTATGTAAATTTATTTCTAAACTATACTGAATTAGTCTTGGCTTCTTTGTTTATATAGAAGAAAAAAGTCACTCACTTAACCTGCAGGAGATGTGTTGCTGAAGTGGCTTATTTAGGAACAGTATGATAGACTGGAAGAAAGAAAAAAGATTCAAACAATGATTTTTTTGCTGTATGACTGTAATATTTGGGGATTTGTTCCAAGAAAAAGCAGACCACATTATAAAGAAAGAGATTGAAAACATGATTCCTGCTGTATGATTCTAATCTTCATACGCCACAGTGAAGGTTCACGCACTCAGTCCATGGCAGAAATTACTACATAGATGTCCATGTGGCATGCAGCCAAATCCAACAGTATTAAAAGATCACAATCTACATTTTCTTGCTCTGTGATATAAAAGTACATTTGACTGCCATATTGTAGGAAATGAATGCATGAGCTATGCACACAGTGTCTGAAATCTTGATAAGAGTAAACTTGTGTAATTAGTGCTTGATAGTAGTAAAGAAATAATGCATCATTACATCTGGTTTAAGCCGTAAGCACACTATGCAGTTGGTGAACTGCCTGTTCTACGTGTTGTGTGTCTATTTAAAACTCTTTTAACTCAGTACGGCCTATCCAAGGAATTAGGTGTTAATCGAAGGTGGAGCCACATTTGTTCTTAATACATTTCCAACTCAATTTTCTGTTCTTTGTTCCTCTCATCATAAATGCAGGAAATGTTTTCCAAATAAACAGTGTCCCGAGGTCATTTAGAATCTCATTTTCGACTGATTAGAAAGTGATAATTAGCCATGCACGTAAGCGTTCCACTTGAAAGTCCAATACGCACATTGGTAAGAAAAGGTTATGAGCATTGTTACATGCGAATCCCTGTACAAAACAATGATTTGTCATGGCGTACGCTGTCTACTTTGTATTCGAGGATCCCGAGCCATCTAGAGATCAACCAGCGCCAGTTGGATCCCACTTCATGAAGATTTTAAGGGTAAACAAACACTTAATAACTTAATAAACGTTCTACATATGTGGTTTCTCTTTTATTTAACATTTAAAGGCTCGGGCATGGAGTTGGGGTTGAATCTATAATGATTTTAGATGTTGAGCAAATTTACGAATTGCTCAGAGCAGCACCTGGTCCCACAACTCCAACTGACTGTATAAAACTGTAAAAAGGACATTACTCATAATCACACACTCATGATATTTCTCACTCTCCAGTGTTTGTAATGTTTTTATGATTTATATCCACACACTTGGTGTCACAAACATGAGGATGGGTTCCTCTTTTAAATCTTGTTCCTCTTAAGGTTTCTTCACCATAACATCCAAGAGAGTTTTTCCTTGCAGGCTAGCTCAGTGGGGAAAAAATACACATAATTTACTTATATTTAAATTGAAATAATCTTAAATTGAATAAAATTGAGTAAAATCTTCTGGTATACATTCTTAGAAAACATCTCCTGTATCTCTTTAAGGAATTGGTTTCTGAAACAGAGGTTAAAAAAGTTAAGTACTATCAATTCTCAATAGGAATTTTCTACAGTATAATGCAACTGGGATGTAACCCAAACTCCCCTCCTGAGGGCTTTTACATAGTGGAAAATATCCTGACCATCACAGAACCCTGACAGCGGAGTCTCCTTCCACAAATGTTTAATCATTTTCTTTTTTCTTACATTAAGTGAATCATTTACAGAGCTACAGATCCTACACCACTGTCAGAGATGCAGAATAGAAAAAGATCGAAAAATGGAATATTAACGAACGCCTTCAATTCGACAAGTCCGTAGTACAAAATGCGATATTTTGCAGATATTCTCCAATTACATTTCACTGTTCTATTTCAGGAAACGATCACTTGCACTACATGTCATCTTGATAGAGATGAGCTTGTATAATTATGAGGTTGAGTCTTCTATTATAGAGTGGCTCACTTCCTCTCTGATACAAAAAGCTCCCTGAAATGTCTCCTCTGGCGAGCAAAAATGTTTAAGCCTACGTTCTTTTAGCCAGAATATATACATTTTTGTCTTATCTTAATTATAGATTTGCCTGTATGAGTCTTGAAGAACACACACACACACACACACATATATATATATATATATATATATATATATATATATATATATATGGCAATTGTGTGACCCGATATTTACAATCAACACAAGTTTGTGCAGGTTCTGGGGCAGCAGGTCAAATGCTTCCAATGATTCTTAAAAAAAGGGAAAGTTCCACAGTGTGTTTCTTTGCCCGGTAAAACCAACAAGGGTGCATCTTTTGTACCTTTGGTGTGTATCCTTCACTTGGGAAGGGTTCCCGATGGTTCAGTCGAATTGAGTTTGTGTAGCTAAACAGGTTCTGGAAGTTACATGGTGTTTTTTTTAATTGGCACTGGGGTGGAACCAACAAGGGTACATCTTTTGTACCTTTAGTATGTATCATTTACTCCTTCACTTATGTAGATACAAAACCTTAAAAGGAGCTCAGAGTTTCACAGGTCCCTTAAATTTTACATTGAGATTTACATCATCTCATACTTACACCCTTATTTCTGAGTGTGTGAAATGAGCATGTACTCAACCTGTGTGTTTTTGTTTAACGATGAATGATGTGAGGGTTCTCTAGTGAAAGAGAAAATGTTTTTGCTGTATAATTGAAAGGTCTTAACTTGGAATCCCAACAGCTAATCGATTGTTGTATGTTGTAGAGAGCCAACACAGTCTCAGGGCATTTTGTAATATAGTCACAAAATTTTATCTATTGATTCGTGTACATGGACACGAATTTCCCTCTTTTTTTATGTCACAAAGCACGACTATCTCAGTCTGGCGCCGTCTCCATAGCAAAGAAAGCAGGGGATCATGGGTAATGCTGACAGAAATGCCAAAGGTAATCTTTTTTCCCATTTTAATCAGAGAATAAGGCAGAAAATAGACAGATTGGGTAAGGGTAAGGGTAAGGGTTATACTTTAATAAATGTGTGTGTCTCTGATTAACGCAGTCTCTTTAATTAATTGGGAAAATATATTTACGATGGTATATAATAGCCAGTAGTTTTACCGTATATAAAGTAATAAAACAAGGATTAAAAGTGCATGAAGATTAAAGAAAATCCAGTGGCAGAAAGAAAACTTTGGTCAGCGACACCAAAGATACTTTCAATTGAAATACATTACATATGAAAAAGGAAAGCACAACTAATCACAGCACAACTTGTCTATTGTGGTTGGATTCAGGGTTCATTTATGAATCTGGTTCCTTTCAAGGTTTCTTCCTCATGCCATCTCAGGGCCATAGTCATCACCAGCTCACTCGTTAGGGATAAACGTACAATACTATGGAACATAACATAATTGTTTGAAGAGCTTTACAAATAAACATTGGACAGAGTACACAAGACATGTAGTTGAGTTCAAGTAGAGATACACTACTAAATATTACTTCCTTAAAATTTTCACTTGAGTAAATGAACAAAAGTTTTTGCCTTTGAATGTACTCAAGTATCCAAAGTACTATGATTCTCTGAAGTACTCTTATTTTAATCAAATTAGTTAAGGTCTGGAGTTTCTTCCATCATTTTTTAATCTCAAAATTTTCTACTTGCTGTTGAATTGATGCTGATCTGTATGTTGGTGAAAAGTAGATACCACCAAGCAGCAAGTTTAAAACAGAGCGAGCGTCGACCCTGATCGGTGGCTTGCTGCATGTTTGACCAGTTAAGTTTTTATTCACTCATAATTAAAAAAGATTTTGGCAAATGTAGTTGAGAAAAAAATTTATAATAGTATTCCTCCTTCACCATCTCTGGTTGGTAGCTGTAATAGGAGGAGGAGCGCTGTCTTGTAAGTGGGATTTGGCAGGTGGGAGAAGGTAAAAAGGTGAGGATTTCAACATTGTGAAAACTGGACACTCGATTTTACTAACATTGGCAGTCTTAATTCAAAGCCAGTCATAGAGAATATTATGAAAAATGTCATTTCATCCTCCCAGATGTTCACCTCTTGAAGATGAAAGCAGAAGTTTTGTGCAACCTTACATAGCTTTGTTATGTAGAAGTAAAATGGTCGAAAGAAGTTCATTAAATACTGCAATTCTTTCTGAATACTAATCTGTTCGCATAAGGGTCACATCCAACGTAAGTCTATTTCAGAAGCCTCATTATCATTAGATGAAGAAGTTGGATTTCTCACAGTAGCCCCACTGGAGAAACCGCTTCCTCAGCCCCCTCTCTCTATCTCTTCAAACTGATGCTTCATGCCGAGAATGGCCAGAAGACACGGCTGCCAGGAACACCAAGGGAAAGCGTGTGATGAAGCCAAGGGCTATGTTCCAGCATCCCATTATTTATCAATGTGAGACAAAAGCACCTTGCTATTGTTTCACAGTTGGTGCCGAATTCCTTCCATTCTAAGCAACAGTATGAGGGAGTGAGTGGAAATATATTTAGTTTTTGTTCAAAATGACATCACAAGCCAAAATTGTATCGTTATTCATATATTCACTGGTTGCAATTTAAGTTCAATCAGTTAAAAGAAAACTGGAATCTCTTTCTTTTTGTAAATTATAAAGAAAGAGCTGAAAATCGAATGCATATTTAAAATATTCCTACCGTGCAATAACATTACATACAAAGGTTACAAAGTAATATTGAATATATTCATCCACTTTTTTTATTAGTAGTATAAACAAATGTACCAAATGAATATAATAAAAAAGTAATTCTCCCGTTCTCATTTGCTGTTATAATCACCTCCACACTTCTGGACAAATGTTAGACTAGATTTTGGAGATTTGTGCTCATTCAGCCACAAGGGTGTTGGTAAGGTCAGGTAAGGTCAGGTACTGGCCTTACCAAAGAGATGGACACGCTCCTCAGTACTTTCCCCTCTGACGGCACCCCTCTGACAGTTCTTGGTGACTTCAACCTCGCATCCGACAAACTTTAGTCATCTTGCCTCTTGCCTTTTCTGAATACCTTCTCCTTGACATTTAACAGCTGCCCTCCAACACACAAGGGAGGAAATGTCCTGGACCTGGTTTTCACCCGTCCTACTCCAGCTACAGACATGACTGCCACTCCACTTCCAATCTCTGATCATCACTTGGTTTCCTTTTTAATCACTCTTCCTATTCAACCTAAAAATAATTTACATGTCTCTCTTATTCGTCCTAACCTTCACTCTATCTCTCCCTCCTCTGTAACTTCATGTACTCTTTTATCTCTTCCTGACCCCATCTCCTTTTCCTCTCTACCCTTAGACTTTGCTACGGACTCCTTCCTCTCATCTCTTTTCTCAACCATGGACCTCCTTTGTCCCTTGACTACAAGACTCAAGAAGACTTCTTGTCCCACACCGTGGCTGTCAGAAGTTTTGCGCAGTAATCGACGAGAACTCCGATCTGCAGAGAGGAAGTGGAAAAAAATCACAGCTTGATGTAGACCTCTCATCTTACCGTGCACTTCTGACCAAATTTTCTTTGGAGGTGACTTCTGTCAAAACTGCCTTCTACAGGGAAATCTTGAGGCCTCTGCACAAGGTCCTCGTAAGCTTCACAACATCTTCTCTTCTCTACAAAACCCCCCTGCTGCACCTGCTCCATCCTCCTTGACGGCTTATGACTTTGCCTCCTTCTATGATGAGAAGATTAGGAAAATCTGCCAGACCTTCACTTCCTCTCCAACAATGACTACACAACACAGCCAACAATCCACTACGTCTCTGTCAAGCTTCTCAACCCTAACAGAAGATGAGATACTGCAAGTCATCCGATCCTGCAATCCCACCACCTCCCCTGGATACAATCCCTTCAAATACGCTCCAGACCATCGCACAAGATCTCCTGCCCTTCATCTCCACAATCATCAATGGGTCATTAACATCTGGCTATGTACCAACTACCTTCAAGCAAGCAAGGGTCATTCCTATCTTGAAGAAACCGGCTCTGGATCCATCAGACATCAACAACTACAGACCGGTATCACTCCTTTCCTTTCTTTCTAAATCTCTGGAACGCACTGTTTTGTTATATTTATATTGAGTTTGTATTCTTGCGTACCAGTGTAGATTTATTCACTACTAGAGATTTAAAGCACGTTTGTTCGTCGCTCTGGATAAGGGCGTCTGCTAAATGCCGCAAATGTAATGTAATGTAATGTAATGTACTGATGTAGGTGAGGTGAGGAGGCCTGGGGTGCAGTCAGAAATCCAAAAAATCCCTATGGTGTTTTATAGGGTTGAGATCGGACCTCTATAGCAGTAGATCTTCGACTCGAAACAATGTAAGGTATATCCTCATGGAGCTGCTTTCGTGCACAGAGGAACAGGTTTGGGTTTTCTAGTTCAAATGAAGGGAAAATTTTCATCCACATCCAAAATTGTGTGCCTCCAACTTTGTGGTAACAGTTTGAGGAAGTGCCACATATGACTAGTAAAGTCAGGAGTCTCACTGCTTAATAGTGTCTTTATATAAATCTATAGTTAGATAAATTTATATTTATATTTACAAATCAAACAAAACATGGTGACTATTACGTCTTGAGGCAACAGATAAAAAATTATTCTAGAAGAGGTTTGGTTATGGTTTACAGAGCTACCTAGGAGGTCTAGTGGGCACATCTGCTGTTAGTCTCTTTTGTGTCGTGGTGCTGTTTCCTCACCACATGTGGCTCCATCTTCTGCCAACTGCTCAGTCTTTTTGAAGAGATAATGAGATTCAGGGAAGGTTCAAGGCTCAAGGCAAAAGCCAGTTTCCACTGGACCAAATTCACAAGTGTACAGTACCTGTGTCTGTTTTCCATCACATAATAGTACCTGTAAAAAAAATAGGATGTGTTAAAAGAAGACATAGAAATCAAACTGGGAAACATGTTCAATGCATACCATAATACAATGTTAGAGTTTTGTAAAGACATAATAATAAAAAGCCACAAATCACATACGACGAATAGAGCACTGTACATTTTCTAAATCTCCATTAAGAAGGAGATTAATGTAATTCTAAATCTAAATCTAGCATGTAATGTGTAATTATACTTAACAGAAGCCATTTGTATTTGGAATCACAAAAGAAAATTTGATAAATATCAGTGACTAGGAAACAGTATTTTGGGGATAATTAAAAAAATGAGATGACACTTGGATACCCAGGTTCAGATATCAAAGGAAAATCATCTAATTTGTTTCTGTCCCGTAACAAACATTGGATAATGTAGAATATTGTTTGCATTGTAGGACACATGAAAACAGTAGCTGCATTTCTAAACATATGTTGAAATACTTCACTAACAGAGAACTGGAAAGGGTTACAAAAAGAGTTTTCATTATATTTTGCTTAGAATATTTAACAATTATATGTAGACTTTATTATATTTATTAGATACAGTAAGTCTCCGACTTACGAATGAGTTTCAATGAGCACGTTCATGAGTCTGTTCTCAAATCCAACAGAGTGAGGTTTATACACTGTTGGCAAAATACTGTAAATGAAATATTTTTATTCTTGATATTATCTATAACTCGATATTAATGTTGTTCACATGTTCCACGATCTTGTCCTTGTTCTGTTGGATTGGGCCGATGGTTGAACGTTCAAGTTATTAGATCGAGCGATGTCTACCGTCCAAGCTCTCCATTATTATTATATTAATTTTGTTTTGCTGGTTATTACTTTGCTTTTCTTTGCAGTCCTCCCCATGTCACCGCTGTTTTTCTGGTTGCTTCCAGAGATCCTACAGTTTGATTGAGCATTGTATTTCTGTACAACCGCTTGCAGCAAAGGGTGCCCGGAGGTGACAATGTCCGACAGATACGTGAACTACTTCTGCAATCCGTTTGCATCTGTGAAAGTTCGCAACTCGAATGCAAAAATCTTAACATTTAAAAAAATATATATTTTTTGTTTGCCGATTGTAGATATTATAAATAATCTTGTCAAATCACACCACCTAAAAACAGATATTTAAAAAGGGAAACTACATTAATACCAAAGATCGCTGAGCTGTGCAAAAAAACACTTGTTCTAGTCAGACACATTACCAGGCCAAATCTATAATGATATAATGGTATTTGGACAAAAATTGGCATTGGCACTTTATATGCTCTCGGCCAAAAAGCGTCATCCAAATTAAGCATTGGCACTTAATTAATCACACTACGCACTTTGCAAAAAAAGTCCAGACAAAAACATTTTTTTAGACTCTAATGTTAATGCCTGTATAAGAGGTGGACAAAAATTTGCCAATAAATGATATATGCTCTCGGCCAAAAAGCGTCATCCAAATTAAGCATTGGCACTTAATTAATCACACTACGCACTTTGCAAAAAAAGTCCAGACAAAAACATTTTTTTAGACTCTAATGTTAATGCCTGTATAAGAGGGGGTAGAACCTAGTCTATGCAGGATGTCAGGTCTGACTATTCGTCTGGTGCATTAGCAATGTTTTCACATCACCATTCTGACTGACCTTTCACATGAGCAGAGGAAAAAAAAAAACCTGCAAGGGAAAACCTGTGAGGTCCTACTTCCAAATCATTTCAGTACATCTGTTATGACTGCAGCAGCTGGGGGTGAATAAGAAATGGCCTGGTGTGACAAACTGAACCCTTTTGTCCCAGTGTGGTCCACCTCCTTCAAAAAAGAATAAGAGACAGTTGCTTTTCTACTGCAGCCCTGTGATGTTTGATCTCCTGAGATGAAGGGTCTGGACCCTTGTGTGAGTAAACAACAGTAGCCATCTAAAAGACCCACTTCAGATAGAAAAAAAGCAGCATGCATTACCATTGCTCCCAGCTTTCCTTTTACCCCAAGGCCCCATCAGGCAGCGATTAATTAGCTGATTAGATTTTTTCCAATTAATTTTATTCAGTTAGTACCATCATCAGCCACAATGCAAATGAATAACCTTAATGCAATGCTAATGCGCTGTGTATCACGACTGTGTGGGTGAAAAATTTAGTTTCTACATTTGCCACGAAACTTTAACGCGGTGGATCAACTTGTTATAATTTGTGCTATAATTTTAGGTGCTAAGTACAAAAAAAAATTCTTATGAAGTCCAAGGCAATAAAGTGAGTAAGTCTCAGATTTTTGCACACGTCTCTGGCATTAAGATTCAGAATACTAAAGTATGCAATCTGATTGGCTCCGTGTACTTTTGTGTGCAGCAAAAACGCAAAAAGTTTCAGAGTAGAGATTTAATCACCAGTCTGAAAATAAATCTCATGCTTCTGCACTTAAAGGTTATAAAAGTGTTTGGGTTTGAAAGCAAATAGTGGTGGGTGAAAGAATCATTTCACACATTTACTAACAGGCTGATGAAGGAGGTCTGTTCATGGTCATTAGCAAATATCACTCAAATTTCTGAGAAAACAGGCAGCTCTTGGCCACATGACTAATGAAACATGGTTTGCATGAATACCTATGAGGTCGCGCTGGCATTTAAACAGGAACTAATAGTATACAGTATTATAAAGTTTAAGTATTACATTTGATTAATCAATGAATGAATTGGAACACAAACAGCACCCCAGGGGGTTTCTCGCCTCACCTACATCAGTACCTGACTTTACTAACACACTTGTAACTAAATCAGCACAAATCTCCACAAATACACTAAAGAATCTAAACAGAAAAGGTAATAATCAGAGCAAATTGGGACTAAATGTAGAATGTGAAGCTCAAAAAGCACATACCATAATTATGACCTGGTGTCCGCAACCTTTTGCCAATGTAATGCATTATTCACTTTGTTTTTTACCACACAACATTATTTTGCAGTGAATTTATGTCTTTATTAAAGGACACAACAGATTAAACACAACACAACCGATTATACACAACAGATTACTTTCTACTAAACATCTAGCTACTGTTTCTCTTTGCAGTTTTTATGTTAATTATTCAAGAATGATCCATCGCAAAATAAAGCAATGATAGTATTATTGGCTTTGATGTGAAGATTAGATTTAAACAAGTAAATATAGAAAATATGGTGAGTTCCTTCTATAATGGTAAAGTTGCCATTTCCTACATAATGTTTTTCTTTCATGGTTCATCGTAAAATCTCATTTCCAAAAGCGTTGACATTTAAAATAATAAAATCGTAGCATTAACGCTCAAGAGGAATTGATTAAAATAACATTTCTGGGAGCAAAATAAGCATCAGGGCCATCAAGGATCAAAATCAGAGATTACTTACATTTCAATATATTTTTATCCATTAATATTTATTCCATCATTCCCAATAGTCTTTTCATTTCATATCATTTCTGTCAAATGTGCTGCGTCTTGAAGCAACACGTCCGAGTGTAATTGCCAGTTTAAATTTCTATCCCAATAGATTTTAGCCATCAAGCAAATCCATGTTTAACCTGTTAGATTGCGACTTGCTCACTCCAAGGCCTGCTAGAAGGCGTCCAAACACGTTAGCATTTTCACGTCATTTGATTGGATGGTCAGATCTCTAACTAGTCAGAGCTCTCAAAACGCATCTGTAGCAATCAGCGCAAGCTCAAATATATCAGTGTGGATTTAAAAGCTGTTTTTTCATTCCACAATGGCTGAAGAGAAGAAATGGATTTTGACATAGATACACTTACAAAGACATTTACAAAACAGAACTTTCATAAAAAAACTGTAGATTATGAGGAAAGGTCTTCTATTGATACACCACTGGTGTATCATTTCCTGGCTCTCACACACCACAGATGTAGACTAGTTTATGAAACTAACAACAAGCAGGGCAGAAGGAAACAAGAAGTCTGGGGGTAATGTGGAGGAGACAGAGGAAGTCAGTGATGTAAACATGACTGAGAACAGAGACATTCCTGATCCTTCATCATCTTTTCTCTGCTTGTGTTCTATATGGTGGATGTTCAGCCTGGGTACATTCATTAGGTAACAAAATGTTTAATTTGTTTTGTATTAATATATTAATTAAGGCTGTCAAAATGCAAATACATTTTAACGGCACTGGTTTTATTAACGCGCGATTAATGCAGCGCGCATTTCAGTTTGACCATTTTTATGAAATTATAAATAAATAAATATAAAAGAGGCGAATTTAAAACCTTCAGCGCAACACACGATTATTCACGACATCCTTTCTTTACTCAGATATAAATAATAAATAAATAAATTAACTCCACTGAAAAATAATTTTTAATCAGTAAACATTTGTTTTACTGATGCGGCAAGTCTCAAATCAGCACCAAAATCCGCCATGATGCACACAATTAACCCTCTGGGGTCGACAAACGCACCGGCCAATGTTTATATTACACATAACAACAAAACTTAATAAACAACAAAACAAAAAATCACTTTGACTCATCTTTCCTAACAGACACAAATAAAACCTGAACCTCAGTGAATAATTGTCTCACACACATAATAAATATATGTATAGAAGGCTCAAAAAGTCTATTTGTATTCACATCAAATCCAAATATTCCTCGATTATGTAATCCATATGAAAGTTTATAAGAGGTACAGTTTCTCCGGTATCACCTCATTTACCGTCCGTGTGGAAACATAGCAAGGGTTCCGTTTAATGCCCCAATAATTTACGTAATTTGAAACACTATAATTACTTTAAAACCTTGACAAGAATATTTTGTCTTCATGCTCTATGTTAAGTTTTGTTTTGACGAACAATAAACATACATTTGCATAAGGCATCAATATTTTTCCATGCCCACGTTGATTAAAGTATAAAAAATGGGAAAGTATTAATTTAAGGGACATTTAGAACAGAAAACAGCTGGAACAGTTTTTTATAAGTGTAAGTGTGTTCCTAATGAGCAAACCTGGGGCGACTGTGGCAAGAAAAAATTCCCTGAGGTGGCAGAACCAGACTCATGAGGGAACCCATCTTAATTTGGGTGGCACCAAATGTCCATTTATTACAGCTAAAGGTTGTTGAGGTGTGCAGTGATGAACAAATGCAAACTGTAGTTCTGAGTCATCACTGGTACCTCACAAGCATGTTAAGGAGCATATGAGAGAAAGCGAGAGAGAGAAAGAGAAAGAGAGAGATTAGGAGAAGAGGGGTGATGGAGAGAGAAATATGAAGGACACTGTGCAGTTGGGGACTCCGGCAAGACTTCGCTATGGCAGCATAACTAAAAGGGAGAGTCAGAAGGTAATACAGACATTAAGGATCGTTGGGATAAGAAACGACCCACCACACCACACCACCGTCAACAAACCTGAGTGAACGTGTGAGAGTGAGGAGACGACAGCATACAAATATCCCAGTTCACCAAACACTTTATATCAATGATCCCTCCAGATCTTCTCCTTTATCTAAGAAAAATCTACTGATAAAAGACTTGACAAAATAAATGTTTTCAGCCTCGACTTGAACACTGAGACTGTGTCTGAGTCCCGAACACTGATTGGAAGGCTGTTCCATAACTGTGGGGCAGAAGGAAGTTATCAAGCATCCACTGTCTGATGTCCTTTACACACTACTTAACATTGTTAAGCTGATTTCTCTAATCTGGTTTTGCTAAAAGATACAACTGTGTATCATCAGTCCCCTGGTGGTCTAGTGGTTAGGATGCGGCGCTCTCGAACCCCGGTCAGGAAACCAACCCCAGCCACTTTTAGTGCCGGTCCCAAGCCCGGATAAATGGGGAGGGTTGCGTTAGGAAGGGCATACAGCGTAAAAACATGTGCCAAATTAAACATGCGGATGACCTGCTGTGGCGACCCCTAATAGGAGAAGCTGAAAGAAAGTAATTTTTTTATACAACAGTGTATCATCAGCATAGCCATGTTTGCATATAATTTCCCTCAGAGGCAGCATATATAAAGTGAAAAACAGTGGGCCCAAGACCGATCCTTACGGAACACATACTTATGTGAATATTCCAAAGAGTACATAATTATCAACCATAACAAAACAGCAAGTCATTTTTAAGCAATTATTCTTCCCAGACAGCCGATGGTCAAATCTCAGACACCAGATAGTTTCTCTTTATTGCTGAACAGATACATGGAGGAGAAAAAGTGATACGTGCTTCCTCTTAACTACTGCTCAGGCATTATGGGAGAGATAATTGTGCTTAGCCCAGAGAGACAACTCCTCCATTCTTACTGTTCATGACTGGCTATCATTTCTCACACTGAAAGGAAAGAAAAAGGGAGGACCAATTATGTTCTCTTCGACTCCTCACTAGAGATGGCTATGGCATCATCTTATTTTTAAGATGCGATCTGCCAATGCGAAAGCTTTATTGTTGAGCCACTCCAGAACCCCGGCATATCATTTTTTAAAAAGCTTTCGTCGTTCTCGGTTAAAAAGGCAACATTAATCTCGACAGCCGATAAGACTCATGATGCAACGTTGGCTTCAGCCTTGCTTTGAAGATTCTCCTCAATTGGGGGCCACTCTGTGCAGCTGGGGATGGTTTCACATCAACGGCCTGAGGATCCATTAAATTATGGAGCAACACACGCACTTTCGCGGATGGATTTGGACTGTACCTAATATCGACAGTCTGCTACAATGACTCAGGACTACAGGTTGCATTTGATCACCCATCACTGCACACCTCAACTGTAAAAAAATGGACATTCGGTGCCACCTAAATAAGGATGGGTTCCCACATAAGTCTGGTTCCTCTCAAGGTTTTTTCCTTATGCCATCTCAGGGAGTTTTTCCTTTTTGCTGATTGAAGACAACAGTACAATTATAAGAACAATCTTATTCATTCTTTATTACTGCATTATCTGTGTAAAGCTGCTTTAAGACAATGCCCATTGTTTCAAGCTCTATACAAATAAAAATGAATTGAAGATGCACCATATGGACAAAAGCATTGGCTTGACTCCAGCTGTATTTGGTTTGTACTCAAACTGAAGTTGGAGGTAGAGCCCTGCCCGGGACTGGGTTCTTCCATCTCGCTCGCTCCCGCTGAAATTTTGACCATTGTCGCCCACTCCCGAAAACCGCGTCCCACTCCTGCGATTTTTGTGTCCACTTTTGCCTGCTCCAGCAAACATTCTTGTCACAGATTAAAAAGATTGTGTAAAAATGTACACAAATGTTAAGGCTATGATTAAATTACAGAATAATTGCAGCCATAAACCATTAGACTGTAAGTTTAAGTAAAAATTAAGTAAAATAAAGCAATCCTAAATTAAAGCACCACACATAAAAAACCACTTGGAATTTTTATATGTTTTATTCGCATTAAAAAACAAACAACTTTAAACAAAACATTACAATTAGCAGGATGGTAGAACTCTTGCTATATTTGTTTGACTGCCCACAGCAAAAGTAAAACTACCTGCTCCCATTACATTTACAATTATTTAGGATGTCTTTGGACGTGGTAGCATTTGATTTTCCCTTCACCTTAACTTGCCTTAACTAGAGCTCAGACATCACCCCTATCAAACACCTTTGGGATAAATTGGGAAAGCTGACTGCACCACATCACCTCACCTACCGACAATATCTGACTTTACTTAAACCCTTGAGGCTGAATGACCACAAATCCCCTCAAGCACACTTTTAAATCTAGTGGAACATCTTCTTCGAAGAGTAGAGATTATTATTAGAATTGGATTTTCCAAAAGCACATACAAATCGTATTGTCCGGTCCCCACAAACTTTTTTTTGGCCGTCTATTGTATAGACAACCCAGTCTGTGTGGAGTGTTTTCTTTAATATGTTGCTCTACTGTTTTTACCTCAGTTGTAAAGAGGTTCCTCCAGCCCCTTCTTCATGGACAGTTCCCATCAGCAAATTATTTTTGCGTCCACAAGCGCCGCTCGTTGGAGTTTTATTCTGCGCAAAACTAAAAAAAAATTATGTTTCTGTGAACCAAACCAATCTTTCTAGCACCAACAACAATGCCATGGTAAAAGTCACTGATCTTTTTCCCTTATTTTAATGTTTGACATAAACACTATACCCCATGCCCTCAATCTGCATAAAAGGCTCATAATTGGCTGGAAAGTTATACAAACGAAATCGTACAAGTGTTCGTTTTAAAGTGGTTGATGAGTGTATTTTGAATTTTCCCCCCAAACACCTTTGCCAACATGGTGTATTGTATAAATATAAACTACAAAAGCTTATGAAAATCAATGAAGGCCGAATTGTTGTGTAAAATCAACTTCGAGTACATTGTTTGCACTCGTGCCTCCTTTGTTTTGACACACTGTCCTTGAACACGTAAGGTGGAGTGTTTGCCTATGCAGATCATGTTTGTCTTTTCACATGAGGAAGCACATGACATGAAGGTCTATGATGATATTTAGCAATGCCCCCTGAGAAGAAGACAGCTAGAATTAAATCAGAAAGGGTCGTGGCGACAGTCAAAAGGTGCATTAATATTCATTGGGCAAACGAGACCGAGGGAGAGAGGGGTTGAGAACTAGGGGAAGCATGAAGGGAATTGAGATATAATTGTAAAGCTCATCAAGAAACAATCACTTAAGAGTAAAGAGAGAGACACAGCAAAAAAGGCCAACTGTCCAAAAGCAAATTAAAGTAAAGAATAGCAGAATCAGTAGAACAAATTCATGTGTGCACTTAAGCAAGATTCCATTTTCTTAGATACAGTATAGAAATGACATTTTTCCAGGCACATGTCTTTCTTCCCCAAACTGTTACCACAAATTTGGAGGCACACAATTGTACAGGACGTCTTTGGGTGAATTTCCCTTCACTTAAAGTAGGAGACCCAAACCCTTCCTACTATTACAATGGCCCTGTGCACAGTTCCATGAACATGTGGTTTCCATGGTTTGGAGTCCCCGTGAGTGGCCTGGTTTAGAGCTCCGACCTCAACCAGATTGAACACCTTTGAGACGAAGTGGAATCACTCTAGGTCTCAATAACGATTCCGATTCTGAAGTTGTATTTGGAGTTGAACGCACACATTCGAATACCTTATGGTTTCTTCTAACAGCTCAAAAACTTGTAAAAAGAAAAAACTTTAATTGTTCATATGGTGAAGGTTTCATTTTGATGTTTCTGTAAGGAAAAAAACAAAGTACTGTTTCAAAGTAACAAACAAGCCACAATTTTATTCCCATTTCGTCTTAAAAAAAAAAAAAGAACAGTGGGCTGTGGTTTATAGTGTTTAAGGATGTTATGAATGAAATTAAATCTAACAGTAAACATTATTCTCATTGATGAAATGCAGCATTATAAGGAAATGAAAACACAGGATTTGCTGTTAATGAAAATAATCTGTTAATTATATTTCATGCATCCAAGTTTTCTTTTCCTTATATTTTGAGTTTTTCCACAGTCGACACGGACTCGCTCATTAGGGATCAACTTATAAGGAACAAACATTTTTTATACAACTGAATAACTGCATTATCTCTGTAAAGCTGCTTTGACATCATGTCCACTGTTTAAAATGCTATACAAATACAAATCAGATTTGAATTATTGCTCTCTGCAGAATGTAAGTGGTAGACTGTCTGCAATAACATGAATATTCACACAGAGTTCCTGCGTGTTTTAAATATCAAAGATCGCACTCTGGTATCTTTTTTTTAAAAATTAAATTAAGATAAAAAAAGTCACATTTTGTTGTTTTGTCGGGCTGATATTTGAAGTGATCTCCGTTATTAATGCCTGTGTTCAGACGCGGGGGTCAAAAACACCATTTCGATTCTGATTAAAACTTTCAGTGACACAGGAGATTACATTTTATTTTATTTTTTTCTGCGATTAAGGATTTGCATAAAGAGTCGCACGATTTAAAAACAATAGAAGGACTCTCATCAAAGCTTGCTGAAAATGTTTTAATGGCAGTGACTATCTGTTATAAAAGGATTACGAGAAACAGAGCCTTTAACACATCGCCGTGCTGCCAGCATTAACACCCCCTCCAACACACTCGCACACAATGCTTCATGCTAACAGACACATAACATACAATTATGCCTTCATTTGCCAATCAGTATGCAAATTCCAATTCATACACTTGTGAATTGTAAAAAAAAAAAATTATCATTGTCCAATTTTTATTTCAATATACAATCATAAATGAAAAAAGTTGTAAACAAAAACAGAATGCAAATGATTAGCAAATTTCATAAATCGATATTCTTTTTACAATAAAACAAAAAAATTTCATGTTTAAACTGAGAAATTACACCATTTTAAGGAAAACATGAGGTAATTTGGAATTGAATGGCTTTAACAGGTCTCAAAAAAGGCCATGTTTACCACTGCTTTTTGAACTAAGAACTGATGACAAGTCAGAAGGTCCCTCTCCTCTTTATTCCAGAGGATGTGTTGGCTCTGATTTCCAAAAAGAAATTAATATTTTGATTCGTCTGGCCACAGAACTGTTTTCTATTTTCCTCAGTACATTTTAAATGAGCTTTGGCACAAAGAGGATGGTGGCATTTCTGGACCATGTTCATGCATGCCTTCTTCTTTGCAATATAGAGAGTTTGCATTTGTGGAGGACATGGCACACTTTTTTTTTTTTGGAGGCGTTAATAAGCCCACGAGTGAAGGGATAAGCAAAGATCACAGGCATCCAATTTAGATTTTCGTCCACATTTCTCCAGATTCTTTTAAACTTTTATTATGTACTGTAAATGAATGGTGAATCTCTGCCCATCCTTAGAGGCTTTGCCTCTCCTAGATACACTATTTATACCCCATCAGCTTACTGACCTTTGGTTTATTAACCACATTAGTTGCAAAATGTTTCTCCAACCTTTTAATTTTAATAACAACCCTTTCCCAAATTTTTGGTGTGTTAGAGCCATCAGATTCAAAATGACCTTACTTTTTCCTTATAATGGTACATTCCCTCAGTCTAAACATTTTATATGTTTTCTATGTTCTAATTGTAAATAAAATACTGGTTTATGAGATTTGAAAATCATTGCATTGTTTTTTTGTTTTTTTTTACATTTTACACAGTGTACCAATTATTATTATTTTTTTTATTTGGGTTGTATATTATGTGAATTCACTTTTACATGCAATATTTGAAATCTCAAGTCAATACTTCCATTAATGGCATCTATTCTTCAGTTGTATTAAGCGTTTCTCTCCTTATCCACTCCCACCTGCCTGGTGACTTTCCTGAGTCAAACTCTGAGGTAGACAAACGCATGGCTTCACTTCATCTTCTTGCTTTTGGGCTTCTTGCTCTTTCCCCCAGGTTTTGCTGCATCATCCTGAGAAAGAAAAAAAAGTAGGAGAAAGAGAAAACATAGGAGAGTATGAGGTTTGTGAGCTGAAATTATAGCTGAAATCCACTTACTTCAAGCATGAAGCCGAAGTAGCAAAACAACTTGACAGGAACATTTGATATGACAGACAGTAATAAAAAAATCATATCTCTTTCTTTTAGTGCTGAACTTTTAAACACTGAAACCACGCTAAACCCTCCTGTGACTGGAATGACGCCAAAAAAGAAAGACAACGTCATGCACAAACCTGGTTCCCAAAGCGAAACACAATAAATGGAGTATTGCAAAGAAATGATTGATGTTTACTTGCATTTCTCTTTAAAAAAACAAAAGATTTTTCCACATTATTTAGACATGCTATTCCTGAACTTTTAGATGTTAATTCAGCTATACTGTAGCAGCTATGAAAGAAATGGGCACAGAATATGGACAAAGGAACTTTTACACCTCACCGCTCACCGCTGCGGCCCGGGTTCATTTCCCGGTCAGGGAACAAACCCCAACCATTAGTGTTGCACAAGCCAGTGCACTCTTATTGCCGGTCTCAAGCCCGGATAAATGGGGAGGGTTGCGTTAGGAAGGGCATCCAGCGTAAAAACGTGCCAAATCAAACATGCTGATCACAAATACGGATGATCTGCTGTGGCGACCCCTAAATGTGAGAAGCCAAAAGAAAAGTTATGGTTCTTCCCCAAACTGTTACCACAAAGTAGGAGAATGTCTTAGCACACAATTGTAAATTATATCTTTAAATCCGGTGGTGTTCAATTTTCCCTCAATTCGAACTAAGACACCCAAACCTGTTCCAGCATGACAATACCCCGTGCCAAAGCAATCCCTTGAAAAGATATGCTTTGCAAGGTTTGGAGTGTAAGATCTCCAGCTATAGAGTTCTGACCTCATAAATTGATAAGCTAAGTGCTCCAGAGGCCTTCTCACCTCACCTACATCAGTACCTGACTTTACAAACACCCTTGTGGCTGCATAAACAAAAAAATCTCCACAAGCCCACTCCAAAATCTAGTGGAAAATCTTTAAACAAGTGGAGATTATTATTACGGCAAATAGGACTAAATGTGGAATGGGTTGTTCAAGAAGCAGACATGAACCGTATGTCAAACCTTTGTCCATATAGTGTATAACAGTGCAAATAATGTTGTAAAGTAAAAATGTTTACTGTTACAGGAATTGATACATTTAACCATGACCATAAACAACATAAACCTAAATCCCCCCTGTTCCTTTCATTTATTTATTTTTTACAGCTAGCAAGTTTTACTAGCTAGGTCTTTTAGCGCTAGCCTAGCATGGAAAATGGAAACCAACATTACCTCAGCAAAGTTATGCTAGTTAGGATAGCTAGCTATATTGATGATATGAATGTAAGACTTAAAGATGAAGGAATATTCTTGGATACAATAGATGAAGGACTTTGATTTGCTGCTATGTTAGCAAACCTGGAGAATGAATGCTAACACACTTCGTCTGTCTTCCTGGATGTAAATGCTGCTGGAGTTGTATGTATGCCATATTTTACTTTTTTCATTATTCCATCTCTTTTTTTAAAATCTATTTTATGTCACTGTGCAGTCAAAAAAACAATGCATGGCTGTGTATGGTTATGTATTTGGCAAATAAAAAACGAATGTCAATTTACATTAAGTTAGTATCGCTAGCAATGATGATTAGCTAGATAGATTTGGAGGAATATAACAGTTAGGAAAGCTTTCATTTGCTTAGATACAGTAGCTAATGTAAAGCTAGGTAACTATATAAGATGACAATGATATCAGTGTTGTACTTTAAGACATATGGGTGTTGGGGCTTTTATAATTAAAGGTAGAGAAGGGCGTATAGAGCGTGTGCATGGGGTGGATAGCATGGGGTGTATGGCAAAAGGGATTAACAAGATTATGTTTAAGAACTGCATATTTACAACTGCAGGAGGGAGTCTCTCACCATGGGGAGGAAGTCTCACACCATGTATAGAAAAAAATATTATGAAATTGTTATAAAACGACTTGCGGTACTGCTTTTGCTGGAGCCAACTGAAACAATGCTTTTCCTTTTCCCTTTCCATTTTTTTTGGCTGTTTAAAGATTAAAGACGACCTTTTATATCTGCATATTTAATACCATGCACACACAAACAATTCGAAATAATGTTATAATTTAAGCAATTTGTTCGTTTAGAATGCTGGGAAAATATTATCTTTGAAATAAGTCTGGAAAAATGCAATAAAAATGTTCAGCACTTAAGCGGGTGCAGTAAAACATTTTATCGTTTAACTCACAAGAGCACTCAGATCGTATATATTCACATATAGAAAGCATTTCGTTTGCATCAATTAGTTCACAATGACCTGAGAAGAAACCATACTACAGCCCCATTACAATACTATGGCGAGAGAGGAAATAGCAGCATAAAGGCCATAAAGTTCCCTTCCCAAACTGTCCATTTAAACATTTCCCATGTTTTAGACTAATAAAGTCCCAGTGAATTTCATCAGCCGCCTGTTTTCAAAGGTCTGACTTGCTTGTTAAGCAGACTTGTGCCATGTTTGGGAAAATGAGTCACTCTTTTAATTTGCACAGTGGGGCAGTAATGATATTCAGCATCTGTGCATTTCATAGGAAGAACACTTCCTGCATACATACGGACCAAAACATGCATGCTGGCAGACTGCTGTCATCACTGTCTTCATCATCGTCAGCAGTCATTACCAGTCAATCGTCAGCAGTCATCATAATCATCTAACATATTAATAATCCTGCCACCACAATTCAGATGCAACAACAATATTATGATGGTGTTAATAATAATACTATTAAAAATAAAAACAGGATTTCTACATTTTCTTCAGTAAAGTCCCATTTTTTTAAATTCTAGGACCAACATTAATCTATACAAATGATGAAAAAGTGTGGATAAAGAAAGGATCGGCATATGATCCAAAAGACTGCACCTCATTGTTCAAGCACATTGGAGGAAGTGCCATGCAATTCAAAAGTTTACCAAAACATTATCTCTGACAATCGAAGAGAAAAATCCAAACAAATTGGGAGAAATTTTATCACGCTGCAAATCAGTGACCAAAACAAAAGCACACTGCCAACACAACAAAAGACATTATCAGGGGAAAAACATGGCCAAGTCAATCAGAAGACTGTAATCCAATTGAACATGTTTGTTATGTGCTGAAATTCAGACTAAAAACAAACAAGAACTGAAAGAAGCTGGTGTTCAAGCCTGAAAAAGCTTCACAAAAGAAGAATGTTTGGTGATGACAATTTGATGGATTCATTGCATGCACACAATTGAATGGGTTTCAAGACTTTTGTCCACAAAATTAATTTTAACACATTTTATGATTTTTACATCTAGATGTAATATGAAATGAAATATTGCTAAAATTATTTTCTACCACCTCATACTCATCCTTTGATTGTAAAAGTCGTGTAACAAAAACAAAAAGACTGGCCTTGCCTTTCCTATGTTTTCAAGTGGATTGTATAAAAGCTGGATGTTAATTTCAACTCAGGCAGCAAATACTTTTCCCAGTTCTGTTTTTACACTGAAATTCTGACGCATTATTTGCTTTGAGAATGTTGATTGAGAAGTATAGAGAAGGCCAGACTTAGTTGCATTGTGTGTTTGTGGGGTTCAGGTACCTGGGGTCAACAGTAGAAAGTAAAGGAGAGTGTGTTAGAGAAGTGAAGAAAAGAGTGCAGGCAGGGTGGAGTGGGTGGAGAAGAGTGATAGCAGGAGTGATTTGTGATAGAAGGGTATCTGTGAGAGTGAAAGGGAAAGTTTATTGGACTGTGGTGAGACCTGAGATGTTGTATGGATCAGAGACAGTGGCATTGAGTAAAAGACAGAAGGTGAAGCTGGAGGTAGCAGAGTTGAAGATGTTGAGGTTTTCGTTGGGAGTGACGACGATGGGCAGGATTAGAAATTAGTTTATTAGAGGGACAGCGCATGTAGGACGTTTTGGGAACAAAACGTGGATGTGGTAAGGAAAGACATGTAGGTAGTTGGTTTGAAAGAGGCAGATGTAGAGAAAAGGGGGGTATGGAGACAAATGATCCGCTGTGGCGACCACTAATGGGAGAAGCCGAAAAAAGAATCGCAGATGTTTTCATATTTGCAGTTTTTTTTTGGGGGGGGGGGGTTTATATACTTTTTTGTGTGTATATATATTGTTTTGCATGTTTGTCACACTTTAATGTTTCAGATAATTAAACTAATTTAAATATTAGTAAAAGATAACAAGTGAACACAACATGCAGTTTAATTTAGTTTGGCTAGAGAAATTTATCCCAGGTGTGATAAACCGAAGTTTTAACAGGGGGGGGCAAACACTTTTACACGGGGCCATGTAGTTTTGGATTTTGTTTTCCCTCAATAATAAAAACCTTCATTTAAAAACTACATGTTGTGTTCACTTGTTATCTTTTACTTATATTTAAATAAGTTTGATGATCTAAAACATCAAAGTGTCACAAACATGCAAATAAATAAGAAATTATTTTTGCATGGTTGTCACATTTTAATGTCTAGTGAGAACATCAGCGATTAGAAAATAAATAACCGCCGTTATTTCTGGTAATGAGCATCTATTTCTGAACGAGGTTCACGGTCAAGTGGCAAAAAAAGCAGACCACTGCCTACAACACACCTACAACAACCCATCCATGCAGTTTAATGCGCTTTCTAAAGGATGCCAGAAATATCTGAACAATCAGACTCATACTTGTGGATTTTGCACTGTATGTACTCTGTTTTTAGCACTTTATGTAGAGTTGATATTTTTTTCCATTGTATTGAAATATATGCCAGGCATAATAAAAATCCCAACCAGCTGCTTTTAGAACAATATATACTGCCATATCATTTGCCCTCTGATTAGTCACAGAGATCAGTCTGAAGCTGTTATGATTACTGAATACTCTAGTGCCTTTAAATATAATATGATTTTCAAAAAAAAAAGATGTGTAGGATCAACAATTGTACTTCATTATATCTGTGGGTACCATGCCAATGACTTTCTCCCCCTGTCTTCCAGCATTGTGCTGCTTTTTAGGAAAAGCGAAATAAATAAATAAAGTGAAGGTGAAGCCAGTTTGGCAGTCAGCCCTACTCTGCATTGTCATAGACGTGATTTTTCCCCTCATTAGCATGGGAATGTTTCGAAACGACTTTTCTCTTGTGTGGTCACACAGGAGAGATCAGTAGCACTTAGGGCTAAGGGGGTACAGACCTCAGGGAACCTCAGTAAAAAACCCACAACATCCCCCCCGGTAACCATGGCAATCCTGCAGCTGCGAACACGTCCTTATTTGCACAGAAATGAAAGGAAAGAAAGCAACAAACGAATCTCAGCCAGAAATCAGTCTCCTCACAATCCTCGGATTTTGTGACGTGTGTAACCTTGAAACACAGGTTTAATGTCAGCGATACAGACTCCGAAGGTGAGAGGCTCTATAAATACATCCGGAGCGGAAGTGAGAGAGATGTCCACAGACAAGGAAAGAAAATATACAGAAAAAAATAAAGAATCAAAACCTCAATCAATAATTAATGATGAAAACTTGTAGATTTTGTTAAACAAGTTAAAATGTTTTTATGAAATAAAGAAAGCAAGAAAGTCAGTCTTACTTTATCTCTCTTTTAAAAAGTCTTGGTGGGCAACCACACACAGAGTTAGGCCCAGAAATATTTGGACGGTGAAGTTTTGTTATTTTAGCTGTTTACCAAGACAAAATAAATAAATAATAATAATTAAAAAAAAAATAAACAATATTTATTCAAAATATAGTTATATAATTAATATGGGGTTGAAAGTGCAGTTTAATCTTAAACTGTAATTTGAGGGTATTTACATAAAAATTGGAAGAAGGGTTTACGTATAAAGCTCTAAATATGTAGCCGTATCTTTTACAAAGTAAATCAGACAATTGCCTCAAAAGCTATTTCATGGGCTGTTCCTTTATTTATCAATCGAGCAGATAAAAGGTCTGGAATAGATTCTAGGTGTGGCATTTCTGTTTGGAAGCTGTTGCTGTAATTTGCAATATGCAGTGAACTATTAATGAAAGTGAAACAGACCATCATTAGGATGAAAAAACTGAAGAAATCCATCAGAGAGAAAGCAGAAATGTTAGGAGTGGCCAAATCAACAGTTTGGTACAGAGAGAGTGAGAGAGAGAGAGAGAGAGAGAGAGAGAGAGAGAGAGAGAGAGAGAGAGAGCGAGCGAGGGGGGGGGGGACTAAGATCAACCTGTACCAGTATGATGGGGGAAAAAATTATAAAGAAGGCTTGGAACGGCTCATGATCCAAAAAACACCACATCCTCTGTTAAACATGGTGGAAGCAGTGTGATGGCATGAGCATGCATTACTTCCAGTGACACTGGGTCACTAGTGTTTCTTAATGAAGCAGCTGAATGAATTCTAAAGTGTATAGGGATATACTTCCTGCTCAGACTCAGCCAAATGCTGCAAAGTTGTTTGGACAGCGCTTCACAGAACAGATGGACAATTAACCAAACATACTGCTAAAGCAACCCAGGAGTTTTTTAAACAAAGGAGTGAAATATTCTTCAATGGCCAAGTCAGTCACCAGATCTCAACCCAATCTATCATGCATTTTCCTTAAGGCAGACCCACAAACAAGCAACAACTGAAGACATCTGTAGTAAAAAGCCCTGGCAAAGTATCACAAAGGAGGAAACCCAGCATTTGGTGATGTCCATGGGTAAAAGAGTTCAGGCAGTCGTTGCCCCTAAAGGATTCTCAACAAAGTGTTAAAAATGAACATTTTATTTAGGGTAATGTTAATTTGTCCAGTTACTTTTGAGTCCCTGAAATGAGGTAACTCTCTAGGATTTTGTTCAACCTGAAACTTTTAAAATCCAATGTGGTGGCATGTGTAGCCCAAATCATTGAGATTGGGTCACTGTCCAAATATTTCTGGGCCTAACTGTGTGTATGTGTGTGTATATATACACACACATACACACACAGTATCTAACAAAAGTGAGTACACTCCTCACATTTTAGCAACCATTTTAGTATAATCTTCTCAGGGGACAATACCCCTGAGAAGAATGTAAGTGCATCTCAGGGCACCATACGTTACCTTTTCCACAACAAAGAGCAATTTAGAATTCCCAAGCTACCTACCAGTATGTTTTTAGGTGGTTTAAGGAAACCGGAAAACCTGGAATAAACTGACACAGACAAAGGAACGCAAAACTTCATGCAGACATTCTCCTCAGCTGAGGATTGAACCAGGGAACAGCAACATTGCACTCTAAACCAAAATATAGCACTCTATAAACCAGAAGGACCATACACCCTCCACGGTTTTAGTTCATTTGGACTGAACCCTGGTGTGTTTTCCATCTCAGTATAGTTCTTTAGACAGGTGAAAACACAGCCATTACACTCGAGTGAGAGTAGGGTGGTCTCAGTTTGGCTCCAATCTTTCAATGTCTAGTGCAGTGGGAAAGTGATTCAAACCTGAAATTACCAAAGCAGCAGGAAGTGAACCAATCATCCCATGGATTGTGATTTACTTCTGTAGATGTGAGGTACTGCAGAGCTGCACAAGTATTACACTTTAGATGCAGTACTTTAATGATTGATTTGGTACGTAATTAATATTAACAGTCTGCTACAAAAGCTTAGAACTTACAACTAAGCACATAACTGAAACGCACACCTCAACAATAATGGAATTAGGAGTTGGTGACCCTGGGGACCGGTGCAACGTTTCAAACCCCCATCGGCTATAATGAAGCGGAGGAGCAGAGTGCAAAGAGCATCCGCTGTAAAACTTTTTATAAGGATGGTGAGAGTTTGAGGGAATTTGGGCCTCATTAGAAATTAAGATGTAATAATTGTGTCCTCATGCGATTACAACAGCTCGGTATGGCGGTGATGCGCGTTGTGGAACGGAGAGGCAAGGACTTTATTAAAAATGAGCAGACGGGACACTATCATGACGTCCTAACTG
Organism: Silurus asotus; assembly: GCA_024362625.1. Taxonomy (NCBI): domain Eukaryota; kingdom Metazoa; phylum Chordata; class Actinopteri; order Siluriformes; family Siluridae; genus Silurus; species Silurus asotus. The sequence continues at coordinate 4,427,552 of MU551531.1, forward strand.
ATAATGACGCCAAAATTCCCCTTGCGCAGCTCTTTGCGAACCGCTCCGCTGATCCATTATAACTAATGTCAAGGGGTTCGATACGAGCTCGCACGGGTTCTTAACAATGGCCGACGCTCCAGGGTCGCCAACTGCTAGTTCCAAAACTTTCCTCGTGGCACCCTGTATAGACGTACCCCACCCAGATGAGGATAGGTTCCCTTTTAAGTCCGGTTCCTCTAAAGGTTTCATCCTCATTCTATCTTAGGGAGTTTTTCCTTCCCACAGCTTTTCAACCATGGCTCACTCAAGGAACAAACATATATTCTAACTTTTCTCTTTATCTTTGTATCTCTGATTTGGGACAATGTACATTGTTAAAAGCAAATACAAATAAAAATGAACTGAACAGTACATTGTGATCATTTAAATTACTTTATTCATCCTCCACTTGGGTTTGTTTGGGCTCAGTAATAATTATCAGTAGTTGAACTCAGTAGATGTTTCTTGTCCTAATACAATTCCAAACTTCGGATTTCGAGTCGCAAATTATTATTATTACTACCACCACTTCATAACTGAGGTCTTAATGTCATTTAGAATTCCTATTTCTAATTCAACAAGACTGTTATTAAAATTAGCGTTCTAGCTCGGCATCTATAAACTGATACTCACATTAATTTGAGCAATAACACCTGCGGTTTCTACACAGAGATGCCCTTTGTGTGAGGTTGTAAGTAGACAGGCTTTAATTACAGAATCTTTTTTATCCTACATTAAGTGAGAGCGTATATTTATCCTCAGTTTGACCCAGAGTTCAGGTTATTGTCTCTTCATAGGTTCCGGCTCCATTTCAACCCTGACCAGGAGGAAGCGTTTACAGAAGACTGCAGTTTAATTAAAACACCATACCGAATTTTCAGTGTATCCCTCTTGGACGAGGATGTTCCGAGCGCAGTTGTTGATGTGTTTGAAGCGGTCGGGGCCGAGCAGGATACCGCCGTACCACCGAGACACCACCACTAGCACGTTCCTCACGTCAAGAATCTACAAAAAAATAAATGAAACATATCTACTTTTGATCATTGATCATTGTTACAGGCCAATTAGTAAAATAAACTGCTTCTCAAATGCTTCTTTTTTGTATTTTTATTCTAGTTTTTTAATAGTTTGTGATGTATGGTGATGTATGGTCAACATTCCAATTTATCCCAATGGTGTTCAAGCAGGGTTGAGGTCACAGCTTAATCGCAGGAGATTGTCCACTCCAAACCCTGTCTTCCATATCTTCATTTGCAGCATTTTTTTAGATGCTGTTATCCAGAGTGATTTCCGGTTATTTTATTTCTATATCTGAGCATTTATGGGGTTAGGGGCCTTGCTCAGGGGCCCAGGAATGGCAGCTTGGTGTGGCTGGGATACCACATCCCTATGGTGCTCTGTATTCCAGCACTGTCATGATGGAACAGGTTTCTCCTAGTTCAAGTGAATGGAAAATATCGAAAAACAAAACTGTGTGCCAGCTTTTGGAAGAACCACATACCGCTAGAAGTGTCAGGTGCACCAATAATTTTGTCTCTAGCGTGTAATTTAGTGTTTGTGTTTATTTACCTCATTTGTATTTCATTGTTAATGTTGTCGCATTCGTCAAATCGCAACAACCGGAGTGATTAATTTCAAAGCGAAAAGACAATTAGTTTGCACAGAACACCGTCGTTTCCATTGTTTTCGTTTTGTTGGGTTTTTTTTTGCAGGCAATCAAAGAGTCATAGATAATCTGTAATACCTACGCAATGCATCACGTTGCGGTAAACAAGTTCGATAATTTATAATCCTCGCTAAAGATGTAAGAGGAATGTTGAATCAAACTGAATCTTTTTTTTTTTTTTCTGAGGGAAAAACACACATGATCCCCATAAGATTTAACAGATCTAATGCTTCATTGTGACAAACGCTAACTGTCACTGGCCTGCTGCCACTCACATTTTGAACGCTTCCTCAGGGGCCTGCGTGGCAAAATGCTGGAGGGTTAGAGTTTATGCATGCGCCTCCTACATAGTCTAATCCTCCATGTCTATGTGTAGATTCACATCTATTTCCATAAATAAAGTGTGTGAGATTAATTTCAAAAAGACGCAGACAGAGTGTGAGAGCGAGTTCAGGTGGGAAGTATGTTGCTCTAATGTACTCAAGGATTTGCTGTGATGTACATCACAGATAGCAGTGTACTAATCCAGGACAGGAATGTGCTCCTGCTAATGAACTGGAGTGCATTTACATACGAGCGTGATGCACCCTGGAAACATTCCCAGGCTGCCCACGGGTTTTAGTGTGGTTGAGCTCCCACAAGTCGACCTGATTGAAAGTGAAATTGGGTTTTGATTAAAATGGTACATCGATTTCACACGCTCTCTTGCAGGTCGTGGATGAGTACACAGAGAGGGCGAGCGAGATAAGAGAGGAGTTTATGGATGAGTGATGCACCCATGTGCAAAGTGTGAAGACGGTTCACAGAGAGAGAGAGGGATAGAGATTCATTCGCTGCCTTCAACAAGTCTCTAAAGGTCAAGACACTTTATTCTGCAAACTGGATTGGAAATAGAGCTTGACCTGGCTCATTCGATCCCAAAGCCAGGTTTAGAAGATTGATTCAACACTGGCCCACTAGAAATAACCAAATGATTTCCTGTTGAATCCCATTTACTCTGACGGAATTTGATGGCTTTATAAATTCGGCCATATTTCCACTTTGTTTCGCAAAAGAGCTTTTACTATTACAGAATCCAACAGGTGAGATGTTATTACGGTGTGACGTAATGCTGAAGCCTTTCAGAATGAACTACATTTCCAAAAGTTTGCGGACACCTGTTCATAGGTATGTTTTTTGAGTATCACAATGGGTCCCAATTTCCAAAACGTTTTATTTGGTTCCCTGGTGGTCTAGTGGTTAGGATGCGGCGCTCTCACTGCCGTGGCCCACGTTCGATTCCCGGTCAGGGAACCAAGCCCATCCGTTAGGGTTGCACAAGCCGTCTCAAGCCCGAATAAATGGGGAGGGTTGCTTTAGGAAGGGCATCCAGCATAAACACGTGCCAAATCGAATATGCGGATCACGAATACAAATGATCCACCGTGGTGACCCCTAATGGGAGAAGCCTCCACTTCTTCCGGAAGATGTTCCACTAGATTTTGGAATGTGTTTGTGGAGATTTTTGCTTATTCAGCCACAAAAATGTTGGCAAAGTCAGTAAAGTCAGATTCATCATGTTCAATAGGGTTGCGGTCAAAGCTCCATAGCAGGCATCTCAAGATCCTCCACTTCAACTCGTGTAAGCCATATCTTCATGGAGCATGCTGGAACAGGTCTGGGTTTTCAGACCAATAAAACCCAAAAGTCCAAATGAACCGGATATTTTTATTATACTGCATTCAAAGTAGTAATATACAATTGCGTGCCTCCAAGTTTGTAATAACAGTTTTTCCATATAATGTATGTTTTGCAATCTGTAAACTGGGAAATCCAAAATCCCACCCACGCCAAGCTGCCATTTCTGAGACCCTGAGAAAGCCTCTTAACCCCATAGCTACTCAATTGTATGAATGAGCTGAAGTTTACTACGCTCTGGATAAGCCATAAACGTAAGTGTAATTACAGTGTGATTTGAGCTGAGTCATTTCTACACAAACATATCTGTGAAAAAGTTGATCTCCTGAGCTGTCGTTCTGCCTTTACATACATAAATCTCAACAATTAGGTTTCCATAACATAATAGCATTAAAAAAAATTTACTTTACATTTCCTAGTTGCCTAGTAACCATGAGTATTGTGTTCAACTTCCTATGGCGAAATACAAAAGCAAATTCCTGCTGAACACAGCAGGATAATAACATGAACAAAAGTTTGTGGACACCATAAAGATTGCCGTGTGAATTTGAACATCTCATTCCACATTTAGTCTCCATTTACTGTCATAATATCCTTCACACTTCTGCGAAGATGTTTTACTAGATTTTCTTTTTTTGTAGGTGAGTTGAGGAAGCCTGCGTGCCGTTCCAATTCATGTTGAGGTCAGAGTTTCTATAGTAGAAGATCTATTCCAACCCATGTAAAGCATATCTTCATGGAGCTGGTTTTGTGGAAACAGGTTTGGGTGTCCTAGTTCTAGTGAAGAACCATATACAGGTGAAAAAGTCAGATGTCCCCAATACTTTTGTCAATATAAGTGTATAGTGAGATTCAACACATGAAACATCATCATCACAGCTATGTAAAGAAGGGCATGCAAGTAGGCAGCATTAGTAGGCGGTAGTTGTACACTGGATATGAAGCCTATTCTGATTTGGGGACAGTCAGGACAGCTAGTCCTCGTACTGAATTCTTCAAAGCAGTTCTTCAATTCAAATAAGACTTTCATAAAAGATTTGGAAAAATACGGTGGACAGAACTGTCACTCCTACCGAGGAGCCATTCCTCAATAACGTATTCTTTTTATTTTGTATATTTTTTTTTAACCAGACTACATAGTGTGCCCGCCTGAAAGAGACAATTTTTCAGCACAGCGTGTCAGAGCAGTAAAAGATGGCAGACATTTACAAGATGTTTAAGTAATTATCACAATATGAAAATTCACCCGAGATGAAAAGATGTATAAATAAAAGCACCGCACTATATGAATAATTCATCACCAGATTTTTGGTATTTATGTATACTTTTTTTTCCCCCTTCTTTTTCTTAGAACTACTAAGCAATTCAATCAAATAAACACAGGCTTTCTGAATAAAAGATATTCCTGGTCCGTCCTACCGAAATTAATAAGAAACTGGACCTGCAATTCTGCTTTTGCAGTGATCGTTAAGAAATCAATAGTTTTACGATCTTATATAGTAACGCCATCATTAGAAGTTATTCGTTTTCCAGCGTTGTATTTATTCACTATATATCAAAGCATAGCTCTTTTTTTTTTTTTTTAAAGTAAGACAGAAAAACTGTCAATGTAACCAAGATATTTACCATCTACAACAGCTTTTGCACATTTTTCACTGCCAGAGCCTTTTTATTTATTTGCTGTACATATATTTGCATATTTACATTACTTGCTGTACATATATTTGCATAAATATCTGCACTTGCCAGTTTGCACTATTGCTACTATTTGCACTTCTGGTGGATGCAAAACTGCATTTCATTGTTGTGTATCTAATACGCAATGACAAAGATCGATCTATCTATCTATCTATCTATCTATCTATCTATCTATCTATCTATCTATCTATCTATCTATCTATCTATCAATTAACTCAGAACATTATTGAATGTTGATAATGTGGACAGTCTTTACTGCCCTATAACCACTCACATTACATGTATAAATAAACTCACTGTACCATATGAATATAAATTTTATTTTTGGTATTTATATATACGCTTTTTTTTTTTTACTACTAGGCAATAAATTCAAATTAACAAATAAACCATATGCACCAAACACCAGTGACTAAAGTAAATTCAGTGTTTGGCACCACTGAGTCACCTGTTGTTTTGTTGTCCTGCCCTTGGAAATCTATACCATCGTACAACAACCTTAATTTTACACATTTCTCTCCAATCCTCTGATCCTGCTGAAAATGCTGGAGGTGTGTTATATTGGACTTGCAATGAAACCTTCTAGGACTGACGACTCCTAGTCCAATAAATCCATGTGCACACAGATAGGATGGTAATTTGGCTGTCTCAACATTCACCAGGATATAGCATTTACTCCACACACACACACAGACCTGCAGTAGATGAAGCAGTCTCCCACCAGCAGCAGTCTCACCGTCGTCCTCACAATCCTGGAGGAATGTCTTTTTGTCTTCGCAGAATATCCTATTGGAGTGTAGAGTGGAGGAAAAGAAAAGCAATCAGGGAGCTGTCGAAGAAGTTCTACTTATGCTACATTCGCTGTCATATAATGATTTAAAAGACCGGCCAGTATTGATCAGCGCTGGTCACTACAGTATTAAACTTGACTGGAGTTTAAGGTCAAATAATGATTCTCTTTTACAGTCTCTCAGGTTAGAAATCCAACTAGGATGTTGGAAAATGGGTGATTTAGAGAGTAAAGAGTTCCACGATTCTTTGACATTTTTTTATATTTTCTATAAAAGTTTTGCTTCATCTTGTAGGAGAAAAAAACGTGTAGTTGTGCCATTATAAAAAATATTAACAATTCAGTGTATTAGAGAAACTAAGCAACTGTTTACATTCCGACCTGTTTACATTATTAATAATAACAACATATAATAAAAGGTCAATCAAGCACATTTGTTATTTCAGATTAAACTGAAAACTGTGTGTATCCAACTGGTAGCCTTTCACATTAATCGGTACCCAAGAAGTAGCTCTCAGTTTCAAAAAAGGTTGGTGACCCCTGGCCTAGCCTCTCCAGGAGTCTTAAAGAATGGTGATTAGCATGGGGAAGTATGCTGTTATTTAAGACTTTAACAAACTACAGCACTTAAATTATATATATCTATATATCTTTATATATCTCTCATTATATATATATATATATATATATATTCCTGGGTTCAGGAAGGTCGAAGACTACTCAAATTTCCAATTCCTGAGTATTTTTTGTGCGTTTTTGGTTGTTGTATTGTATTGTTGTAATAATAAAACACACAGACTTTTGGCCAAAGAAATACTGCATAATGAACAGTGGTTGTTTTTCCTTTTTAAATGCTGCTAAGTACAACAGTCTTAAGTAACAATTAGCATTTTAAACAACTTGCAAATGGAAACCTAATGCACCTATTCAGCCGATCCTATATCACATCAGGACTCTACCATATTGTACCAAATTTGAATTTTGTGCATGAACCCCTGTAAATACAGACTGCATTTCAGGTAAGTGAGAGTGAACAGAGTTATAGTTCTCTGAGCAGCATGTCCAGCAACCAGGCTCTGGCGCACACTAGTTGAGCTTCCACACAAACCTTATTTGTCCCAGCCTCATTTACATTGGCTTTGTAAGAAGGGAATGCAAATTCTGCCTGTCTCTAAGGTTTTATGGACTGATGAAATGAGAGTGAGTCTTGATGGGCCAGATGGATGGGCCCGTGGCTGGATTGGTAAAGGGCAGAGAGCTTCAGTCCGACTCAGACGCCAGCAAGGTGGAGGTGGAGTACTGGTTTGGGCTGGTATCATCAAAGATGAGCTTGTGGGGCCTTTTCGGGTTGAGGATGGAGTCAAGCTGAACTCCCAGTCCTACTGCCAGTTTCTGGAAGACACCTTCTTCAAGCAGTGGTACAGTAAGAAGTCTGCATCCTTCAAGAAAAACATGATTTTCATGCAGGACAATGCTCCATCACACACGTCCAAGTACTCCACAGCGTGGCTTTCAAGAAAGGGTATAAAAGAAGAAAATCTAATGATATGGCCTCCTTGTTCACCTGATCTGAACCCCATTGAGAACCTGTGGTCCATCATCAAATGTGCGATTTACAAGGAGGGAAAACAGTACACCTCTCTGAACAGTGTCTGGGAGGCTGTGGTTGCTGCTGCACGCAATGTTGATGGTGAACAGATCAAAACACTGACAGAATCCATGGATGGCAGACTTTTGAGTGTCCTTGCAAAGAAAGGTGGCTATATTGGTCACTGATTTGTTTTTGTTTGGTTTTTGAATGTCAGAAATGTATATTTGTGAATGTTGAGATGTTATATTGGTTTCACTGGTAAAAATAAATAATTGAAATGGGTATAAATGTGTTTTTTGTTAAGTTGCCTAATAATTATGCACAGTAATAGTCACCTGCACACACAGATATCCCCCTAAAATAGCTAAAACTAAAAACTACTTCCAAAAATATTCAGCTTTGATATTAATGAGTTTTTTGTGTTCATTGAGAACATGGTTGTTGTTCAAATTAAATCCTCAAATAAAATTAATCCTCAAAAATACAACTTGCCTAATAATTCTGCACTCCCTGTAGAGTTCGGGAAATTTCTGGGTTCCTCAACATACAGCGATTATCGCCAAAATAGCTGGCAACAAAAGTGATTACACCCGAAGTGATAACCATGCATGTCGTGTAACCATGCAAAGCTACATGTCCTATTCATCATGTTTGTTTTTGACTGCTTGATAGGTCCATACTAATTTGTGTATCTTGTATTAAAGCAGTTTACATTTGGTGCTTCAAGTACAATTCTCTCATACTGATCACTGGATGTTCAACATGGCACCTCATGGCAAAGGCACTGAGGATTTCAGAATTAGAATTGTTGCTCTTCACAAAGATGCCAAGGCCATAAGATGATCGGTAACACCCTGAAATTGAGTTACAGTACAGTGGCCAGGGTCATACAGAGGTTTTTCAAAATGTGTTCAATTCGGAACAGACCTCGCAAGGGTCCAAGTTGGCTCACAAGATCGCCCGCAAAGACTATGATAAAGACAACCTGTCTAAGAGCATGAATTTCTGAAATCATGTCCTGTAGTCTGATGAGATTAAAATAAACTTGTTTGGCTCAGATGGTAGCCAGCATGTGTGGTGGCACTCTGGTGAGGAGTTCGAGAGAATTGAGTCATGCCTCAAGCATGGTGGTGGTAACATCATGGTCTGGGGCTGCATGAGTGCTGCTGCTACCGGGGAGCTCTGGTTGATTGAGGGAAAACATCGATTTCGACATGTACTGTGACATTCTGAAGCAGAACATGATGCCCTTTCCTTCATAAACTGGGCCAAACTTAAGTTACCCACATGAAAACGACCCCAAAAACACAGCCAAGATGGAAACCAGCAAAGGGTGGAGAAGAGATATGTGTCCACATACATCAGGTACATGCTATTTATATATTAATACGCAAATATATGTACAGCAATGAGTACACCCTCACACACCCCATCTTTTGTGCTTGTTTAGCCATAAGAGCGTTAGTAAAGTCAGGTACTGATGTATGTGATGTGAGGAGACCCAGGGTGCAGTCAGCTTTCCAATTCATTCCAAAGGTGTACAATAGGGTTGAGGTCCACTCAAGATCTTTCACTCTAACCCATGTAAAGCATATTTTCATAGAGCTGGCTTTATGTTCAGGAGCACTGTCATGTTGGAACAGGTTGGGTCGTCTAGCTCAAGCGAAAGGAACATTTTATGCTACCACATTCAGAGACATCCCAAACAATCCTGCGAGTCCGACTATGTGTGGAGTCTGAAATTCAGGAGCAATATGTACACATGTGCAGTATTGTATGGTTAAACACCTTGTCTTTAGTTAGAATTAACATATGCATGGCAGAGGATTGAGCAGAAGTGCAGACCGGAGAGCGGGTAAAATCCGTAATGTGGGTAGTCCAGAGATGATCGCCAATGTGACCTGTTAAAGGCAAAACCTTTAACGCTTGCTCCGAAGTGGAGCCAGGGGCATGGAAGTACGGGGAATACTAGTGGTAGGAAGTCCAGTAGATCTCTCATGGCAACTAGAAGATCCGATGGACCTTATAAAGGGGAAAGGTAATGGGGAACAGGTGTAGGTGATTAGAGCAGGGAGAGGCTGAGTGAGTGTTAGAGCCTTAGAGGGAGGCATGGCTGGATGTTCCCTGACAAAATCACAATTGGTGTAAAATAAAAAATTACAATATTAAAATATAGATGACTAGATATAGATGAATATCATTAATTATTAACAACAAAGATTAATTGAGAATTTTTTAATTTCAGAAGTGTGTAATAAAACTAGTAGCCCTTCACATTAATCGGTACCCAAGAAGTAGCTCTCAGTTTCAAAAAGGTTGGTGACCCCTGCTGTAAACCATTCTGACTGTACAATCTTACTTTTTAGATTTACATATTCTTGTATCTAGAAGTCTCTGTCAGAAAAACACTGATTACTTAGCTTCAAAATTTTTTTGTTTTGTTTTTTAAACCAAGGTGGTGGATTTCTTCCCTTGGATTTCCCAATTGTAGTGTCAATCCTTTTACCTTTTCCCAAAAGGACAGCGGTTTGTCTTCATCTGCTATACAGGACAATATGATCTTAACATTACAAACATTTGCAGTGTCTAGAGGTAAATCTCCTCCAGATGACGAGCTTCTTCTCATCTACACTATATCAATACACTTACACACTGCCCCCAGGAGATATTCACACTCTCACACAAGAATATTCTGTCTTTGATAAAGACATAATTATTCCTAGGCATGCATCAGTAACAATACCAGTGTCAAGTGTATGTAAATATGTACTAGCATACCTTAACATAAGGTGTTGCGCTTACGACTAGATGATAAAAAAATGAGCTGAATATTTCAGGTATTGACAATCAGATTGAAGCAGATTTCCAACTGTGCTCTAGAAAAATATCAAACGGAGGAACTACAGCATCTTCCGACATTGAAAGTAATAAAAGTTCAAACTGGGGCTGTTTAAACAGTGTCTTTCACAGAAAGTACGAGAACAGCTGATCTGAATAAACAAACTGGGGAACTTGAAGCAGTCCCACTGATTGGTGTTTGTAAAATCCAGCTGAGTCTGAATATAAAAAAATAATTAAATAAATAAAAAGACAGAAAATGTGAGAACACACACACTTTGCACACCTACACAATCTCGCCTCCACGATTTATCCAGAAAAACACATACCTGTATGCGTATATGTTGTGGGTGGCACTTGCAATTTTCTTGTTTTCATACAGTTTGTCTAGCACCCTCTGAACCTGCAACAAACCCATCAGAAAAACATGTCCAAGAAATCAGAGGTATTTCTCAAATGTGTCAGCGTTATGCATAGAAACCCGAATGCAGTTTTAAAGCTAATGTTCCATGTGCTTGTAAATTAAACACTTTGGAATAATCTCGAACAGCATCTTTTTGGCAATGACATCGTACAGGCACACACACACATCTTACTTACTATCCGTACTGTTCTCGTGCAAAGCTTCCACTTGATTATTGTTGATGCAACTAATTAATGCTCTTGCACACCTCAACTCAACCCTGAACTTAACCTCAGTAATACACAGGAAACATTTCGACTCGGTTACTTTTTCAGATCGATTATATAAAGCGATTTTCCTCGTGGGGATCAGGAATGTGTTTACACGGCCAAACTGGTCACATATTCCACATATAAAAGTTGTGTCTGTCTGCAAAAAACCCAAACAGTTTAAAACCAGTACTACAGACTGTGCAGAACACAACACAACATAAATTCATGCACTGTATTTTTCCACAGGTGCACTCTTTAAAAATGTTAATTAGGACAACAGAACATTAAATACAAAACAATGCAACAACAAAACATTGCAGAATATAATAACATGACAAACAAACCATAACACAAAGCAATGCAACAACATCAAATGAAAGTAATAAAACTTGTTTCAACACAACAAATTACTTTTAAGCGCATCAACAATATTAAGACCAAAAACCCAGAACACTAATTGATGTCCTTGTGTTTTGTATTTGTAGGTGCACACTTCAAATTTTTAATTAGAACATAACACAACATAAAATACGACATCATAGAAAATAAAATATAACAGCTTAAAACAACAACATAAATCCTAACAATAAAACAACTCAACACAACATAAAATAGCACAACACAACAAAGTAAAAACTAATACAATATAAAATAACATTAAATTACATCAACATAAAACAATACTTCCCAATATCCGGAACAAAAACCCACAAATACAAAAAAAACCAAAAAAACAAGTACTTGTGTTTTTCCACAAGTGCACTCTGCAAACTGTTCATTAGGACAGGGACGTCTAGCCATGCACCTCAATATGTTCCACCCTGCTGAGTTTAATTCAAGCTCCATGCAAGGTGTAGTTGTTCTGATAGAATGTCTCACACATTGCATCAATGCTAGGGTTTTAAACAGGTCAGTGTCAATATAGGGTTAAAAAAAAAAAAGTAAACAGTTCACCAACTAAATAAATGTGAAGGAATATTATTAAAAAGTTAGGTTTCATATTATTAAAACTTTATGAACAAAAGTTGTAATGAAATGGTTCAAGGTGAACCACGTCCTATTATATATAGAAAAAAAAGCTGTTTATTTAATATAATGCCCTAAACCACCATCTTACCCCAGTCTGACATCAAGAACCAAAAACCAACCTTAAGAGCCGAGGATTGAAAGTAAATGTTGCATTATCAAACTGGATATTAATATTAAAGCTCACCTCATTTATAATGTCATTATACTTAGAAATCATTTAACCAATCAAAAAAAAAAAAGAACATTACTCATAATCACACACTCTGGTACTTTGTATTGTATTGATATCAGATAGGTTCCCATTTTAAGTCTGGTTCCTCTCAAGGTTTTGTCCTCACATCATCTAAGGGAGTTTTTTTTACAATATTAATATTAAGGTCTATATTAAGTGAAATGAAACGTGTGGCAGCACGAAACCGAATTTGTAACAGCAGTGAAAACCAGATGAGAGAAAACTCAATACTACAATAATAATTATAAAAGTTATTGCAAAATAATGTGCTTAACCCCCTGAAGTGAAAAAAAGGGAAAAATACCACTAAAGACTTTATTCTGACTGTGACTGTGAAACATAACACACTTTTTACAGAGCTGATTCGAAATTGATACGATGGAATAGAGCTATTCACAATGTAACTTTGAAGCATGGCATTAAGTGTGTAATAAAAGATTTAGCAAGGTTTTAGATGTCTTTAGGCAGAATATCCAAATCACAGCCAGCTGGGTACTTCAGATCGCAACAACCACTGAGCGCTAACAATATGACCACCAAAAACTAAAATTCCCAAACCTGCATATCCAAGCTACTAATTAAGGAACATAAAAAAAAAACAAAAAAACAAAAAAAAAAAACACCACACCTGAACATAATACAACATAACATAAAATAGCAAAATGCAACACAACCCAATAAGACATAAAAAAAAATTAAAAATAAATAAACCCAACAAAATAAAAAAATATGCAACAAAGTAGCACAACATAACAGCATAACAAAACACAAACTAACAACGTAACAAATAACACAAAAAAAAAACAAAGTAGCACATACTTTACTTTTTTATTTTTATATTTTGTGTATTGTCCTGTGTCGTCTTGCACTGTCCTGTGTTGTCTTTTGCACTGTTTGCACCAGTTGCACACATGCACTTTATGTGGCGAGGATCTTAGTTCCTGGCCCTGTGTTCTTTTGTTCTGTGACTGTGTTTTTATGTTGTTCTGTGACTGTGTTTTACTGTGTTTTATGTTGTTTTATGTAGCACCTGGGTTCAGGAGAAACGTTGTTTCATTTCACTATGTACTGCATCTGCTATATATGGTTGAAATGACAATAAAAGCTTCTTGACTTGACTTGACTTGACTTGACATCATAACATAAAAATCTATATAGCTATTCAACAATTTCGAAGCATATCATTAACTCCGTGAGAAAATGTTTACCAAGGTTTTAGACGTCTTAAGGTATGGTATCTGTCAGATCACAGCCAGTTGGGTACCTTAGATCGTTGTGTTCTCCCAAACTGGCCACCAAAAAACTCCAGCTCCCACACCACACACATTCACACTCTGCATATGCATGCTACTGATTGAGCACAGGTGTGCTCAATTACATGTTTATACACACACACAAACACACATTCATCCAGTCATCTCGACCCACATCACTGACTTCCCAAACTATATAGGTCATGATTGACTTGTCTTCTACCTCCTACATGCGCTGTCCCTGTAATAAACTTGTTTCTAATCCTGTCCATCGTCGTCACTCCCAAAATAAATCTCAGCATCTTCAGCTCTGCTACCTCCAGCTCCACCTTCTGTCTTTTACTCAAAGCCACTGTATCTAATCCATACAACCACCACAGTCCTATAAACTTTCCCTTTCACGCTTGCAGATACGCTTCTATCACAAATCGCTCCTGCTATCACTCTTTTTCATCTGCTCCACCCTGCCTGCACTCTTTTCTTCACTACTTCAACACACTCTCCATTACATTGCACTGTTGACCCCAGGTACCTGAACTCCTCCACCTTCACCACCTTTTTCTCCCTGCAACCGCACCACTTCACTGCCCTCCCTCTCATTCACACACATGTACTCTGTCTTAATCCTACTGACTTTCATTCCCCTACTCTCCAGCGCATATCTCCACCTCTCCATGCTCTCCTACTCTCACCACAAATCACAATATCATCCGCAAACATCATTGTCCACAGAGACTCCTGTCTGACCGTCAATCTGTCCATTACTAATGCAAACAGAAAAGGGCTCAGAGCCGATCCTTGATGAGGTCCAACCTCCATCTTAAACCAGTCTGTCGTTCCTATTGCACACTTAACTGCTGTAACACTGTCCTCATACATGTCCTGCACCACCCTCACATACTTCTCTGACACACCTGACTTCCTCATACAATACCCCACCTTCTCTCTCGGCCCCCTGTCTTACACTTTCTCTAAATCCACAAACACACAATGCAACTCCTTCTGTCCTTCTCTATACTTCTCCATCAACATTCTCAAAGCAAATAATGCATATGTGGTGCTCTTCCTCAGCATAAAAACATACTGTTGCTCACAGATGGTCACCTCTTCTCTCAGCCTGGCTTCCACTACTCTTTCCCATACCTTCATGGTGTGACTGATCAACTTTATTCCCCTGTAGTTATTGCAGGTCTGCACATCTCCCTTATTCTTAAAAAACGTTACCAGCAAACTCCTTCTCTTCATTTTTCAGGCATCCTCTCTCGCCTTTCAAAATCTTGTAGAACAATCTGGTTGAAAACTTCACTGCCATCTCTCCTAAACCTCTCCACGCTTCTATCGGTATGTCATCTGGTCCAACCAACTTTCCACTCTTCATCCTCTTAATTCCTGCTCTCACTTCCTCCTTACTAATCCTATCCACTTCCTGCTTCACCATCTCCACACCATCCAACATTCTCTCTCATTTTCCTCAATCATCAGCTGCTCAAAATACTCCCACCATCTTCTCAACACACTTTGTGTCAGTCAAGTCACCTAAATGTAAAACATGAAGTCACTGCATGGGCAAAGCTGTGTGCAATTGTGTTGTCGTGTCCAATTCAAAAGAAATGTTTTTGTGACAATGATCAACTTTAATGGTTTTGCATTCTGTGGAGTGAAAACCCTGGGAGGTCACAGTGTTGCGGATGCTGCGATGTGACAGTTCAGACAGTATGACATGTGGTCACTGAATGTTTTTCCTGAGAGACTGTGTGGTGAGGCATGACCAGACGGTGTGGAAGTTGGTATCTGGTGTGGTTTTTGTGCAGTGCATACAAATTATTGTTTCTAATAAGTTATAAAAGTTATATGGAATTATATGTAAACTGACTTGTTTTGGCATTGAAAGTTGGAACCTGGGAATGGATTGAATGGATTTCTTGTGGCTTACTGCCTAAACTTTATTCAAAATGTTATCAGCAGAAATTATCTTTTATATGATCCAACTGATGAATAATTATTCAAAATAGAAAAGCCTTGCTTCTTTTCTAATTTTTGAAATGGTATGAACTTATTTCAATGCGTCAATAAGCATTTTGTATTGATTAAATATTAAATAAATAAATAAATGTTTTCACAACATTTCAAAAAGACAAGTAAGCCAGAGTTTCCCGATCACTGTGTGATATTTACTTTATATTTCTGAGGTAAAATTCTTGCACAGGTACTCAAGAGTGGAGGTGGAAATTAAAATTAATAATCGAGTTTCATGCATCTATTAAATTCCATTAAGTGTTACCTAGTTTTTTTTTTCTATAAACAATACTTTTAATAACTTCCATTTAGTAGAAAGTACTTCATATAGTGCTTATAATGTGCTGGTGCAGAAATGACATTCTGCATTATGAAACTAGCACATGTAATGAAGAGTATTAAAGTTTATGAATGCAGGGACACAGAAACGCTGATTATAGTGGTGTGTCGCAGCATATTTAAGACATGAGCTTACCCATTTTCCCAGCAGGTATTAAGAAGTTTTGCCAAATGTCTAATGTGATCGGGGATTAACACCGTGTTCGAAGAAACTGGATTGAAGCCATGATTCTGTGTGAAACCAAGCTGTGGATAGATTACTCTTGATAAACATAAAGTAAAATGGAAAAGTACTACATTACATGCACATTATCAACTTGTGCTGTTAATATCATGAACAGCAGCTACGCTAATTTCTCTCCACTGCTTCTCTTTCTCTCCCCATCGCGAGGCATCCTGAGATTTGGCCAGCTCCAGTCACGTCCCACCTCATGAAGATTATGGACCTTTAAAGAAATAGATGCGGAACTCGCAAACTTCCCGTACCACCCAGAAATGTACCAGTGCAGAACATTATCTATAATCACACACTCCAGTGCTCATGTTAGTTCTCATTCTCCAGTGTTCTGTATTGTTTAAAGATTTATGATCACACTCTTGATGTCACCCAAATGAGGATGGGTTCCCCGTTTGAGTCTGGTTCCTCTCAAGGTTTCTTCCTCATAACATCTAAGGGAGTTTTTCCTTGCCACAGTCGCCACGGCTGCTCATTAGGGATAAATACACACCGTTCACCTTGACTGTTGATTTCTGTAAAGCTGCTTTGAGACAATGTCTGTTGTGTTTTAGATATATAGTATGGAAGAATTTTTATGTCTCAATAACATACAAACATGAGTAGAAATTCGTGCTACTTGATTAGTCTCTGACTCGCAACCAGATGCAGCTTACAAAGTCTTCTCCATGGTTAAACCCCCCCCCCCCCCCAACTTACTCATATTGTTATATAGATAAAAGACTTTTACTTCAAGCATAGTGTGTTCTACAAAATTTACAGTATAACATTCACAACACAAATACTTAAAGTCAACAGGCAAATATTCCCATCTCTACTCCAAAAGGGTTTTCAAATACTCAAGATATTACATATCTACAGACACTAACAACGTCTCCAGAGGAAAAGAAAAGAAAAGAAAAGAACGCCAGCGGGTAAAGACCGAGTGCTTGCTCAGTCTCAGCGGAGATAATTCGATGTTATTTTGTTGTAATAAAAAAAAAGATAGGAAATTTTTAAAAAATGCAATTTCTCACCATTATGACACAAAGCGAAATATTCTAATCTGACTCGCAACCAGATGCAGCTTACAACTGGAGGGGGGGGGGGGGGGGGGGGCAGCTGGCCCCTATAAACAGACCTATACGATGGGTGCAGCTGATAAAATGCCAACTCAATCAATGCTCAAGCTAAACAGAGTCTGAGCAAAACGTGCAATCCAGATGGTAAAAGCTTGGGGGGAAAACACTTTGGCATGAGGCGGCAGCTCCTGAAGTCTCTAAACTCCAACAGAAGTGTGTGTGCATAGTGAGACAGGGCTCATTAGGCGTTGTCGCCTACACTGTGGCAAAGACAAGGATCAGACAAAGTGATGTCCAGAGACAGCCTGACAAAAAGAAAAACTAAAATAAATAAATAAATAACACAAACACTAATAACTGTCTGCATCCCCAACATTCACATCCCCAGAGTCTTGTCTGTACAATGAACCAGCATGTGAGCTGAATACCAATTACACATCTATTCCTTGCAGTGGAACATGAAGCCTCCAACACCAAAGAGGCATACCCACAAGAAGAAGAAGCTCTGGTACAATTATTTACTAGAGGATTTGTAATTTATGATGAATATCTAAAGAGCCTCACTATGATAGGGAGAGGCTCATTTCCATGTTGGGACGACGGACTAGCTAGCAATGGTGTAAAACAAGTAACCATTAAAAACTATTAACTAGAATTCAGCTGCATGTGCCATTGGTGGATAAACTGGGATCTCGAAATATATCGATTGGTGCGACCAATTTATCAAGAATAAAGCTCATTTGGGTGCAAAAGTGATGAGAAATATGAGAAAATAGCATTGATGAGGAGCATAGAAAGTTAAGAGCAAAACAAAAAGCAAAAATAAAGATGTCTGAAATTTTTACATGATAAACAAAAGTCCAAAATGAATTAAAAAAAAATAAAAATGCTGGGATCCTCTTCCTTCCACTGGAGGATGCTTCACAGGTGCCCAATAGGGGTAAGGTCTGGAAGCATACTTGGCCACTTCATCACCTTCACCTTCAGCAAGGCAGTTGTCATCTTGGCGGTGCGTTTGGGGTCGTTGTCATGTTGGAAAAACTGCCATTTAACCCAGGTTCTGAAGGGCATCATGTTCTGCTTTAGAATGTCACAGTACATACATGTTGGAATCCCCCCCATGTTCCCCTCAAAGAACTGCAGCTCCCCAGTACCAGCAGCACTAATGCAGCCCCAAACCATGATGCTACCACCAATAATGGCTGCATGTTAATTTTTTCAGAGGGCAGTAAATCTGTACTGCTATACAAGCTGCACATACACTACTCTAAAATATATCCAAGATTCAATTTTATGGTATTGTCCCTTGAGAGGATATACTAAAAGGAACAAACAGAAAAGAAACTATTAAAGACATTTGAACCTTGCTGGGTTTTATTGAGCCTGTTTGGATACATTTGGACCAATTGCAAAAAATTCAGAAGCAATAGAAAAGAAAGAAGAGAAACAAAGGAAGAGGATTCCAGAAGCAAAAACAAAAGCAAATCAATAAGCAAAAAAATGCTAAGTTCTGATATTTGATACATCCGTCTTTGAATAGAGCTGATTTTGTGATTGCAGAGACTTTGTGACACACCCCAGCCTTGATCGTCACACTTCACACTGATTTGAGTGTGAACTCTGATATCGCCAGTAAATCCTAAATTCACAAATATTAGAGGTGTTTTTCTTTTGATATTAAAATAAATGTAAATATAAATTTAGGTTGGTGTAAAGTTGCTCTCTTTTACGCCTTTTGTCTCAACAAGCTGTCACGACAGAATCACAGACGTTTCTCTGGAGTAAGGAACTCATCTCCTTGTCTGACAGGATGAAAATCCGAGCACAGAT
Organism: Silurus asotus; assembly: GCA_024362625.1. Lineage (NCBI taxonomy): Eukaryota > Metazoa > Chordata > Actinopteri > Siluriformes > Siluridae > Silurus > Silurus asotus. The sequence continues at coordinate 4,446,503 of MU551531.1, forward strand.
CCATATCATTGAAACAGCAGTGATCCACTGAGCACATGTGAATAAGTTATCTGCTGCTGGGTAGATAAATCCGGAAGAATCTGGCAAGAGTGTTTTTTTGTGCTTCAGGGAAGCCCAAACATAAATTGTAAGGGCTCACATGGGAGAGAATCAAGAGGAATTTCTAAACAAGTTGACATCTCACTAGGTTCCACAAGGAATAAGCAAGAAGCACTTTTCTTACTGAGGGCAAAGTGTGTGAAATACTTCATAATGACACCGGAGGCTGTTTTTTCCCAAATAACTTTCAACTGTCAGCAGGGAATGGCTACTGGCAAGTCTTTTATCTCTAGGAATACTGGGACTCTCTTTCCCAATCCCAGTAAAGAGACTCCACATTTCCATTTCTTCATTCACTCGTTTGGCCAAAGCGATTTATCGGTTAAGCAGATTTCAATCCACTGAGGGAACTCCGAAGTTTAGCAGGAGAAATAGCAGCTCAGGGGTCACCATGGGATTTGAGAATACAACAGTTTGTTTTCAAAGACATAGTCTGACATTACCACACAATTCAGGTGGAAATGATGCAGGTCAAGGAAACATTTTTAAGATTTTAGAACAAAATGATGGTGACTGAGAACTGCAAAACAACTTCAATAAGAATTGCACAAATTAAAAAACAAACTAACAAATCCAAAAACAAACAAAAAAAAAAAAGCAAAAACAAATAAACAAATCAGAAAACAAAATAAGAAATTAGCAAAAGACAAAATTGAAAACATTGAAACACAAACTTACACATTGAAAAAGAAAATAACAAATGCAAAAATTCAAAAACAAAATAAATGCAAAAAACAAATTAACAAATCAGAAAACAAAAGAAATCAGCAAAAAAAAAAAGAGTCACAAATTGAAAAACAAAATAACAAATGCAAAAACAAAATAAATTCAAAAACAAAATAACAAATCAGAAAACAAAACGACCATTCATATAAACCGGAAAAGGTAGGATTGTTTGTAAATAGAATACTTACAGCTCACTGAATGAGACATCTGTCATTCAAGATATACAGGAAGGAAGAAATTGTGTATTTTATAACTTTGATTCTTGTGCATATGTGGAGTCCTGCGTTACTTTTAACTCAATTTGATCAATAGTGGAACCCCTGCGGACTTTCTCCTGCAGCCTGTTGTACTTCCTGTATATCTTGAATGAGAGACGTCGTGTCCAATGAGCGTTAAACCTTCAATTTGCAAATTACACCTATCTTTTCCGGTTTGTTATTGATTCGCGTTCTGATTCGTTCATTTGTTATGCACTTCTCGTCCACTGTACAAAATATGTTGAAAATGTTTAGATAAAATGTCTGTAAAATGGTCTTACAACAAAGTAATACAAATTAAAGCTGAAAAGATTATTATTTATTAACTGCATATACATTTTTTTTATAATTTTAAATACTGTTTTGTCCATTTGCAACTATTTAACGATGGGACTATTCAAAGATGGCTTCAAACTAGGGGTGTACACAAAATTCATGATTCGGTAGTACTTCAGTTTTTAAGTCACATGTGCACCAAAACCCGAAAGCCCTGTACCGAAAATGTTCAGAACGAATACGTGTACCTTTACAGCCCTACTTTAAACATTATAATATGGACAAAACGTGATTTCAGAGACCCTGAATTTGGCTTGGTTGCTGCTGCCTGATGGGCTGGTTTGACCCGATCAGAAACTGCAGATCACCTGGGATTTTCACACAGACAAAATTGTGCAAAAAAACATTTCCCATCCACTGAGCAGAGGTTACTGTGAGTGGAAACACCTTGTTAATGAGGGAGGTCACAGGAGAATGGCCAGGCTGGTTTGCGCTGACAGGAAATCTATAGTAACTTAAATCAAACCCCATTTACAACCATGTAGAGCAGGAATCTAATGGTTTTTGAAAAGTAAAAAGCATATCAGATCACGTGTCAAACTTTGAGCGGCTAGTCTACAACTGCAGAAGAACATCACCCCTGTCCGTCAAGAACAGAAATCTGAGGCTGGAGCGGGTTGAACAGGTTGATTAAATTGATTACAATCTTGATGTGTTGGTTTTATAAATAATTTTGAACTGAAAAACTATTAAAAAAAAAGAATGATACTTTGGGTTTTATTGATTAAACAACAAAACCATGAGAAATTTGGCCTCTGAAAACAATAATTTTACAGTCCTAAGAGGCCGTGCATTATAATCAACTTTTCTTTGTTATTGTATTGTGATCTCGACATAAATCGAGATCCCTCAAATAGTTTCACATTCCCTATTCATCCGCTAGCATGGGTCTTTAATATGTACACTGCAATTTAATTTTCCTCACATCAACCCAGTACCTATCCCTCAAGCTGAGCAAGGTGTACTCGAGTAGAGAAAATATAACATTGTGCAATGCCTTTGGGACTGGTAATCAGTGACTTAATAAGTGTTTGTGTGTGTGTATCTACTCATGTTCCTTTGTGACATGCTGTTATACTTTATAATGAGGTGAGAGACTGGCTTTTTTGTATACCGTGGCAAACTATGGCACTGTGTACTGTTAATTTTCCCATACCTGTTTAGGTGTCACTATAACAGCTAAATGAGGCTGGAATGTGCTGCGTCTGTCTGTGATTGCCTCGCCATGTTTAATCGCTGGGAGCTCCTCATCTGAATCTACCACAAACACACACACAGACATTTTTCCTCAGGGTGTACACTATAAGAAGCCGATAGATTTCAAAAATGCTCACAGTGTCATCATAACCTAAGTGCTTTCTAAAGATTTTAATTTTAATTTAATGTCAATTCTCTGGAGCGGCATCAAACCTTCGTACGACGCGGATGTAAAGCAGATGAACGGATTTGTTTAGACCTGACAGGTTGGAAAGGTAAAACCTGCAATTGCATATGCTGGTTCGAGAACTCTGCGTACCTGTGGAGAAGAGGGAGAAAAGACGAGTCTGCTCGTTGCTGAGCCGCAGGACGCCGTAATCTGCAATTTCAACGCCATCCCAGGCGTCGTCCTGTTCCTCTGTCCTCTTCGCATGCTGTGGCTCCGGTCCATCTGCTAACAAACAGAAAGTGTGTGATGGCACACCCTGCTCCAGAACAATGCTCTCATTATCTTCAGCCCCAATTCCACCCGACTCCTAGAATTATCTAAGTTTTCGTGAAGTATGTAATTGGTGCACTTCAATCAATGCACACAGTCTACACAGAATGGCAAGAGGCGGAAAAGGTCAAAGACCTGGATCGTGCTGAGACAGAGGGACTGATTTGTACGTTCTGCCGCCAGAAACATGCTAATCAGCCCTGAGAACACCATTTTTTACTCTGTAACCGAAACCGAGCTTCAGCTTAACCTTGGTGAAACCAAAATGATAGAACGGCAATTCCCTCACAGACTGTGTTTTATGCCCAATTATAAACCTGAACATTTCAAATATCAGGTGTTAGGATTAGAGGTGCAGGATAAAAGTTCTTTCCAATTCAATTCATTTTAGTTGTATACCGCTGTTAACAATGGACACTGTCTCAAAGCAGCTCTGCAGAGATGAAGCGGTAATAAAAGAATGTATGAAATGAGTGAGCCAGTTGCGACTTCGCCAAGGAAAAAAATGACAGGATGTCATGAGGAAGAAACCTTGAGAGGTTCCACACATCCTTGTCTTGGTGACACCAAATGTTCATTTGTTAAAGTTCCATCGTTGTTAAAGTGTGCACTGATTAAACGCAAAATGAGCAATTGTAGTAGACTTGTTGACTATTAACTGCAGAGTTCCTGTTTTGCTCAGGAATATCACAGATCGCCAGGCCATTGATGCGAAACCATCTCCAGCTGCACAGAGTGGCCTCCAATCAAAGAGAACCCCATCCAGAAGGAGGGAGCTTGGACAAAACCATATATATATATATAAAAAGCTTTTGCATTTTTTTTTCTTTTTCAGAACAACGGAAGAGCACACAGCTGTCAGACAAAATGGGCTGGACAGAGCGGTAAACCAAGTGAGGTGATGTAATAAATGTCTATCCAAATACAATGGCAGTACCAAAAATGGCAAAAGCACACACATCCTTCACTCGAGTAAAAGTACAGATTTTTTTTTTTTAGATATTTTAAAAGACTCAAACTAAAAGATAGAATACTGACAAATTTTATTTTTTTTACTCAAATGAAAGCAAATAGGTTTGGGCTCTGACTTTGTGCTTAAGTAATCCTTCAATCCTAATGAATGTATCCAGGCTGAACATCCACCATATAAAACACAAGCAAAGAAAAGATGATGATCAGGTGATCAGGAATGTGTCTGTCCACGTTAACCCCAGATTTCTTTTTGTCTTCTGCCTGCTTGTTGTTAGCTTCGTAAACTAGCCTACGTCTGTGGTGTGCAAGAGCCAGGGAATTAAACACCAGCAGCAGGTTGAAAAAGCTGCGCAGTGACAGGAAATATGTTGATGGGCTCAAAACGGAGTGTGTACCGTATTTTTCGGACTATAAGACGCTACTTTTTTCCTACGTTTTGAACCCCGTGGCTTAAACAACGAAGCAGCTTATTTATTAATTTTTCCTGGGTTTTTTCTGGTTTCACAAACTTCAATCCAAAAAACTGAACCCCAAAATATTAGACCAATGATATTTCCGAACGCAAAAAAAAAAAAAAAAAAAAAAAAAAAAAAAAAAAAAACGCACCTGTGTTCTGAGCTGCACATCATCAGGAGAAAAAAACTTTTTTTTTATTTTATTTTATTTTTTTAAATGCACGACAATGCCAAAAGATAAACTCCTGAGAGAAATAATGTTAAAAGGAAGGAGGAAGACAGTGAACAATGACTTTCTTGGTAGGCTACTGTTTAGATACAAGTCGTTGTAACGCTTTGAGTCTGGGTGAAGGGAGAGCTCGCTAACTCCAGTTGCAACAGAAATCATACAAGCATAGACAGGTTTCCAAAACTCATGCTTTTTTATTTTTCTTGGCAACAGCGTTACGGGTTGGTCAAAGAAACTTAGAAATGAGCATCAGACAATAATAAGGACAAATTCCTCGGTCCTGCTGAAGTACTGAAAACTGGAAAATCTACTTAAGCAGAATAACAAAGTATTTGCCTGAAAGGGCCATTTTTTGCTGCATTTTAATTTAAGAAAGATTGTACAGAATCGCATTTTATTTGAAAACAACCTTCAAGGCTTTTGATCCTTTCTCAGTGTTCGATCAAAGCAGCCTATTCTCCGACTTGTTCTCTATTACTTTATCACGATTTACACTTCAATAGGCAACCTAATTTTTCAACACAGTTAGAGGTTAAGTTACAAGACCCTTAACACTGATTCTTTATACACAGTCCTATTCAGATGACATGAAAGAGAGTGACTAACTGGCTAAGCTATTCTGATGACTGAGTAGCGGAGATAATCACTACGCTCTTCGAAAATCAAACAATTTAGCGTTTGTCTCGGCTACGCAGTCAAATGTTTACGGTCTCTTGATTTAGGCTTTTTAAATTTTAAAAGACAGATGCTCACATCAACCAGCTATTTGAAATGCAGTCCAACTTATGGCCTATTTTGTTTTCTGTGATAAGCATGTTTAAAGGGAGGGTGTGAGACGTGCTGTCAGAGATCCCACTGGTTTCCACTTTGTTCATGCCACACAAAATTCGGCAGAAAATCTGAAGGCAAACCCAAGCTTTCATCATCAACTGAACTGTTTCAAATGTTTTTTTTTTTTTATTTAGATGTCCACAGTAATGTCTTTCAGCTGGTGATTTGTACCTTCCGGTTTCTAAGGCAAACTAGAACTTACATTTACCCTGTTTATCATGTTTTTTCACACATCTATAACTTCACACAGATAAACTGATCTAATATATTTGCAGACTATAGTGCTCTTCAATATATAAAGCAATAAACCTGATATTTGCCATGGGTGCCAATATGATTGGAAGGCAAAAATGTTCACAATTGTACAAAATTCTCTTGTTTAGCTTTGAATTTTTTTTTTTTTAATTCGCAAAAATACAGTATTAATAAAAATATATATTGGTTAAAAATATGCGCGAGAATAATATAATTAAAGTATTTTTCGAATGATATTTGACATTTGTTTACATGTTTTTTTTGTTTTGTTTTGTTATTATAGAACACATGGGTTGAAATTGTTGAACCAAAACACAGGGGTAAAAATATGAGGTAACAAATGCACCAAATGCACTTAGTCGTTCATTACAATGGGGAAGACCGAGAAATAAAGCTGTGATGTGCAGCAAAAAGATTGAAAATGCCCATTATTACCATCAGGGCATTAATGAAGAAGTTCAAATGTTGTGGAAATGTTATGATTCAACCTAAAACAATGTGTCTATACAACAGTAGGAGGCAGTATAGAGGATTAAAGGATGGTCAGAGTGGCCACAAAATCTTCAAGCATGACAGCTGGAGAATTGCAGAAGGTAGTTGCATCCTGGAGTCAGAAAGTCTTGAAAAACTACAATCACCTACATCAAGATGTTTGGAAGGGTTTAAAGAAAAAAACTCAAATCAAATCAAATAAACAAACTTGAAAGACGCCGGTTTGACATAACAGCATTACAATATTTTCCTTGATAAAAGAAAAATTGGTAATACTGCCTATGAAATATAGGTATTATAGGATATGGAGAGATTGATGCATCAGATATGCATTAATAATGAATCCAATTGATTGAGTCCTGAGTGATTGTCATCCTTGCAATATATTTAACAATCTGCTAAACCTTTTAATGAATTAATTTAAACAAAATGAATTGGTGGAAGCTTTGTGGTTAAGGCTTTAAACCTTGGATCAGAATGTCATGAGTTTAAATCCTAGCACCACTGAGCTACCACTGTTTGGTCCCTGAGCAAGTCGAGCTCCTCAGTTGCAAGTCCCTGTGAATAATAACTGCCAAAATGCTGTAAATCTACATGTAATTCGGTTTGATCAGACCGATGCCATAATTTATTAAAACACTCACAGAAAACATATTTTGAGCATCACTGAATGCTATAGTGATGCTGATTTCTATATTGTAGGATTGTTTGGCTATGCTGATAACAGCTAGTCTAACCAGAGTCCTTACTTGCATCCTGAACAGACTGTACAGTGTCTCTCTCTCTCTCTCTCTCTGTCGCTCATCTACTCTTCTCCTCTCTCGCTTTCTCTCTCTGTCGAGTTAAACCTGCTCCTGAAGTACTTCCTGAGTAATCCTATCCCTTTCTTCTTTTCGGTTCCACCTGATTCATCCCGATTCATACCTCTGGATGAAGTTCTTTCTGTAAAGCTGAGGATGATTCCACATGAACAGCTTAAATATCCATGAAGTTACTTCAGGGCCATATTGAGGATGGATTTGGACTGTAATGTACAACAATTCTACAACAATAGTTTAGGGCTTTAGTTTGCATGAACATTTCTGTATTTAATGAACTTTAATAAATGGACATTGGGTGCCATGCAGATGAGGATTTTCTGTTCAGTGTGATTCCTCTCGAGGTTTCTTCCTCTTTTCATCTCAGAGTTTTTCCTTGCCACGGTCACCACTGACTCACTCAAGATGGATAAACCTGGACTGGCACAGCTCCTGTCTGTTGATATTTATACTATTTGCACATTCTATATCTATTTTATATTCTACTTTCCTTTTCTTGTGATATTTTATACTTAGATTTTATACTTTATAGTTCATAATTTATACTTTATATTCTTATTTTTCTATATTCTATTTACATTCTTCAGTATTGGACACTCGTGTAAAGCATTTCACTACGTCATACTCTGTATGAATGTGTACGCAACATATTACATTTGATAGGCACTAAAAACGTATAGGCACTAACATATTAATTCATATTTTAGAACCTATTTATCTCCGTAAAGCTGCTTTGGGACTGAATTGAATTAAATTTAATATTGCATATCCAATACAAAGACAGTCATGTGTGGTCTTAATTTTACTTGGGTCAAACCTGAGTGTCAGATAAAAACCATATAATACTGAGGACATTAATTAACTATCTACACTACCAAGTAATTAAATGTCAGCTTGCAAGACACATCGTAATGCACGCAGTGCTGAGATTGCCGTTCATTCAGAGATAACTTGTAGAACTTGCATCACAAATGTCTAAATAATCATACAACTTAAGCTGGAGCAAAGCAATTTCTGCTTTTAATCATAGTTAATGATAGGTTGTCAAATTTAAGCTTCAGTAACCTCTGACCATCTCCCGTTCCCTCAGCCCAATCTCGTCCACTCCTGCCAGTGCCTTACTTGAATATTCATGACTTTACAAGACCATGCTGTTGATCTCTTGGGGAGAGCTGCACACAACTGCCCGCTGATAGTGGCATCTCATTAGTCTAATGTTTGCTTTATGGAAAGCGAGGTGCCACTTTTCATGACATTGTCATAATTACGCCTTTTTGAAAGGCATAAAAAGCAAAACATACTGCAACAGTGACTGCCCAGTGATTATCTGATCTTCTTAGAACAGTCAGATACTTAAAGGGTACATGACTATAGTTAGTTAGCAGGGATGGTATAAAAGGCCACATGCAGCTCGACTTAATGGATCATTAAACTGGTGTTCTAGTTTGGGAACCCATTCAAAATGGGAACAAAAAATAAAAACAACGCTGAAGAAACACAATAACCTAAAAAAAAAAAAAAACATGTGAGAAGATAAAACAGTTAGTCCATTTTATAATGTACAAATCCAGATTTTATTTTCTCTCCATCATTGACCTCTGACTATATGCATAATACTAAATTACACTTAAATTCACACTGGCCTTTTTTTTTTAGAATTGTCTATAGAACAAAACAAACCTCAGTAGTCAAGGCTCCAATTTACTGACCAGAAACAATCACCAAGCAGACACTCTTTGGGGCCCCTGAGCAAGGCCCTTAACCGTTAGTGCTCGGATATGTGACGAAAGAATCTCACTGTGCTGTAAAGTACATGTGAGAAGCATAAAGCGTCTTGCTTTCTTGCTACACACTTCCGTTTTATAAAATTCACACCGCAGACATGAATTTTACCAAACGTTTCTGTGAGGAGCAATTTAGTAACATTTATGAAAGGAGTCTCCAGTATCAGTGCTTTGTAACAGCCAGAGATAAAGTTGTAACTTTAAGTGTTCTGACATGACAAGGTCATTAGGATTGAGGAGTTTACACTATTGGTCACATGATAAGTCTTATTAGATCTAATAGATAGTTCTATAAATACATAAAGATCACTTAACTTCAACTCTCGGTCGAGTTAAACATGCTCCTGAGGCTCCAGTGACCACTGTTTCTGCCCCTCTCCCCTCTGTGGATCTTCCCACTTCATCCAGGCCTGCCTCTGGATAGTGTTCTCTTCGACTGGAGGCCACTCTGTCCATTAAATTCCGGAGTAAGAAAGGGAGCTTTGAGGATGCATTGGACTGTAGTTAATGTCACCAGTCTCCTACACTGACTCAGGACTACTTTTCACTTATGATCATCATCACTGCACCCCGCAACATCGTATATCTGCTTCAAATGGACATTCGGTGCAACCCAGATGAGGATAGGTTCCCTCTTGTGTCTGGTTCCCCTCAAGGTTTCTTCCTTATGCCATCTCGGGGAGTTTTTCCTTCCCACAGTCGCCACCGGCTCACTCATCAGGCACAAACTTAGACTTATAAAAAACATATTCACTTTTAATCACCACATTATCTGTGTAAAGCTGCTTTGAGATGTTCGATGGTTTGCACAGTGTTCGTTTAGTAAAGACTGGATGGATAAGCTTTTATTATAGAGAAAGCCCAATTTATTTAAAAAAGAAGATCATTTAGAATGATCACTTCTCCTGCAGTTTATTCCAAGACAGATTTTTTTTTTAAGTCACATGAATGTGGCACCAGGCTTTCCCAGGCTATGCCACACCTCCATGAATGCCTTTGATGTTTTTTTTTTCTTTTGAACCTCAGATCCTTATCTCACGGGTGCACATCTATCTCACTCTGAGCATCTTCTGATCAAGTGTTGGTACAGAACAGATCTCTATAGAACAGACCTTTTGTGCAGAGAATATGAATGAAATACCTCCAATTGCTGGTCATTAATATAATCTTATGTATTGCAATCTATTATCAAATTCAACTTTTATGGTTTCAAGCAGACTTGGCCATGTAGCTGTACAGCTTGTGTTGGCATGCACTGGGAAAAACATTGCTGCTGAGGAGGCTACATTTTGCCATCATTTCCCTATGTTCTGTTTGAAACACGGCTGCCAGGGTAGTCAGCCTTTTTGAAAGTCATTAGTACAAGGCTTTACTATTTAGAACATATTGTAAGAACAGCAGTAAAATTTTTAACTATTTGCAAGTGCCTCTTTTAGGCAGGGAAGTTTCACAATAGACATTGTGTCACGTAATTACAACGAGGAAAGGCAAGAGCGGATGCAAGTCCAGATAAATTCAGATAAGTGCAATTACAGTAACAAAGAAACAAAGACGGAAAAAAAACCAGAGAAAAACTATAAACGGGGAAAAAATATTTTTTAGAGGAATTGGTAGCCCAGTGCATAAGATGTTGGACTTCTGATCAGAAAGTCATGATTTCAGATCCCAACACCACCATGCTGCCACTGCTGAGCCCATTAACAACGTTCTCAATCCTTATTGGCTCAGCTGTATAAAAGATTTGCCAAATGCCATAAATGTAAGCTACAAGAAACAGAAACGTAAACCTGAACATGAACATGAACATTAGCTGAACGAACTGACCTGGACTAAAAAAAACAACATTGAAGACAACTAACAAATGCACAAAAAAATTACTGAATTGGGGGATTTATATAAAAATAAAGCGGATCTGCAAACATGGACAATTGAGGTGCTATGGCTTGTGGTGAAAGTGTTCTCTAGATGTAATTCTGACACAATTAACGATTTATTTCCATTTTGGCTTCATAACTCATTTTTTTGTATCTTTACTATAGTATTGTTCAAAATAATAGCGGTACAATGTGACTAACCAGAATAATCCAGGTTTTTAGTATATTTTTTATTGCTACGTGGCAAACAAGTTAGCAGTAGGTGCAGTAGATTCTCAGAAAACAAACAAGACCCAGCATTCATGATATGCATGCTTGTAAGGCTGTGCAATTGGGCAATTAGTTGAAAGGGGTGTGTAAAAAAAAATAGCAGTGTGGCATTCAATCACTGAGGTCATCAATTTTGTGAAAAAACAGGTGTGAATCAGGTGGCCCCTATTTAAGGATGAAGCCAGCACTTGTTGAACATGCATTTGAAAGCCTGAGGAAAATAGGTCGTTCAAGACATTGTTCAGAAGAACAGCGTACTTTGATTAAAAAGTTGATTGAAGAGGGAAAAACCTATAAAAGAGGTGCAAAAAATTATAGGCTCTTCAGCTAAAATGATCTCAAATGCCTTAAAATGGAAAGCAAAACCAGAGAGATGTGGAAGAAAACGGAAGACAACTATTAAAATGGATCGAAGAATAACCAGAATGGCAAAGGCTCAGCCAATGATCAGCTCCAGGATGATCAAAGAGAGTCTGGAGTTAACTGTAAGTACTGTGACAGTTAGAAGACGTCTGTGTAAAGCTAATCTATTTTCAAGAATCCCCTGCAAAGTCCCTCTGTTAAAAAAAGGCATGTGCAGAAGAGGTAACAATTTGCCAAATAACATATCTACTGGCCTAAAGTGAAATGGAGGAACATTTTGTGGTCTGATGAAAGTAAAATTGTTCTTTTTGGGTCCAAGGGCCACAGACAGTTTGCGAGACAGAACACAGCCACAGTACACAGTGAAGACAGTGAAGCATGGTGGTGCAAGCATCATGATATGGGCATGTTTCTCCTACTATGGTGTTGGGCCTATTTATCACATACCAGTGATCATGGATCAGTTTGCATATGTCAAAATACTTGAAGAGGTCATGTTGCCTTATGTTGAAGAGGACATGCCCTTGAAATGGTTGTTTTAACAAGACAATGACCCCAAACACACTAGTAAACGAACAAGTCTTGGTTTCAAACCAACAAAATTCATGTTATGGAGTGGCCACCCCAATCCCCGGACCTTAATCCAATCGAGAACTTGTGGGGTGATATCAAAAATGCTGTTTCTGAAGCAAAACCAAGAAATGTAAATGAATTGTGGAATGTTGTTAAAGAATCATGTGTGAGTGGAATAACAGCTGAGAGGTGCCACAAGTTGGTTGACTCCATGCCACACAGATGTGAAGCAGTTTTAAAAAACTGTGGTCATACTACTAAATATTAGTTTAGTGATTCACAGGATTGCTAAATCCTAGAAACAAAAATGTTTGTACAAAATAGTTTTGAGTTTGTACAGTCAATGCTGTATATTTTATACATTTTACCTCTACAATGGGTGACGCATATAATAGTATCATATGATACCACTTAGATACCAAGGCAATATCACATATTAATGAAATATAGACCAAGTCTGGGTCCTTTGGGATATTAGCAGGTCTCTTTGCTATTGAAGCTTTGTTGTTACAAACTGAATACTTTTCCTTGAATAAGTCCTTCACTTCCACCTTGGACAATGTTACTAAATGCAATTGAATTGAACAAAAGATAATAACACTAAAGTGTGTACAGTTAATTAAAGACATTATAATTCCATACGTATTCATAAAGTGCTGTCCCAAACCCTCAGGTGTAACCAGATGCCACATCATTTTTGAATAAAATTGTCCTGGTTGACCGTTTGATCTCAATACAAAAACTGGTTCCAAAAACAACCGAGAGCTTGTGGAGAACATCTCATTAAACAACCATGATTCGTCTAGATGAGGCCTGGACACTCCACAAAGCTTGGCGAAATCAAAAAGTGGTGAGCAAGATGAGATCCAGCTTGAAGTCTGCCAAACTATGTGTTCGAGACTCCTCAAACTTTTGGAAAAATGTTCTGGTATGATGAAATTCTTTTATTTTTCACATTTATTTTGGCAGAAAAAAATATGACATATATGACATTGTAACCATGGTTATATCCAATTACCTATTATAAAATTGTAGGCGAAACATAACAACAATTATTAAATCATAGTTAATTCATATCAGCCATGTAAAACAATGCCCAAAACACATGTGTCCAAACTTGTATGTGTTCCCCCAAAAGTATTTGGATAAACTAACAATCATAAATTATACTGGTTGCAGATCAACACTTGAATAATTCAGTAAACTTTCTTCATGCTTTGGGGTTCCCAGTTTTTTTTATATGATCAGGCTTTTGCCTGTACCCATGACTAAACATCAATCTGTAAATTCATTTGCAGGTGTAATCAGAGGGAAAAATGTCCCTTGCAATTTAGCTAACTGTGTGAATGCAGTCAGCTGCCACTATTAGAAGGTGAAAAAATTTTAAAGTCAGTTGTATCATATGTTCTAGAAAAGCGAAGGGCCAGTTAACATCTGGCTGTTTGATGCATATTGGACCTGGGGTCAGACTTTGGCCACCCCTGAATCAAACACTTATCCATAGTAAAAGCAACGGCTAAACCATTTCTACAGTCCCAATTCCATAAAAATGTTGGTTGCAATGAATATCTCTAAGGAAAACTAATAAAACGTATCATTTTGGGAAAAAAATTGGTAATTCTGATTTTGATGTCTGCAACACGTCCAAGAAAATTTGGGACAGGGCCATGTTTACCACTGTGTGATAACCCTGCTCTTCTTTTAACAGCAGTTTGAAATGCATCTGGAAATTAAGTAGACCAGTTGCTGGAGTTTTCTGAGAACTTAGTTGTCTCATTCATGTCTGACACAGGATTCGATCTGCTTAACAGTCCTGGGTTTTCTTTGTCATATTTTTTGTTTTATGATCTGCCAAATGTTTTCAATTGGTGAAAGTTCTGGACTGCAGTCAGGCCAGCGGCTGGAATCTTCTAGCATAAAGCCATACTGTTGTAACTGATGCAACACCAAACAATACCTCTAACCAGTACCATGCTTAATTTTTCTAAAAACAGCATGTACCAATGATATACAGAAAATATAGAACAAAGTTCTTTTATATGAAAGGGAAATAATGGCTTCCAAAAATTCACCGGCTGTACTGCCATTTCTTCAGGTTATAAACAATCAGCTGAAAATTAATGCTATCTGCAACCGTGTGTGGATTTAATACCCTAGTCTTTATAAAGTGCACACCAGCTGAGAAACGTTTCATTTGAAATAGAGCTAAGGATCAGCCGCGTTTTATTGAGTATGTAGTGTTTCTTTCTACTTGATTATTCATAGCCACAATACAGCAGTGTCCAGCCATGAAAGCATGAGTCGGACATGAACACTAAATTTCCTGTAATATTCTCACACCTCTTGTCTTCTCACACCTCCTTCCCAGGAACATCATTTTCATATTAATTTGGTTTTAATATAGGCTGCTAGAGATGCTTCGATCTCACACCTTTGTGATGGGAGATAATTCCTGTGATTGAATGCAGCTCAGGTGGCGGCGAAATGCAAGTTGTGCGGTTTAAAATGATTAATGGGTTTAATTTGTCTCATGAATACAGCAGCTTCATGCAAAGCTTTTCGATATTGCCATTTTTTTTCAGTCCAACTACCACATGTACTTTACGCGAATAAATCTGCATACTAACAGTCGACCGAATATATCCATATGGTCATTTCTATGGCACTAATTACAGAAAATAATAGAAATACATTTTAAGAACTAAAAAAAAAACTGTCAACCATGTGGCTGTTGCTAAAACCAACACAAATAACTCAAAAACATGTATATGAAAGACATGATGAAGAAACAGTTGCTAAAAACACAAAATGGTGATCTGTGTAATGCCTGGGTTCTTACAAATACAGTGAATATTAGATATTTCATCTAAAAAAAAAATAATTGTCTTTCACAATAATGTTAGCACACACTAGTTTCTTAGCAAGCGATTTAAAAAACCCTTATCACCACAGCATATGCTCAAAAGCTAAACTGTTAGCACCATCACCTTCCTTTGCTTAACCTGTTTGGAGCCAATATCTTTTCTATGGTAACAAATCAGTTACTGGGATTTGTATGATAATATAATTACCATAATCTAAGTCCAATAAACCGCTTCAAAATGTCTTGATATTCAACAAAGAAAAATACACAGACATGGTCAAGGGGATGTTTATTTAACATTTATGGAAAGCCTCTCCAGTACCATGCGGGAGCACTTTCTGGTTTCCCAGTAACATGACAAGCTGTCTCATTATCTTGAATTGTGTGTTCCAGCACCAAAACCAACCTGCTTAAAAAACCCCAAATCACAATCTGGTCTGGGAAAAAAAAAATCTCAAAGATTTTGTTTGGCGTTCGAGGAAAGCAGAGCGGTAAAGGGATATGCATTGATCTTGAACTTGCCACCCACATCACAGAGCCTTTGAGAGGGCTGAAAAAAAGATTAACCAAGCTTGACAAGGCCTTTCATCGATCCCGATTAGATCTGTGTTAGTCAGTAGAAAAGGGCAGCTTGAAGCATATCGGGCGTTTTCAGCTCTGTTCTGCTGTTTTGTACCATAAAAATGGATTTGCATATTAAAATATCGAATGTTTCCCGCTTACGCATTATACAATGCCGAAATGCAAAGAAAATCAAACTGTTGCAGCACCACTCACATTTACCACACAACTGTCACCGTTTAATCCAAATGCAAAGATCTTAAACCATCTTGAACCATTTTATATATTCGATGAGGCAAAAAAATTATTTTTTTTGACAAGGAAATAATAGAAAATGATTCAATGATTATGTATGTGTGTGTGTGTGTATATATATATATATATATATACAGTGAAACCCAGTTATCTCGACCTCGGTTATCTCGACAACCCTATTAAGTCGACATTTTTGAAGTGGAACCGCCAAATTCTCACTTTTTCTAAGCATTTTTTATCGGTTATGTCGACTAACCCTAATATCTCGAGCACAAGGGGGGGAAAAATTTGCCATTTAACGTCGGTTATTTCGGTGCAGCCGCAGAAGAACTCGTGAAAGTGGCGGGAAAATCAAGTCTTACAGCTGCTACAGGTGCTGTATTGTATACTGGTGAATCTCTGCTGTTAGTTAGTGCACATATGCCTTTTGTTGTTAAATGTTATGCGATGAACGGGAGGCGAAAGCCGCACTTGGTAGAAACGTGGGATGAGCAGCAAAAGCATAGAATGAACACCGGCAGGATCGGGGGAGAATCCGCGATGCGCTTTGGGAAGAAAAGCGCAGCCGTTGGGAGAGTGCCGGTGGGAAGGCACGTACCGGGATACGCATGCGCGATACCAACAACCGCCGTGAACCAACATATACCAACAATAACGGACAGTGAGAGTGTGGAAGTTTTAAATAGGAGCTGGTGATGATGATAAACGAGCACCAGATGCGCGATTAAAACAGAGCTTCAGAGAAAGCGGCCGAGAAAGCACCTGACATGCTGAAAGGGGCTGAAGGGGGCGTGGCAGGTGGATCCTGACAGATGCCTTCATCAAACAAATCGACGCAACGCTGTTGTGTAAAAAAAAAAACTCCAAAAACACGTGCATGCACATTCTCATTTTTTAACGCACATCATGTACATAAACATACACACACACACACACACACACACACACACACATGCATATCAATAATATATATATTTATTATTGAGTCTGGGAAGAGAAATCTTTACAATACTATATCAGTAAGCTGCTGTGAGTCATCGTGACAATTCAGCAACAATAATTCAGAGTGACTTCTGTGTCAGCAGTGTCAGGTTGGATTTCGCCGGAAATTTGTAAGCATACGTCCTATGCCAGGTCAGAACAAAGAAATCAGGACGAAAGAAATAAAGCTTCTTTAAGCGCCACAAAGGTTAGGAACAACCATTGTCAGATGACAAGGGTTAGAAAACGAAGAAATAAGTCAAAATTTAACGTATAGACACAAATGTCTACAATAAAATATAGATACACATGTAGATGCCGTAATTTCCGGACTATAAAGTGCACCCATATATAAGCCGCACCCACTGAATTTGACAAAGATTTTTATTTTGAATATAAATATGCCGCACCTGTCTATAAGCCGCAGGTGTCTACATTGAAACTTTAACGAAAGACAGTGTCTGTTACACGGCTTAACGGGTGAAATATATGAAAAATTTCACAACTATTTATCTCGGGAGTTTATCTTTTGGCATCGTCGTGCGTATAAAAAAAAAAAAAGTTTTTTCTCCCGAAGCCGTGCAGCTCAGAACACAGTTGAGGTGCATTTTTTCGTTTCCGTTCGGAAATGTCATTGGTCTAATGTTATGGGGTTCAGTTTTTTGGCTTGAAGTTTGGGAAACTGGGAAAAACCCAGAAAAAATACATAAATTAGCCGCTCCATTGTTTAAGCCGCAGGGTTCAAAGTGTGGGAAAAAAGTAGCGGCTTATAGTCCGATGTATGTTACAGTTTATTTTTTATAATGAAATTAATTCACTGTCCAAATCTTGTGTGTGTTTGCCCTTTGACTAGCAAACCTAATCCAAACCAAAGGGACAAAAGGGCTCTCTAAATCATTTGCAATTACCAGTGTAACTGTATTTACAAGCCTTCTGCCAAAAATTCAGTTGAAATCATGTATTAAGTGTAAAAAAAAGAAATCTGAAATCACACAATAGTGCAAAACTGCAATACTTTGGAAATTTTATATCCTAAATGTGGATGTAAAATTTATGAATGCATTTTACTGACTTTTTTTTTTTTTAAGGCACGTGATGTATAGCAGTCAACATTTATGATGAAACCGTGTAACAAAACATGACAATTTTAAGTAATGATCTTAATTTTGTTTTTAAATATTTGATGCAAGAAACAAATAAATAAAACATTTTGTACATAAAAAAATTTATTTAAAAAAATATAAATCCAAACAGCATAAAAAAGGAATGATTCCAAAAAGGCAAAAAGAAAATAAAGAGAAAAGGCTTATAGCATTTATAGACAGCTTTTATAACCCTCAAGCAGATTGATTCATAGCAACAGTTGCCACAGTTTTAGATAAACTAATGACGGCTCAAATGAGTGGAATTTATAGCAGGCCATATGGACCAGGAACACAAAACAACTGGACAATTTTTAAAAGAAATAACTGCAAGCATCAGGCCACTGTCAAATCAGGAAACTGCATTTGCATTCCAGGTTCACAGAAGTCTGCTGTGCAACAACCTGCAAACCTTTTATTAAAACAACCCTGAATGCCTTCATTAATCTTTATTCCCACATCAAACATTACTCCCTGACCCATACAGCAGCAACCAGCTCAAGCCTGCATTTCTCAAAATAATTATATGTCATTAAAACAATTATAAACAATGCCAGGAAAAAAATATAATTGGGCAAATATTTGTGGACACCTGACCATAAGATTCATAATTGCTTTTTGAGCATCCCATTCCACATTTACTGTTATAATAACCTACACTTTTCTAGTAAGATGTTCCACTACATTTTGGAGTGTGTTTGTAGAGATTTGTGAAGACATTCAGCCACAAGAGCATCAGTAAATTCAGGTAGTGATCCAGAGTGAGGAGGCCTCAGTAGGGTTCCACGCAAGATCTTCCACTAAAACCCATATCTTCACAGAGCTGCCTTTGTGTACAGGGGCAATGTGATGCTGGAACAGGTTTGGGTCTCCTGTTTTAAGGAAAGAGAACATTTTTATGCTACCACATCCAAGGACATCCTAAACAATTTTGTGGCTCATTCAGATAGTCAGGTCATGTATTGATGTAGGTGTGGAAAGGAGGCCTGGGGTTCAGTCAACGTTCAAAATCATCTTAAATGTGTACAATAGGGTTGAGATCAAAGCTCTACAGCAGGTCACTCAAGCTCTTCCACTCAAACCCATGTAAGGCATATCTTCATGAAGAAGGAGTTTTGTCATGCTTGAACAGGTTTGAGTTTAAGGGAAAATGTAAAGCTCCCACATCCAAACGCATCCTATACAATTGTGTGCAACCAACAGTTTCGTGGGAAAAACCACATATGGCTGAAAAAGTCGTGTCCTAATACTTTTGTCCATAAAGTCTATAATAGATGGCTTAGAAATCTTAATGTTTATTTTTGGATTAGATTTAATGTTACAACCTTCCAGAACATGAAAGGGGAGATGTGATTTCTGATCTTTTCAGTCAGGAGGCATGGCCCCCTATGATTTTTAGGTAAAGTAGGTGTGGCATATGTGTCTGTCAATCACATTGAAATAATTAAATCCTCTGTTCCTATTATTCCAATCCCTGTTAAGGAGGCATTTGTTCGTAACAATCCCCGTTCAAGAGATGTGCCGCATGGCCTCTGTACCTGCCAGTCAACTATTGGAGGTGTCTCCAAACAAGTCAGCACCGAAGGAGGCGTGGCCTGTGTAGCTGTCAGTG
This sequence comes from Silurus asotus, assembly GCA_024362625.1. Lineage (NCBI taxonomy): Eukaryota > Metazoa > Chordata > Actinopteri > Siluriformes > Siluridae > Silurus > Silurus asotus. Next base: position 4,465,947 of record MU551531.1, read on the forward strand.
GCTGCTGTGGTTGTCAGCTTCATTGAAAAAGGCATGGCATTAATGCCTGTCAAAAAATCTAAATAAAGTGTGGCTTCTGTAATTGTCCGCCACAGTAAACGGAGTGTGGCCTGTGTACCTACCAATAAAGCTAAAGAAGGCATGGTCTCAAAGTATGTCTCAGTTCAATACATTTTTATTTGTGTGCAAGTTTTGTGCTTTAGATTGTATATTATGATTCTAAGTTTATCCATACTGAGCGAACCACTTGCATATGTGGCAAGAAAAAAGAGATGGCACAAGAAAGAAACCTTGAGAGGAACCAGACTCAAAATGGAACCCATCATCCTATGGGTAGCACAGAATGTCTATTCATTACAGTTTATCATTATTGAGGTTTGCTGTTCAGGTATAGGGGCTTAATTTCTAACGTTTTCATGCAGACGGTGGTCCTGCAGCATTGTAGCAGTTGAAATTAATTACAGTCCCTAACTTCATGGACCTTTAGTTGATGTAGAACCGTCCCCAGCTGGTCTCCAATTGAAGAGAACTCCATTGGGGCATTGGGATAAATTGGGCAGATCCGATACAAAGAAAAAGACAGGAACACTGGTCCCTGATAAAACTCCACTTGTGTATCAGCCATTAAACCAAGATTACTTTCTTTACTCTGACTGATAACATGATGTCCTTGATATTAAATATAAGCTTAGTTTTTGTGTTTAATCTAATTTGCTTTCAAAATTGGCTGCTTTTTTACTGATTGAATGAAAAACTGAAGTTTTCAAACTCAACAAGAACATTCCCATAATTCCAATGTACACATTTAATGTACCAAATCTCCGCTCTGATTTTATAATAATAAATACATGGCATTTCATTCGAATGAATAAGTGTGGATAAATACGCTCTAAATAAAGTTCAATCCAATTCAAATTGAAGCTGTGACGTTTTTTGGAGAATGAGTTCACAGGCACGTCAGCGCACTAAACGATGACAGGTTTTCTGAATAATTTAATTAAAATGCAACAGTCACTGCAAATTTAAATAAGAGAACAGAATGAAAATGAGTCACTTGTAAAAAATTTCCATTTTTTACCCTCACAGAGGACAACCAGTACGACTGCTGACTCAGGCAGTGGAGAAATTGGGAAAAAGAAGTTAAGTATATTTGAATAAACCCCACGGATTGGTTTAAATTATTTAAATCCACAGCAACACACCAGAAATTAAAAAATAAGATTGGTTTCAGATTGGCTTCATACTTATACCATAATTTCTGGACTATAAAGCGCACCCTTATATATGAATGACAAATATTTTAATTCTATTTTGGGAAAAGACCGGCACTGCATTCTTCCGCTATTACTGCGTGTGTGGAGAACGAGGATTATGTCATTACAATTTTCTGATGCTCATTTCTAAGTTTCTTTGACTAACCCATAACGCTGTTGCAAAGAAAAAGAAAAAAAGCACGAGTTTTGGAAACCTGTCTGTGCTTAAAGGATTTCTGTTGCAACTGGAGTTAGTGAGCTCTCCCTTCACCCAGACTCAACGCGCTACAACGGCTTGTATCTAAACAGTAGACTGCCAAGTCATTGTTCACTGTCTTCCTCCTTACTTTCACAACTACAGTGTGTAATTTACGAGTTTCCCGAGGTACAAGCGGTCACTTGGTCGATTTTTTTGCTTTGTTAAGCGATCAAAAAATTTAAGTACGAGCTCGAGACGCCCTTGCTAGATGGCGAAGTGAAGCCAGAAAGCGAAGATTGTGACGAAAATTAAGATGATTGCTGGAACTATCTGGAAATTATTGCTGAAAAAATGTCATGCATATAGTTTTTCCAGGTTGCATTATACGGTACAAGAACAGCCTCTAGAGGTGAATCATGTACACCACATGCTGTTTGTCTAAAGTGTTTTTTTTTTTTGTTTGTTTGGTTTGAATGCATGTCTTATTTTCCTCGATACTTTTTAATAAATTCATATTTTATTTGTTACATTTCCATGATTCAGTAAAGTTTCATTTTTGTTTTATTTAGTTTGGTTTAACAACTTTATTTTGTTATAAAGTACAGTACTATTTTACAGGGAGTGTGTTTTTTATCCAGTAGCCAATTTAGAGTTGATTAGTTGGTTATCAGCAAGAAGGATCTAATCATTGGTCAACCTCTACAAAAAAACAAAAAAAAAACAAACAAACAATACAAAAATATTCTGCTATTGAGAAACTTTTTTTTAGCCCAATAAAAATAAATATGTAATATATATTTCTCAATTTTATTGACACATTGGCATTAAGGGCCTAATGGCTGAGTACTTTTTCCCCCACTTCCCACAACTGAGCACCCATGGTGGGTTTAGAGCCTTGCTCAAGGGCCCAAGAGTGGCAGCCTGGTATGACTTAAACGCACAAGCCACGGATCCAAAGTCCAATGCCTTAACCACTAAGCTAACACCACCCCAATTATGTAATATTGCTTATTTATAAAAAGCCTAATTATACATAGGCACTGAATATATTTCATTTGAATATAAAAAAACACTTCATAAATATTAAAATCAGATAATCACAAATATTTGCAACATCCATCTCAAAAGAATTCCAGCAAGCTTCCTAATATTACAGCCAGGTAAAACAAAAAAAAGCTATTGCACTTTATTTGTATATCACAAAACACAGTCTTTAGATTTAGATATATAAATAAGAAAGCTAGAGGCCACAGAGGCAAGGTAAAACTCCCCAAGACGACAGAAGGTAAGAAACCTTGAAAGGAACCAGGATCAAAAGAGAGCCCATCGTCTCCTGACACTAGCAGAACACAAGCTCGTAATTTCGCTTTAATATTTTGAAACCTGGGGCTCTTACAACCGGGCTTGCGCTCTAAAAGCATGAAAGCCTGCTCTGTAATTTTCACCTCTTATTAGTATCAGTGTCACTTGTGATCACCTGGGTGCTTACGGATGACAGCAGCGATTTACAGCAAGCCCAGGGCTCGTGTGAGATCAGAGATATCGCCTCTCTCGCTGACTCCAGTGCTGATGCGTTCTGGCAATCAGTGCTCCTCAGTGTAGGGATGGAAATGAAGGTTTTTGTGCACCGCTGTGCTGTTTAACCCTATTCAGAAATGAGATGACACAGACGCTGCCCGATTCCTTTGTTAATGGATGCGGTCCAACCACGAAGGAGCATGCATTCATATTTTAAACATTATCCCCCCCCCCCAAAAAAAATAAAAAATAAACAAGCGTTTAGAATCCATTCATCATTACAATGCCAAAGTGCAGCAAGAAAACTGGGTCTGTAATTGAGTTTATTTGTTACTCACCATAGGGGCAAGTAAATAAAAAGCTATTTCTTCCTGCTGCGACAAAAAAAAAAGAAAAGAAAAAAAGGTGCCTACATGCTACAAAGATCATATTGAATATAATGTAGGGAAGGATACATTCAAGAGTCTCCACGGGTCACCAAAACAAAGATAAAGACAATATTATGCCTTGGGGCTTCTTGAAAACTGAAATCAATTACTGCTTCACTGCAATAGCTGCCCAAACAAATAGTACTTGAATCTTTTGGAGGGTTGAAAGTGCTTGAAATGCACCATTATTTCATTCGGATTACTTTCGAACGTATGTGCTTTCTGTGCTTTTCTTTTCTGCAAAGCCTTGGCATTTATTGCCTACACAAGAGGTCCCCAAACCTTTTTTGCACACCAGGTGGGGGTGGGTGGGGGTTTGTATTGGGTATATTGTTGCACCCAATAAGGTGCATATTATATTACTATTATACATATATGATTTAAGCATAATTTTCCAATTATAAATGTATATACTCATTTCATTGGAATATAAATGAACTATTTATTATGTCAAATGTAACTGTATAATAAATAAGTAGGAGCTTTGTTTATCGATACATCGCAAAAAATGTAACTGAAAGAGGTGCACGGAACTTCCATAAGTGAAAATGGTCCTTTTTAAAAAAAATAAAAAAAACAAAAAAAAAACCCAAACAAACACTCTAACTTACAGAATTGCCAATTTAATTATGCCTATAATTTTGCAGTTAATATAAATTTGGATCTATGGATTGACCAACATTCGCTGTTTATAACCATATTCACTGCCACCATGTTCCCTCTGAATACGTTTGCACTGAACTGTCACTCTAATGCTGATAATGTATCAGCAATGTTTATCCCCCTCACTATAGCTGTACACACTGAATCCATCTACTCTCAATACTTATACATCTTTATATACTGTATGACTATATGTATTTTTTTATTATATTTCATCTATAATGCAAATTACTTTGGTTTACTTTACTTTTTACTCTCTCTTCTGCTGTAATATGTGAATTTCCCTCTGGGATGAAAAAAAAGTAATCGATTGGTCTGTCTGTCTGTCTGTCTGGCAATCATGGTACTTTATCATGATCAAGTATCTCTTTGATGGTACTTGGACAAATCAGTATATTCAGAATAAATGTTTTAAATTAGGGCTGCAACAACTAATCGATCATTTTTTGTGATGTTAATTGTGAGCCAAAATCATCAAAATGAAAAGAAATAAACACTTGTACATGAGTATACACACACACACACACACACACACACACACACACACACACACACACAGAAAGAGCTCTGGAAGAAAAAACAAAAAACAAGAAGAGACACAGCGTTTTTTCCTTACAGGTGCATGTTTTGGTGAAATGAACAGTTTTGTTGAATTTTTTGTGAACTGCAGACAATCTTTCTCCTAAATTCTAAATATAACTGTCGTGTCTATTTAAAGGAAGTGGCAACACATTAAATTAACCCAAGATCATGCAGTATTTGCAGAGCTTTTATAACTCGAATAAAACAAAATACAAATCATTTGAAAAACAAATGTGTTAATGCTTTGGCTAAATAACATTATAAGATCAGTATTTGGTGGAATAACGACGATTTGCAATTACAGCTTTGGTGCACTTTGGTTTTTCACATTGCTGGTAACTTTATACCAATCTTTTTGCGAAAAAGCAAACAGCTCAGCTTTTACTTGATGGTTTGTGACGATCCATCTTCCTCTCCTTGACATTCCAGAGCTTTTCAATAGGCTTCAAATCTGGAGATTGGGTGGGCCATGACAGGGTCTTGATCTGGTGATCCTCCATGCATGCTCTGACTGCTCTGGATGTATGGAATGCTGCATTGTCGTGTTGGAAAATCCAATCCTTTGTGTTGGGAAACATTGACTTAGAAGAAGGAAGCAAATGTTCTTCTAGAACAATCCTGTACTTGGTTTGATTCATGCAGCCTTCAAGACCAATTCCAGCCTTGCTGAAGCACCCCCAGATCATCACTGACCCTACTCCATATTTTACAGTCGGTGGAGGACACTCTCCAGGTCTCCACCTAACCAAAAACAGGTGGAGAAAAAAGGGCGTTTTTCTGGCTTTGTATGACTTCAGCCCTGCGTATAGAAGGCTGTTTCAAACCGTTCTTGCCGTGCACTTCACTCCAGTCTCAGTCAGCCACTGTTGTTGAAAGTTATTTGAAGTCAGCATACAGTTCTTGATTGACATTGGAATAAGTTTGGGGTCCTCTCGCTTGTTACTGGCCTCTTCCAGGCTGTAGATTTGTTGTTCCAAGTGTCTGTTGCTTGATCTTGTTTTTGTGATTTTTTTTCCCCCTTCACGCCAAACCTTTTTTCGGCATGCTCAATGGTTATTTTTTAATTTCCAATTACCTTTGAAAGACTTCGAACAAAGACTGGCATGGATTTACATTTTTATTCTGATAGAACTGCTGACAGAACAGCATACTTCTCAAAAAATAAAAAATTTGAAATAAAATCATTTCATTAATTAAGTAAGAATTCATTTCCCAACTGCAAAACTGTCCTTATTTTATGAAGCATGCAAATTTACACATTTAATTCGATTCCATCTCGTTTGCATCAATAAAAACTATATTAATGAAAAAGAAAATTGAATGCGACGTTTTAGTTTTTCTTGTTTTTTCCGCAAAAAACCCCATGGGAATCACGATTAATCCGTCCCGCTGCACTTTTTCCTCCCCTGTGCTGTGACTTTCCTTTTCAATTGCACACTCAAGTGAAGCAAAAAAAGCTCCACAGCAATCCATTCAAATCAAGCTCTCCCACTCTACGTGTTGTGAAAATTATTTAAATGAATTCATTGCTATTCTGATTGTGCTGTTTATTGATTGAAACTTATTGGAATTTTTTTTTTTTAAATATGACAGATAAATATGCATATATATAAAAACTGGTAAAATTGCCATGCTATATTGTTACGCAGGGTGGTATATATATATATATATATATATATATATTTATACAACAGTTGAAGGAGTTTTTGTCCTGTCTATACCATGCTACCAGAACACCTTTTTCACAAAATAACCAAGTCATTTCCGAAAAAAAAAACATTATTTTGCAGAAAACACATTGATCAAAATTAGAGAACACTTTCAGATACCCCCCAGTTATTGGTGTTAATCTGGTACCTGGTGCTAATTTCCTTGATTATCTGTCAACCCCTATTTAACTGGCAGCCTAACTTCCAGTTTCACTGACTCTGCAAGAGGTGGGCCGTTCTAAAGTGACTGAAAGCCTCCGGCAGCAGGTTGTCCAAATGAAGGCCAAAGGGATGACCCTATCAGCCATAGCAAGACAAGTTGGTCGTTCCAAATCTGTGATTTTAAGAATATTGAATCTTTACAACATCACAAACTCATTCAACTCCGCCAAGAAGGCTGGTCGTCCACAGAAGACAAATACAAGAGAGGACAGGATACTGCTTTGGATCTCAATGGGCAATCGTTTCCACACTACAGCAGGAGAACTGGTCCAAAGTTACCTTCAGTGATGAACGCAAACTTAAATTTATTTGGGTCTGATGGGAAACATTATGTTCGGCGACAAACTGGAGAAAGACTGAACCCAAAAAAAAGTGTGTAAAGAAGTCAGTGAAAAGTGGAGGAGGAAGTGTCATGGTTTGGGGCATGTTTTCTGCAGCAGGAGCTGAAGTCATTCAGAGCAGAGGACTGTACACTTCCTACTAATTGCTGACTGTTGTGACCTTCAGAACATTTTGTTGTATCTTTTTCCATGCTACAGTCATTGTTGTTCTCTTATTTTGATCAGTGTGTTTTCTGCAAAATAATGGTTTGTTTTTTTGAATGCCTTAGTTATTTTGTGGAAAAAGTGTTCTGGTAGCATGGTATAAACAGGTATAAACAGGACAAAAACTCCTTCAACTGTTTAAGGCATTTAGCAGACGCACTTGTCCAGAGCGAGGTCTTCGAGTCACTATTAATGAATAATTCTACACTGCTATGCTAGATAAGAAACCTGAGATAAATCAGTGTACAAGTCTGTTGAGAAGTTTTTTTTTGTTTTTTATAAAAAGACAAAGCAAACCTGAAAAGGTGCTAAGTTTAATTGTTTCAGAAAGAGGTGGGTTTTCACCTGTCCCTTGAAGATAGCCATGGACTCCGCTGATCGGACATCTATAGGAAGTTCATTCCACCACTTCGATGCCAGAACAGAGAAGAGCCTTGAGGTACACCCAAACTTTCCCTGAGAGAAGGTGGTACCCTACATTGGATGTGCAGTATTTATTATTATATAGACAGTTTATTTGCTCTCTCTTACATTTTGCTGTGTGAACTGGACCAGGAAAAATCCCTACTGGACCCCTCACCTCTGATCCTGATCACAACCTCTTTCAACTCCTCCCTTCAGGCAGATTCTATAAAACTTTGTTCACCAAAGGCACAGGAGCAATTTCTTTCCTCAGGCAAATCAGCCTCATTAACAACCTACTTTAATTATATGCCCTGCTTTATATCTATAAGTACTGCGTTGTAAAAATAGTAACTCATCACTTCATTACCTTCTAACTTCTTTATCTTATGTGATGCACACTACTGTTATTTGCACTACCATGCACTCTCACACTATGTACATTACTCATTGGTCATATTCTATGTATATTGTGGTTTTATTTAATCTGTAAAGTCTGTATTGTTTTGTATAGTCTTGTATATAAGCTAAATGTATAGTGTTATACATGTCTGTACTTTTGAGAGTCACCAACAGCTGGAACCAAATTCCTTGGCCATTAAACCAGATTCTGATTATCTCAATTTTAGCAGTTGATGGGTAAGGGCCTTTGAACCACCACTACCTTACATAGGCACTTTATGTAATGTCTTGTGTATTGTTATGTTTGATCTTGTTGGTTTTGGCTTATATCGTGTTCATTTGTGCTACTTTATGCCGCACCTTGATCCTGGAGGGAACATTGTTTTACAGTGCTCTGTACTGTAAATGGTTTAACTGAAATAAAAGCCACTTGACGCCATTAATAGATGGGTATACATTTGGCTAGAATCACCATCATTGCCTGGAGAGAGAGGAGGCATGCAAATAGCTGTAGCATCATTAAACGTTTACACTCACTAGGGTATCTTGTCAGGAAAAAAAAAAAAAAAACATTAAAAGGAAACAGATATCGACACTATGTTTTAATCAAGTTTCAACCAGTATTGAAAATTGCAGAAAGGAAAGTGGTTGGTCTGATCAATTCTCGAGCTCTAATTCCAGCAACATCAAGCTACTATTGGGCCCTTCAACGAGGTCCTTAACCTTCACCTGCTCAGTTTTACCAATGAGGTAATTATTAGTTGCTCTGGATAAGGTCATCTGCCAAATGCTTTTAATGTGAATGTAGATTTGCAACATGTAAAGGAAAGGAAAAAAAAAAAAAAAAAAAGCGAGAGGTTGCTGGTGTAGGCGGGAAAGAAAAAGAAAAAGAAATGACAAGGAAGAAACCTTGATAAGAACCATGTTCAAATAGGAACCCTTCACAATAACATACTATAAAGTAAAACAACACTGAGCATTTAAAAAAAAAAAAAAAAAGGGTCCTGAATGAGACTTGTGCTCCTAAGATGAGCACAAAGAATTTGGTTTTATACAGCAACAGCTCTGAGGTACAAATCTTTTTCTCAGGTAAATTTTTTTAACTGAAACAAAAGGAAGACTTAAACACTCCCAGTTGCAAGCTCTAGCACCAAACACCACCTCGGAATACCAAACAGAACACTAAATAGACCAATCTAGCTGTGCACAGTAAGCTAACCAAAGCCAAACGCCCGTGAGAGCAAGTGAAGTCACACTAACTGTCTCGGCTGTCTGTGTTTAGAGCACCGGCTGTCCATATAATACACTTTAAGCTGAGGACGAGACAACTCAGTGAAGCAAGTAATACCCTTCAGATAAGAGAGTGTGAGAGTGAACAAAACTTGAAATTATGGGAAACACCGACACCTAGTGGGTGAACACGCTCCTCAAAAGGAACCATGCAACAATCGATATCTGCTCTCTTTCAGTAATCATTGAATATCTCTTGAAGCTACAGACAGAAGTTACTGATGAGAACAAGAGAAGAAACAGCCTCTCTCAGACCTCTATAAAGTTCAGATCCTTTAAGATATGCCACTTATCCACTAGCGATCAGCAGTCATCAATGATCTTGAACTCAGACATGAGACATGGACAATTAAATCAGACATTTCAAAAGGTACGATAATTACGAAGCAGGTTTTTTTTTTCCTTTAAAAAAAAAAAAAAAAGAAAAAACCTGGAAATCATAATTAGAATTTCATTGTATAAGGACTTTTACTACAATAGACATAATTTCAGCTTTTCTCTGATTCAAACTTTAAAACGCCAGAACATAAAAGTTTTATATGTGAAAGATTCAATACATCAGTATTCAGACCTCAGACATAACTAGACTCAAGTGCTACTCAGACAGAATTGCCTGCAGGATGAAATTGCAAAGAAAAAAAATTGCCTTAGTTAAGCTTGATTCTGGCCTTTGATGTACACCAATTTCGACTTGAGACGCATGAACCGACCCGTCGAGGAACAGACATATGTCTGGAAATCTCGTCTCATTCAAACACAGAACTGCAAACATTTGTGTTGTCCGAGCTTCCGAAAATTACAACTGACAGCAGGAATGTGATGTCGAAGCTCATGCGTCACCACAGTAATTCTCAGATAAAAGATTTGCTCCTCAAAGCTGAGTACTGACTCACAAAAAGGACACTATGATCACTCAAGTCACCCACACAAATGCAAACTTACTATAATACAATATAGAATAAGTGTCTCACAAAAGATATTGTCTTTGTATTGTATTGTTTTTTTCCCACATCATACAGGTTTATACTGATTCACATCCGCAGTTTTGATTAGTCTGGATTTTAAAAAAGGAACTGGCTCATAGTCACAAGATGTTTTCATGAACCCGATGACATGCACATACACTCAGGCTTTACCTGTTTGCGATCTGTCCACCAGAAACTCTCGGATTTTTTCCACCCAGAGGTATAGGATGTTCTCTCCAGGATTTTCCCTGCCATAACATACATCGGAGTTTAGAACAGAGTCATTGTCACTAAAATTAAGATTGTGATGACTTATGGTGATTGCTATGATTTTACTTTCAAGATGCACATTTAACACTTTTTAAACGAGTCTCCAGTGTCAGAGATTTGGAACATGATATAAACCATTTATTTTTTCTACATATTGGTTTCAAAAAATAATAAGAGACAAGAATTTAGAATATGTGCAGGTACACAAAATGTGAAAAAATAAGATATATATACACCATATAAGATATATATATTACAATATAAAATATGTAAATTATATATGCAACTGTACCAAGATAAAACAGTATACATAGAGATGGTATAAAGAGATAAAAAAACATACATGGATATGCAGTGAATTTACAATAATATACAGTATAGTCATACAAAGATGATACACAATGTACAGAGAACTGCAGGAAAACTGCATAATGATATGTATGTGATGATATCTCCTTCTGGATGGAAGGTTTTTTTATTTAACAAATTGTAAAAAAAATTATTGGAAGATTAGTATTAGTATTAATATAAGTATTTCCTATAATAGTATGTGTTAAGGCAGAGGTCCCCAATAGAGGTTGACTGTTTCATTGGATTTGGGGATTAATTAGCACAAACAGTTGAAACTATTGGCAAAAAAAATACCTGTAGTTTTTCCGGGTTGCGTTATACAGTACAAGAGCGGCCTCTAGAGTCGAATCACTGACACAACGTGTTGTTTATTTAAAGTGTCTTTTTATTATATTGTGTGGGTTTGAACACGTCTTTATATTTAAATAAATTATATCTATTAATATAATTAATGTACTCATTTATATTATTTAGCACATTTTCATGATTCAGTACTTGATAAAAAGCTTCTTACTAATTTTTCTTTGGAGTGTATGTTTGTTTTAATTAGTTGATTAATCATTTATCTGCAAGCAGGCAAGTACAATCCAACCAATCTATCTGTAAAATCGGCCACCCTTTAGTCCACAACCACCAGTAATATTATAAATAGTACATAATTAAATTTTTATATATTTTTCTATGCAATAAATCTATTTTTAAATCTCCATTATGGTGGGTTGAGTTACATTTTCATTATACATTATATGTAATAATTAAATGAATAAATAAATCCTTTAATGTGTATAATGGTAATTTATTCAGCATGTTATTGTGTTTATTGCGTGACAATCTCCCCCACCCTCACCCATATTAAGCTTGACAGACCGAAAGGCAAGGCTGTAAAAGTAATGTTAGAGGACTTACAGATAGAGTTCCTCGAGGCTGTTTGATAGCGTGATTCTGTCTGGACCTCTTAACCATGCGGCGCTAGAAACACGACGATACAAACATGATGCAACCAAACGTAATTTCACAAATGAATCATTTGTATTCAGTTTAATTAATAGCGAATGCATTTTGATTAATATAAATGACTAATGTTTATGCAGGGATTTTACTCGGCGAAGACAATCGTTTTCCATACGCTCTTTCAACGAACGTAAGTAGTTGAAATCTACTGCCAATCAGCAGCAAGTTAATGAAATACCCCAATAAGGTCAGATTTAAAATGGAAAGAGACAGCTAATTAAAACAATGCAAATTAAGAGACAATGTCATCTCACAGTGATTACAAAAGTATTGGGACACATATCCAGCCATATGCGGTTCTCCCTCAGACTGCTTCTACCAAGCTGAAGGCACACAACCGTAAAGGATCTCTGGATGTGGCAGCATAACATTTTCCTTTCACTTGAACTAGGAGACCCAAACCTGTTTAAGCACAATAATGAACCTGTGCACAAAGCCAGCTCTATGAAGATATGTATATTTACATGGGTCAGAGTGGAAGATCTCCTGCTATAGATCTCTGTCCCTACATACCTACATCAGTACGCATTGAAACCATTTGTCTTTATTTTAGTTTACTCTTGTTAGGAGTCGCCACAGCGGATCATCTGTCTTCATAACCCCCTGTCCTCTACATCTGCCCCTTTCAACCCAACTACCTGCATGTCTTCCTTCACCACATACATAAACCTCCTCCTTGGTCTTCCTCTTTTCCTCCTTCCTGGTGGCTCCATCCTCAGCATTCTCCTACCAATATACCCCATATCCCTCCTCTGCACATGTCCAAACCATCATAATCTCGCCTCCCTCACCTTGTCTCCCAAAACGTCCTACATGCGCTGTCCCTCTAATGAACTCATTTCTAATCCTGTCCATCGTCGTCACTCCCAACGAAAACCTCAACATCTTACCACATACATAAACCTCCTCCTTGGTCTTCCTCTTTTCCTCCTTCCTGGTGGCTCCATCCTCAGCATTCTCCTACCAATATACCCCATATCCCTCCTCTGCACATGTCCAAACCATCATAATCTCGCCTCCCTCACCTTGTCTCCCAAAACGTCCTACATGCGCTGTCCCTCTAATGAACTCATTTCTAATCCTGTCCATCGTCGTCACTCCCAACGAAAACCTCAACATCTTCAGCTCTGCTACCTCCACCTCCTGTCTTTTACTCAATGCCACAGTCTCTAAACCATACAACATCTCAGGTCTCACCACAGTCCTATAAACCTTCCTCTTTCACTCTTGCAGATACTCTTCTATCACAAATCACTCCTGATATCACTCTTCTCCACCCACTCCACCCTGCCTGCACTCTTTTATTCACTGCTCTAACATATTCTCCATTACTTTATATTCTTGTAATATTTACAAATATATAAATATATTTCGTTATATCATTATATTTCCATCATATATTTCAAACTTTACTTTAATCTTTATTCTTAATATTTTTTTATCCTAAATATTTATCTTAAAAATATGAAAAGTTTATAGACTCCACTTTATCATAATGCAAAATTCAAGCCTAAATCCTTAAATGGCATCATGTTAAAGATAGGAAAATTCAATAACACAGACATTTTATTAAATGTTTTAAATATGCAAAATAATAATAATAATAATAATAATAATAATAATACAAATTACAGATACTTACTTAATTTGGTATATAGGAGGTGAGGCGCTTGGATAGTCTTCAGGCAGAATGATCTTTTAAAATCAAATATTTAAAGAATATGGTAAGAATAATTATGTTTTTTGAGAGACCCGTGCATGTTCCATTTGTTTCTATGCAATAATAATTTAACAGTATGGCAATTTACTTTAAACATGTGTACAGATGTTACACTTTATTTTCATTAAAAAATAAATAAATAAATAAATCCACCCTTAGAATAAATAAAAGCTTTACACACTCTTGGCATTCGGACCAGCTTGTTTGAAATACTTTGCTGTGCCTTCTGTAAATTTGCCAATGGCGTTCATCACTAGTTGAAGATTTCTTTCTGACCTTGTGATCCAGCTAATCCCAGAGCAGTTCAATGGGATTTAGATGTGGTGACTGGGCAGGTCATTCAATTCAAGTTCATTATCTCAAACCAGCTTTACAGAACTTAAAAATGAAAGTGAACGATGTGTATTTATCCCTGATGAGCAGCCTGGTGTGGCAAGGAAAAACTCCCTTAGATGAATGAGGAAGAAACTGAAGAGGAACCAGACTCAAAAGGGGAACCCATTCTCGTTTGGGTGATATCAAGAGTGAGATTATAAATCTTAAAACAATACAAAACACCGGAGAGTGAGATGATGAGTAATGTCCTTTCTACAGTCTTATACACTCAGTTAATGTTGTGGTACCAGGAGCTACTGAGCAACTCAGAAAATAGCTCCACACCAATTCCATGATT
>MU551531.1:4481016-4609214 GCA_024362625.1 Silurus asotus
AAATGAGTTTAATAGAGGGACAGCGCATGTATGACGTTTTGGAGACGAGATTAAAATGGGTCCCTGCTCTGGATGAAGGCCAAAGAGAAGGTCTATGGATGTGGTAAGGGGAAGACATGCAGGTAGTTAGTTTGAAAGAGGCAGATGTAGAGGACAGGAGGGTATAGGGACAGATGACTAGCTGTGGTGAGCCCTAATGGGAGAAGCTGAAAGAAGAAGAACCATAATTATTGCACTTTTGTTTGTTTAATTAAAAAAATAAAAAAGCGTAATAGTCTGCATATTGTCTAAAGTGTACCCTTTACGCAAACAGATCAAGTACTGCATTGTTTTTGTGATGGGTATCAGGTCATTGAGTGAACTCTGGTAATGAGCATGCAGACAAAGCTATTCAAAGACTTGAAATGAGAACATTACTATATTGTAAGGAAGTGGCAGGAACAAATTGGATGCAAATGATAACAATCTGCATACAATCAATCCTGTTGCTGGCAGAAGAAAGACTTGCGTATATGTAACATGCTGCGTAGGTCACTCTGGAATAACCTATTTATTTTTAATAATCCATAAACCATTCGGGACTCCTGATTCTACAGCACATTTTACTGAACTGTTCTACTTTCAATGCCATCAGTCAGGTCTTTTGTGAAAACATTTTTACAAGGGAAATCCAAAAGGTTTTGTGGAAAGTTTGGCTTAAATTAATTAGAAATTAGAAAAAGCTTTCTTTGCTCAGATGTAACTTGTAATGTTCACTTTTTTAAAAATAAATGTTTCTATGTATTTGCTAATTTCTTTTCGTGTGCCTGTTTTTAGTTCTATCTATCTAGCTTTAAAATGAATTATTAATTTATTTTTAGCAGCAGGACCTGCAGCTGTGCAACACATCTTAGCCGGCCACCTACTGGTGAAAAGTAAGGATAGCATGCAATTAATGTTTACAACACCCTGTTGCCCATTTGTTCATCTGGACCTTTTCCAATGCTGTCAGAAAATTACAGCACAGTCCTATACACATCATAAGTGACCCGCATATTTGATTTGGCACATGTTTTATGCTGGATGCCCCTCCTAATGCATCCCTCCCCATTTATCCAGGCTTGGGACCGGTGCACTGGATTGTGCAACCCTAATGGCTGGGTTATAAACACAGATAGAGTAAATATACTTAATAATAATATATTGTATAACAATAGTACATTTTAGTAATACTCATTTTAAAGTGGTGTCAAAACTAATTACAGAGAATATTATAGATAATTGATTATTCACAGTAGCAGAAACATTATTTTGTTTTGTGACTAAAATATTTGATAATCATCAGCAAAAAACAAGCTTTAACAAATTCAAGAGGATAATGTAAGTAATTAATTCTATACAAACTATTGTTTATAGACAAATATGTAAAGAAGCAATATTTGAAGTAAGCTTTGCTTATACTGACTGCATGGAGCTTTGTGTTTCTTTATAGCCAAGGCCTCACACTTGCTCTCAAATGCTCTCAAAACCTTCCCACTAATGTAATTTAAAGCAAACCTGGTTTGACCTAACAGCCATAATCCAATATATCTTCTATTGAATAAAACCCCATAATGCTCTTATGATGCCTCTAACGCTCATATTTACCCAGCACTTCCCACTGAACAAGGTATCTTTGGCCTACTCCCTCTTTTTCACACACATACACACACACACACACACACACACACACACACACACACACACACACATATATATATATATATATATATATATACACATAAATATGTACATATATAAAGTGTGTGTGTGTGTGTGTGTGTATGCACGTGTATGTATGTGTGAATGTATGTGGCAACGGTTCCTTTTTTTTTTTTTACCTTAATGTATAAGAAATAAGCCAAGCCCAAATACTATCCAATCAGAGGCCAGTATGCAAATCAGAAGCTTCTTGTCCAATGAGAATAGAGCTCCTAATGAATAATTAATCGTATCCCAATGTTGTTCTCCTGACAGACGAAAAAAACAAGCTTCACTTCTAACTTGAAGGGAGAAAATAATGGCGACGGCGATATACCTCGAACACTATCTCGATAGTAAGTGTAATTTTTTTCTTTATTTTAGTGTCCGATTATGCGTGTTTCTATTTTATTTTATAAATAAAAAACATCTGGCGCTCATGAGGGCGTCTGGTGGCTTCGCAACGCAGTCGGCGCAGGCGAGCTAGGCTAGGCTAACTACGGGACTGGCCTGCTGATATTGAAATATCTGTCGAGTTGGTCGGTCTTTCTAAATATATTAAATATATATATATATATTCCCTAAACGATTACAGCAAACAAACAAGAGATGACAAGCATACCGGTATTTAATATCATGTTAGATTTGTCTTGTTGGCTAATATGAAAGTTTCACCGTGTTTGCTAGCTAGTAGCCTACCTGGTATAGTGTCATAGGAACGTTGCCAGTCAAGCAAAACAATATCCTCAAATCCTTTTCTCTGTTTGTTATTTTATTATATTATTTAAATTAGGGATATTGTGTATAAAAATTGTATAATAATAATAATAATAAAAACAAAAACTTCCAACAAGTCAGCTGTAAACACAACATCTGGTCTTCTGCCACACCTGGCTCCCAGTCATTCACATTATGCCATATGATTTGGTGGTTATACCAAGGGTTCCCAGTTCTTTTTCTCCATATTTTTACATTTCTAGAGCGTTTATATACTATCACAGTTTATTTATCAGTTTCACAAACCAGTCATTAAGTCACAATACGTTTTAGAGCAAGAAAAAGAATTATATATACAGTACAGACCAAAAGTTTGGACACACCTTCTCATTCAAAGAGTTTTCTTTATTTTCATGACTATGAAAATTGTAGATTCACACTGAAGGCATCAAAACTATGAATTAACACATGTGGAATTATATATGGAACAAAAAAGTGTGAAACAACTGAAAAATGTCATATTGTAGGTTCTTCAAAGTCGCCACCTTTTGCTTTGATTACTGCTTTGCACACTCTTGGCATTCTCTTGATGAGCTTCAAGAGGTAGTCACCTGAAATGGTCTTCCAACAGTCTTGAAGGAGTTCCCCGAGAGATGCTTGGCACTTGTTGGCCCTTTTGCCTTCACTCTGCGGTCCAGCTCACCCCTAAACCATCTCGATTTGGGTTCAGGTCCGGTGACTGTGGAGGCCAGGTCATCTGCCGCAGCACCACATCACTCTCCTTCTTGGTCAAATAGCCCTTGATGCCTTCAGTGTGACTCTACAATTTTCATAGTCATGAAAATAAAGAAAACTCGTTGAATGAGAAGGTGTGTCCAAACTTTTGGTCTAGGTGTTCCCAGATTACAGGATTGAGTGCAGGATAGACAGGATTGAGGTGTGATGTTGCTGTTGTGCTGGTACAGGTTTTTTTTAAATACGTAAATATGTTGCAGGCATTGAAAATTTGCCGTGTGAGCTACAGAGGAACTTCACCCTGATGCGGGAGCTGGACAACAGAACAGAGGGTAAGGAGGGGCGTTCATGCAGTCTGAATACATTCTTATTGTGGATTCAGGGAGAGTCAAATAATTTCTAGTGTCTGCCTGAATCGAATCCATTATGAATCCCTTCATCACAATCTCATTATGATGTCATAATAAATCCCCTCTTCATAATATAATGATCTCATCATGATCTCATTATGAATTCCTTCATCACAATCACATTATGACTCTCCTCATCATGATCTCCCCATGACTCTCCTCATCACGATCTCCCCATGACTCTCCTCATCACGAACTTCCTATGACTCTCCTCATCACGAACTTCCTATGACTCTCCTCATCACGAACTTCCCATGACTCTCCTCATCATGATCTCACCATGACTCTCCTCATCACAAACTTCCCATGACTCTCCTCATCACGATCTTCCCATGACTCTCCTCATCACGAACTTCCTATGACTCTCCTCATCACGATCTCCCCATGACTCTCCTCATCACGAACTTCCTATGACTCTCCTCATCACGATCTCCCCATGACTCTCCTCATCACGATCTCCCCATGACTCTCCTCATCACGATCTCACCATGACTCTTCTAATCACGATCTCACCATGACTCTCCTCATCATGATCTCACCATGAATCTCCTCATTATGGTCTCGTCACAATTTCACCATAACTCTCCTCATCATGATCTCATCACGATCTCACCATGAATCTCCTTAATATGATCTTATCATGATCTCACTATCAATTTCATCACAATCTCATCATGAATGCCTGAATCGAATTCATAAATTAATTTCTACTGCTTAATTCCAAATCAGGATGTTCTCATCATGGATTGTATGCAGGCAGACAGTAAAAATTATTTTGAGTAGCAAATTTGAATCTGCTTTAATCTTACTCAATAATGATAGTGCCATTTAAATCAGCCTCACGGTAATGACATATAACATTTAAATATGTTTAAATATTAAATAAATGTGTGTTTTGTGATCGTTTGGTCTTTCAATCAATGTGTCACTACAACACGGTAGAAAAGAAGGGAGAGATCGATAAACTCGCCGAAGAGTACATCACGAACGTCCGGAACCTTGCTTCTGAGCAGAGGGTGGAGCATCTGCAGAAGATTCAGAGTGCCTACAGCAAATGTAAAGAATACAGCGATGACAAAGTGCAGCTTGCCATGCAGACATATGAAATGGTTAGTGAGTATGAAATCCTTATTTATTTCTAAACAACTGGTAAAATTCCTCCAAACTCACTTGCGGACTTTTCGATGCGTTCTAGGTTGACAAGCACATCCGAAGGCTGGACGCAGACCTGGCCCGGTTTGAGAATGAGCTTAAGGAGAAGCTGGATGTCAGCGGTTATGAGAGTCCTGAGAGTAGGGCACTAAAAAGTAAGACTTTAAAAGCGGCAGCTTATCCATTACATACACTGCATGGAAAAACCTTGTGGACCATAAAGATTGGTATGTGCTTCATGAACATCCCATTCTACGTTTAAGTCACCATTTGGTCTTCTTATAACCTCCAGTTTTCACCATTCGGGATTTTGGAGTGTGCTTGTGGATATTTGTGCTTAATCAGCTGCAAGGGTGTTAGTATTGTCAGGTAACTGATGTAGGTGAGGTGAGGAGGCCTGGGGTCCAGTCAGCGTTCACATTCATCCCAAAGGTGTTGAGGTCTGAGCTCTGTAGCAGGATACTCAAGATCTTTCACTCCAACACATGTAAAGCATCTTCTCAGAGCTTGCATTGTGCACAGAAGCATCGCTATGCTGGAACAGGTTAAGATCTCGTAGTTTAAGGGAAGGGAAATTTTTATTTGACCACATCCAAAGAAGACAAAAAGTCTTCTACATCATTTATTATGTGCAACATTTATTACTTGATCTTGGAAAAAATTTGAGGTAATCTCACAGTTCAAAAGACAGTTTTGTCTCAGCCGTTAGAATTGAGCTCAAAAAGTTTACAAATGTACAACTCCCATCGGTTCATTTTTGAGAAAGTGCTTTTGTTATTCTTTAAAGAAAAAATGCTTCATCAGCAGATCTTAAGTATAACAGACAGGACTAAAAAAGACATTAAACATGTCTTGGCTGATCGACTACAAAAGGGATTATGTGGAAAAATATTTTTTTGGCTGAACCTTTTCCTATTCCGCGGGTTGGACCGTTAATCCAGACGCAGCAGTTTTTGTGAAGAATAAATGGATGAGATTGGCTTTGTGATTTGATTTTCTCTGAGCCAACTTCTGAATCATGCACTTTTTCAAGCCACAAATGACAAGGTTGCTGAAGGTTTGGCGTCGGGTAACGCTACGCGAGAAGAAAACTATCTCGTTTCGGCTCAGTCTGAGGCAGAATAGTTGAAACCTGGATATTCTGCTGCTTATAGATGCGATTTAATTGAATAAAACAAATAGGAATTATGCGCTTTTATTACACTTACACAAGTCTTTATCTGGAAGTGAATGAGGAACAGATTAAACATTCAGTATAATACATATGAGACAAATGAGCACACCTTACAGTGTCTTGCATAAGTATTTGCACCCATCAACTTTTTAAGCACTTTACCCTGAATGTAGAATGCATTTCATTAGGAAATCCCCTACCCCTACTCATGTATTTGGATCAGACGGTCGGGCTTTTAAATCCCCCTGAACAAGGCCCTTAACCCCATTGCTTCTTAGTTGTATGAATGGGATGAATGTAAGTAAATGTGATCTCAGTCACTTGAATGTTAGTCTCAGCATTTCTGTAACAGACGATCTCGTATCATTTCCTAACACCAGTCTTTAGAGTTCACTCTCAAAATGCTGCGATAAAGAAAAAAAATGTAGCGAGCATCCGTTCTGCAGACGGACCCCCCCCCTTGCTGATGAGTGAGGTTAACATGGCCAGACTGGTTAGAGAAGGCAGAAAGGCTACAATTATTGAGAAAAGACTCACAATTGCGGTGAGCGTCTGGGATTCCACTGGAACGATTTCTGGTTCCTCGTCTGACAGCCAAGAACATAAAGGAAGTGGGCACAGGGATGAATGCATTTAATGCTGAGACACACAGATGATCGGGTCAGAGTTTGGCACCGGGTTTTATTAGCAGCAGTGTTTATGTCTTTCTCTGTTTTGTCTCCTTAGGAAATAAGAGACAAGTTAATTTTTCTTAGAGGTTTTAAATTGGCTTGGCCTGCATTAGAACATTTACATCATGTTGACTAGACTGTATGTCGTCTTCTTTTTTTTTTTTGTAGAAGGAGGTGGTAGAGGGCTTAAGGAAAAGCGAGGATCCAAAGGCAGAGGAAGGAAATGCTCAGATGATGACTCACCACGAAAGAAGAAAATAAAAAACAGGTTATTTTTTTTATTTTTTAGAATTAATTCATTATTCATAGTTCATGAAGTGTGTTATTTTTCTGTCAGCATTAATAAGTTAATTGTTGGTTCACAATATTTCCATTATAATTACTTATGGTTGCCTTTCCTTTCTGGATTTTTCTAGTCCCGATTTTCAGGAATCCCTGTTGCCGGTGCACCCATCAGATGTCCTGGACATGCCAGTAGACCCCAACGAGCCTACATACTGTCTGTGCCATCAAGTGTCATATGGAGAAATGATTGGATGCGACAACCCAGATGTACGTCTCATTAGTTATCATTTTATTTATTGATTTGTTCTTTTATCATTTTTTTAAAAGTTTAGAAACCGAGACTTGGATTTGCATGTGTGTATGAGAGACAGCTTATAACTAAAGCAGGGGTCCCCAAACAGTAAGAATTAAAAAAAAATCTTCATTTTTATTTTAGTTATTTCCATTTGATTGACTCGTGGTATTTGGTCAAATACTGTACACTATTATGTTTATAAAGTGACAATGTCTAGATGAATTCACTAAGGTACCATACGTATATCAGACTTTCTTAGAACGTAACCCCCACGAGTTCCGGGGGACCAGTGTATATGTAAATTAAATCATATAATATACATAATAGTTATATAATATGAACATTGTTAAACCCTATACCCTGGTACCTGGGGAAAAAATTGCGTGAACCTTTACATGATGCCAAAAAAGGTTAAGGGACCACTGCTTTAAAGTCGAAAGTAATATTTTTCTAGATTCACGATAACATTTCCCATGTGCACATTTGCTATTTATACTACAGGTCGATCATGGATATTACAGATAGCTAGGTTGGATCATACCTGCTGGTAGCTAATTTATTAACAGATAAACATTAATGTAAAAATAGTACTGAACTTTATTTAAAAAAAATAAAGTACTGAATCATAAAAAAATTTGCTAAATGATTAATTAATTATATAATTAATACATTATAAATAATATATATATTATAGTGCTCTCCTTCAGGGTGCAGCCTCATGTGTAAAAACAAACAGCATGTGATGTTAGTGGTTCGCCTCTAGAGGCCGCTCTCGTAATGAGAGTGGAGTGAACGCAACCCGGAAAAACTATCAGTATGTGTTTTTAAACTGACATTAAAATTAACAAATAAAATGTTATTAAATACATAATGTATTTTAAAAATATAACTCCTAAAAAGAAACTCTGTTGATGATAAGAACAGAAACTTGTCTGACAAAAATTTAATTTCATTAAATGTAACCATAAATGTACAAAATACATTGTTGTAAAAAAATTACTAAAAATAAGCTGTATATTCCTATATCAGATCTTCTAGTAGGCTATAATTCAATTCAAATATTTTTTATTTGTATAGCGCGTTTAACAATGGACGTTGTCCCAAAGCAGCTTTACACAGATGTGTGGTAATAAAGAATAAATAAGTTTATCCCTAATGAGCAAGCCAGTGGTGACTGTGGCAGGTGAAAAACTCCCTGAGATGGTATAAGTACGAAACCTTGAGAGGAACTAGACTAAAAAGGGAACCTCATCCCCATCTGGGTGGCACCGAAAGTCCATTTATTACAGTTAAACGTTGTTAGGGTGATTAAATGCAAACTGTGGTTGTGAGCCATTGTATCACTATTATATGTATAATCACCGTCAAAGTAATAGTGGTTGCTCATTGGTTAAGACTTCTGAATTCTGACCAGAAGGTCATGAGTGTAAATCCCAGCTTTACCAGTGCTCAGTTGGATAGACGAGATATAAATGTCTGCTCTTTTTTTTTTTTTTAACACACTCTTTTATTCCTTTTTAAACAGTGTCCAATCGAATGGTTTCACTTTGCGTGCGTGGATCTCACAACAAAGCCCAAAGGAAAATGGTACGTCAAAAAATTTGATTAAATGCCCATAAAGATACGAATACGCTGCAGATTGAACAGCTTAAAAACCTTTTTTTTTTCTCTAGGTTTTGTCCACGGTGCACCCAGGATCGGAAGAAAAAATAAGATTTTTATTTCTATGACTTTTGTATGTAACTGTGTGTATATATGTGTGTGTATGTATGTGTCTGTGTGTGTGTGTGTGTGTGTGTATATGTGTATATATATATATATATACACATACACACACGGTTACATACAAAATATATATACTATTATATGTATTTTGTCTATGTGGTAAAATTAGGATATTATGTACAGTATATATATATCTCTGTTTCTATATGACTATGATAAAGGAAAAGAGGGTCACAATGAAAAACCATTTATTTTTTAATTTACTTGAAATGTGTCTGATTTGTTTAAAAAAAAAAAAAAAAAAAAAAAAAAAAAAAAAAAAAAAAAAAAAGAATAAGAAGAGTTGAATATTGTACTGCAAGTAATCTAGTATCTATTTTATTTTCTATGGAAAGTGTAGACATACACGTGTATATGTACACACGGCTACTGAATTTGCTTGTTGTACGAGATCAAAGCACCAGAGCACAGATCGCTCATAAAGGCTTTGTTCACGGCGAATTTCTTTTTTTATTTTGAACAAACAATGTCAAACGTGCCATGTGTAATAGTCCTGCTGGATGTTGTATCTTAGGAAGAGGGTGGGGGGTATAGGTGGGTGGGATTAATATATTATGCTCTCAGATGATGACTTGACTACTTTTGTAACTCCAGATGAACAGCTCATCTGCGTTATGTGCTTATATTGCGCCCGCTGCATGGACAGAATCGGACTTTTCTCTCCGTCTGGGAATTTTGTTGGTCACCGTGTCTGGTTCTTGTGTTCTGAGGAGTGTTTGAGAGGAGTCAGGTTTCAGATCAGACCTGCTGTTTGGTTCTTACCAATACTCTGGACATGCATATGTCCAAGATTGGAGGAAATCCTTAAAGTGAATTAGAAGACAAAAAAAATATTATATATATATATATAATTTTTTAAATGGGTTATTTGTCCATTAGGAATTACAATCCCAAATCTATTCTCATACACAATACTTGGTAAATGAGATTAAAGTAACCCTTTGTTTTTTTCCAGTTACATCCGTGCAGTCCACATGCTGGTCAAAGTGTCAAAATAGTCGACTTTTTTTTTGGCAAAAAATAGTTTTTTGGTTTAAGATCATTTCCAGTTACATGTATATGTGTATATATATATATTTTGTTTTAGGGTTTGAGGAACTTCTCTTTGCATCTTCATAAAATCTGGATTTATTAAATGTACATACTGCTGTCTGTTCCTGTGCTTTTTACTGTGTTTATTTTTTATTTTTTAAAGAACTATATCAAGCCTATGTGATTACGTGGTTTGGCGCCGATGCCACCCTGCTGTTGTACTGTCCGAAATGTTTCTTTCATTTTGATTTATGTATCATCCTGAAAAAAAAAAACTTTAGTATGTCATTCAAAATCTGAAGCTGAGAATCAAATCATTTGTTTTAATTCCTCTGTGATTATTAGTTCAGATATACAACGTTGATATGTGGAATGTATTATAATGCATGTTTTTAAAAAAAAAAGAATATAAAAAGGCACACTATACGGACAAAAGTATTGGGACACCTGACCTTTTCTGTTACATGTGATTCTTCTCCAAACTGTTACCACAAAGCTGGAGGCACGCAATCCTACAGAACGTCTTTGGATGCGCTATAATAAAATGTTGCGTTCACTTGAACTTGGAAACCCAATGACAATGCTCTTGTGTGCAAAGTGAGCTCCATGAAGATCTGGTTTACAAGATCTTGAGTGACCCGCTATAGAGATCTGATCTCAACCCTGAACACCTTTTGAGATGAATGTGGACACTGAATGCACCTCCATCAGTACCTGACTTTACCAACACTCTTGTGGCTGATGAAGAGAAATCTCCGCAATCACACTCCAACATCTAGTGGAACATCTTCACAGAAGAGTGGAGGGAATTATTAGAGCTAATGTTACATGCCAAACTTATGGCCAGGTGTCTGCAAACTTTTGGCAATATTGTGTGTTTAGCATTATATAAGTGATACAACTTTTCATACATCATTCATAATTTTGGGGGGGTGGAAGGAAACCAGAGAACCCTGAAGAACCCCAAACAGGTACAGCAAGAACATGCGAAACTTCACACATTGCAATCAGGATACAACCTGGTGGTTAAGGAGCTGTGAGGCTGCAACACTACCTGTCCATCAAAACTCTTCATCTGATTGGTCCCAGCTGCAGGTTTCCCGTATGCTGTTTTCAGGAAACTCCACCTCGAGGTCGTACACAAAGTCCGGGTCATCCTTGTGGCGCCGGTTAACCTCGAACAGAACGTCCATCTGCGCTTTGCAGCGGTTCAGCTCTTCGTCGCCGAGCTTGTTGAGATCCTCCTCGTGTGCTTGAGCGCGATGCTGTTCTCGCAGACTCGCCTCCACACTGAGACCTCGCAGGTGATCCCGGAGCACTGTGTGTAACCTCACCAGCTGCTCCAGAGACACCGAGTCCAGGTAACGTCCATGACGGGGATGATGCTTTAGTCTCTCTGCAGCCCTGCTGCAGTCTGTAGGAGCGAAGAAAACGCAAACATGGTTTGTTTCTTATTCAGATAAATCACGTGATGTTTAACCGAAGACGGACGGTCTGATACCTGAGAACTGTGAAAAGCTCCTCACTGGCATCACTCTTTTCCGCAACTTGTTTGTATGTTCGTTTTCATATATCAAAACAACCGAAGGTGGATCAAACTTAATCCCACATTGTTTGGCTATTATAGGCATGATGAAGCTGATCGCTTTATTCTTTTCTTCTCGTCTCGTCTCGTCCCTGTAAGAGAAAATACGTTCTTTTCTGTATTTGGAATCATTAAATGTGTTTGGGTCAAATGCAGTTCATTAGTAAAACTCTTAAAAAATGTTTCGGAAGGAAGTTCGTAATGAAGGAAAAAACAAGGGAAATACGGAAAGAAGGAATTTTGAAAGAAAGAAAGGTGGTATGGATGGAAGGATTGAGAGTTAAATGGAAGAATAATGGTACGAATGGTAGGATGATGGTGTTAATGAAAGAATTTATGGGATCAATTGAAGGATGATAAAATGGATGGAGGAATTCATGGAAAATAATGGTATAAATAGAATGATAATGCTGTGAATGGAAGGAGGATAGGATGGATGGAAGGAGGATAGGATAGATGAAGGATGAGACTATGAATTGAAGAATGCTTGTATGAATGGAAGGTTTGTAAATTGAAGGGATGATGGTAAGGATAATGAGATAGACGGAAGGATGGTAGAATACATTAAAAAAATAATTGTATGAATGGTGGGATGGGTGAAAGGATGATAATATGAAATGAAGGATGTTTGGAGGAAGATGGAAGGATTGAGGGTTAAATGGAAGAATAATGGTATGAACGGAATGGTGATGGGACGAATAGGGTGGAGAGATACATGGAATGAAGGTGAATGAAGGTTTGATGGGATGGATGAAAGAATGATGGGATGGAAAGGATGATGGCATAAATGGCAAAATAGATATTAAAAGAAGGTTTAAAGAAATGTGTCAATTTTTGGAGTTTGTTAGATTTGGTGTAAAATGTAAAACACAGTTACATACTGACTGTGTTTAATAAACAAATAAAGAACACTTCATTATTTGTCTGCTAAATGTCCAGTTTTGATTTTATGCTCAGCTCAAACTCCCATTAACTCGGTTTAGACATTTGAATTGAAGACAGTTGTGTACAACTTTTGATTTGTTAAAGATATACATAATAAAGCAGAAAATAAACATTTACAAGAAGCTACCTAGCAGCTAAGCTAATGTGTTAACTGTTGCCATAGCAATAGAGTAGCCAATAGGATTATCTGAAACGCCCATTGATTCTACACCTGAAACCAAGTAGCCAAATCAAAAACACTCAAATTTCTCTGGATTTAATTTTATTGTGTTTGCTTTACATACCTTTAGGGTTTGTGCAGATTAATTTCAACAGGAAAACATACACATGTTGTTGGTGTTGGTGTTGTCTTCTTCTCCCCTAATGTGGTTGTAACTGTAACTGTCGAATTAGCGCCATCTATCGATCGACAATGGCAGAACCCGGAAATAACCCCTCGTTACATCCAAATCCAAAACCACTCATTTTTTTAATTGTAGTGCACTAGTTTTAGTATAAACAAATAAACTAGATGTTCAACACAACACGATTAGGAAGACTACAAGAATAACGACTAACGCGATTGTTTACCCTGTGCCTCACAAACCTGCCTACACCTAAACATGCACTACGTATTTTGGAAGCCTATCGAGGGCGCCTAGTTAGGGAGAGGAAAAGAATTAGGGACGCAGCCGGTGTATGAGTTGATCATGCTAAGCTTATATTTTGTACTAACTGTGTTGCATTTTACATGTTGTGGAGCTTCGGAAAAAGGTGAATATGTGTAAAAATGTCAAAGAATTTAGATAGTTATAACATAAAAGGAAAAACTAAAATTATTACAAAATAATTAATTTTTATAGTGCATTAGAGGGTTACAGCTAGCATGAACTGCTGG
Source organism: Silurus asotus (assembly GCA_024362625.1). Classification (NCBI taxonomy): domain Eukaryota; kingdom Metazoa; phylum Chordata; class Actinopteri; order Siluriformes; family Siluridae; genus Silurus; species Silurus asotus. Next base: position 4,494,399 of record MU551531.1, read on the forward strand.
TCATTATTTGTGTTTCCGGTTTGTTTCAGATGATGGCGGTTGTGCTTTTGCGCCCTCTTGGCTTGACTCAGTGGTCATGTCGATGAAGATTACTAAACAAGGCTTCCACAGGTAAAATGTCAAGTTCATTGTTCATTAAAAACAATATTACAGCGGCACTTTGTTACTTCTCTTTCGGCTGCTTCCGTTAGGGGTCGCCACAGCGGGTCATCAGTCTCCAAACTACTCTTTCTCTACATCTGCATGTCTTCCCTCACCACATCCATAAACCTCCTCCTTGGCCCTTCTCTTTTACTCCTTCCTGGTGCCTCCATCTTCAGCATTCTCCTACTGATATACCCCATGTCCCTCCTCTGCACATGTCCAAACCATCTCAATCTCACCTCCCTCACCTTGTCTCCAAGACGTCCTACATGCGTTGTCCCTCAAATAAACACATTTCTAATCATGTCCATCCTTGCTACTCCCAACGAAAACCTTAACATTTTCAGCATTGCTACCTCCAGCTCCACCTCATGTCTTTTACTCAATTCGACTGTCTCTGAACCATACAACATCGAAGGTCCACAGTCATATAAACATTCCCTTTCACTCTTGCAGACTCTTTCATTCCCCTTTCATTTCCCTTCTCACATGTCTCCACCGCTCTAGTTCTTCTTCGGCTCTTCTCCACCCGCACCCTACTCTCACCACAAATCACAATATCATCGGCAAACATCATAGTCCATGGAGACTCCTGTCTGACCACGTCCGTCAACCTGTCCATCACCACTGCAAACAGAAAAGGGCTCAGGACCGATCCTTGATACAGTTCAACCTCCACCTTGAACCAGTCTGTCGTTCCTACTGGACACTTCACTGCTGTCACACTGTCCTCATACATGTCCTGCACAACCCTCACATACTTCTCTGCCACACCAGACTTCCTCATACAATACCACAACTCCACTCTCTCCACCCTGTCATATGCTTTCTCTAAATCCACAAACACACAATTAAAATCCTTCTGTCCTTCTCCATACTTCTCCATCAACATCCTCAAAGCAAATAATGTGTCTGTGGTGCTCTTCCTTGGTATGAAACCATACTGCTGCTCACAGATGGTCACCTCTTCTCTCAGCCTGGCTTCCATATAACTTTCACATAACTTCATGGTGTGACTGGTCAACTTAATTCCCCTGTAGTTACTGCAGGTCTGTACATCTCCCTTATTTTTAAAATACCGGTATCTTCCTCCATTTCTCAGGCGTCTTCTCATCTTCCAGAATCGTTTTAAACAATCTTGTTAAAAACTTTCCTGGCATCTCTCTTCATGCTTCTACCGGTATGTCATCTGGTCCAACTGACTTTTCACTCATCCTCATAATTGCTGCTCTCACTTCTTCCTTACTAATCCTATCTACTTGCCTTTTCCTTTGGCTTTTGCCACATCCCCCTTTACCTGCTGCCGCATCTCCTTGTACTCCTGCCTACTTTTCTCATATCTCTGCCGATCCCAATCCTGTTCTGCCAACCACAATCTTTTTATTATTTCGTTTGTGATCTGCATATTTGATTTGGCACATGATTTACGCTGGATCCCCTTCTTAACGCAACCCTTCCCATTTATCCGGGCTTGGGACCTGCACTAAGGGTGCACTGGATTGTGCAACCATAATGGCTCCGTTACAGCTTCACTCTTACACTGCTTCATCTGTCGGTTCATTTATCTATCCATCCGTCCATCTATTTATCATCCATTTGTCCTTCCATCCGCCCACCCCTCCATCCATCCATTCATCCATCTATTTTTAGTAAGCTTCTTAATCCTCTTGAGGGTTGCAGTGAATCAATTTCAATATTTTTAGTTTAGAATCAGAAACAGCCCATCAATCAATCCGTTTATCAATCTGTTTCATTTGTCGATCTATTTGTCCACCTATCTGTCCATCCATCCATCTGTACATGCATCCATTCATCCAGCCAACTGTAATTGGGGTCTAAGGCTTTAATGCATGCTCTAATAGGGGTCATGAAACCCATCCATCAATTCATCCTTCAATCTGTTCATTTGTCTGTCCATCTTTAGTAAACCCCTTTATCCTGATCAGGGTGGCAGTGGATCCATCACCTGTCCTGTGAACAGTGTAGGAATTACCCCCTGATTGAGACCAACACAGTGCACCTCTAGCATTTATCCACAACTACAGCAAATGTAGTCACCTGTCCATTTAACAGCCTGGAGGAGAACCACATAGACATGAGAAACTACTATGTGTGGAGACCATTCCACCCAATAAACGAAGAGTAACTATAATCAATAGGTATGAACCAATCATCTGAAGTTCTTACACATGACTTTTCACATAATGTTTTATTATGTGGTTGGTGGTTCCTCTCCAGACTGTTACCACAAAGTGGTATTTTTTTCCCTTTACATGAACTAAGAGATGCAAACATGTTCTATCATGACAATGCTCCTGTGACAAAGTAAGCTATATGAAGATTTGGTTTACATGGGCTGGAGTGGAAGAGCTCATTCTATAGATCTTTGACCTCAACCCTATTGAACAGGATGAACTTTGATTGCACCTCTGTAGATCTCCTCACCTCACCTACATCATTACATGACTTTACTTACACCCTTGAGACTAAATTATTCTTCAAATCTCCACAAATGTCCACAAGCACACTTTAAAATCTAGAACATCTTTCCAGAAGAAGGGAGGTTATTATAAAATCAAATGAATAATAACTGTGGAATGGGATATCCAAAAAGCACATTCATCTAATAGTCAGGTGTCCATATAATGTATTCTGTTGCAATTATCATGCAATCAGGTCTATATTATTAGATTGTGAGGTAGATAGACAGACAGAAAAGCATATTTATTTGATCCCTATAGAAATTAATGGATTACTGAATTATTACTCTGCGTTTTCAGGGACCTTGTTTATGAGGTTCGACATGAGCCGCGATCACGTCCTGTCAAGGCTCTGCTTCTTCACAGACTGCCCAGTGGAGTTTACATGGATCAGTATCAGCTTGCAGATCTGAGGGAGGAGATGGGATTACAGGTGATGGTGGTTTATATACATTCGTATGTTTTTACTCCTGAGGCAATCAGTTTGTTTACGAATGTCCTGTCATTCACTGTTTTTGTTGTGTTACCCTTCAAACACACAAGCCAGCAGATAAAGTCTGGTGAAGTGATGACTTGGCAGAGGTGTTAATTAAAAGAGTTATCGCACAATGTTATTTAATATCTTTGAACTTGTTCCAAATATTGCATTTACATTTTACATTTATGGCATTTGGCAGATGCCCTTATCCAGAGCAACTTATATTTATCTCATTTATACAACTGAGGGTCTTGCTCAGGGCCCCAGTTGTGGCAGCTTATTGATTCTGGGATTTGAACCTATGGCTTTCCGACCAAAACCCTCATCTTATACACTGAGATACCACTTTTTTGGTAGCACCCTGCTACAGAAAGCTTCAATTTGGCAATATTCATAATTGAAAATACATTACGTTCTGCTCAAAACCCTGCAAAATGTGGGCGTGGTCTTCTAATCAAATGTTTTTTTTGCTTCTCAAGCAGAATGTCATATACAGACCTGCCGTTATAAACTACAATATATAGATACAATATACTTGTCAGATATAGAAGTTTTAATAAAGCCAACATGATTGGTCAAGAGAAAGCTTACATAACTCATTTAACTAATGTTAGCCCCGCCTACTTTATCTCAAACTATGATTCCGGCGTTCACCTGTGGACTTTTTTAAACTGCTTTTTATGTCTATAAGACTGAAAGATTTATGTCTGTATATAACAGGTGCTCCTAGATTCATCTTTAGATCTCGAGAGCCCGGCCCACATTTCCTCCGCTTTCTCTGCACTGGTTTTCCTCAGCCCTCCTGAGCCTCTACAGGCAGCAGTTCCTGTACATGGCCGGTACCACAGGGCGTCCAGTTCAGGAGGATGGGAACATGTGATCATCGATCCGCCAAAATTGCTGCTTCGTCCAGAACACTGTGGGTGAAAAACAAAAACGATCTGAATTGATCTGAATTCTTATGGTACATGTCGACATCATTTTCCCATTCATTTTCAGTGAGTGAGGTGTGACCTTTCATGTAAATTCATCCTAGGTGACACTGTAGACCCTGGATTACCACACAGGCTGGTTGATGCACCTTGCACAATTCACAACCAGAGTTTATGTTCATGGCTGGAGATCCATGGATTACAGGTAGGTCATGCAGAGTTATTGAGGGAGCAAGACTGATCTTTTGGGGGGTGTGTGTGTGTGTATGTTGTGCCTTCTATGCAATGATATGATGCAGCAGAAATGATCCGACATATATTCAAAGCAGCAATTCATTGATTCACTATATTTTATTCATAAGCAAATATATATTATGATTATGCACAATCCTCCTTCACTAGACCCTCTCTTGTGGGTTTTTTAAACCGGCCTAAACACATTTCTCCGTGCACTCTTCCGAATTATTTCTCACTTTTTCTTTTGACCAATGAATGAAACAAGTTTTCAACCACACACTCCTGTTTAGTCAACTTATTCACTTTTTGGTTTGTTCAGTAAACCACATAGAGAACAGATTAATAGGTGTAAAAAAAATGCACAAATAATATGTAATGTGAACCACCATCATCCAACCAATCAGAACAAGGAGGTGCAGGTTGAATGTCTGAAAATTCAGAATGCTCCCGGTTTTTCCCAGTCAGGATGTATATGTATTTCGGCTGGAGACCTGCACGGGACGGATTTTTCTTTCTCAATCCTGCAGTGTTCTGTTCCGCCCCAAAATTTTATTTAAGTTTGGTCCCGCCCGCAAAAGTCTTCAGGCAAAATGAGGAGGAGGTTGTAGCTCAGTGGTTAAGACATTGGACTTTGGATCAGAAGATTGCAGGTTTAAATCCCACCATCACCAAGCTGCCACTGCTGGGCCCTTAACCCTCCCCTGCTCAGTTGTAATTCGTAAATGTTGTAAATTAAAAAAAAAACGTGTTTCGTTTTTATTTATGTTTAACTTTTCGAGTAAAGGATGAACATAGACATGAACAAGGCACTTTTCAGCACATAGAACATCAACTGGAAAAAAAACCTTATAAAAAAAAAAAAAAACGGCCAAGGTTTTGTGGTGTTGCATCCTTTCTTTAATAAACTGTGCATGAACCACGCGGAAGTTCGTCTCCGACTATGTGCCTGTAAATCGCTTTATTTTGTTTTAGTTGCCACTGTCGCTTTTGTGCAGTGGATACATAACAGATTATTTGTAAGTAGTAATTTATTTCAAAATATATATATTTAAGATCATTTTGGTGGAGCCCCCGCGAATGATTTCCACAGGCTTTACACACGAGTATGTGTTTGTCCTTTTTTAGCTACAATCTAAGTAGCTAGATGGAACAATACAATTAGTATATTCATTGTTACACATCTAATTGTCTATGTTCATTGAATTAAAGCGAACACGATTAAAACTAATTTACACACAAATAAACTGTTTTTGTTGTGAGCAGACATGCTGATTGGGTAATATCTATAATTTCCTGGATTGTCTTGTTTAGACGAAAACTATTGAGTAAAAGAAGTTTATTACAGTTTAACCACAATCATAAGCATACTCATGACATGTCAGAGATGGTGTGAAAATAAAGTTCCTATTTAAGGGAGTTAACCCTAAGTTTAGAAATAACAAGGAACTGTCAAATCCAGCATTACTTTCTCTCTAATTATTCCACCATAGGTGTCAAAAGTGAGTCTCGAGCTTCCAGTGGGCGATTCCTCGCTGACTATTCCAGTGTGTGCAGTAACGACACTAGTGTCTCTGCTGTGTAGTGCTTTTCTCTTCAGGGCCATCTGGAAAAGAGGCATCTTCTGAAACTGTAACAGGGGTGACAAAAACTATATATTGTATATATGTACAGTCATTATTCTGTACACTGCAGTCTGACCTGTATATGTTGTATTTTTCTTTTTACAATAAACTTTTTTCCATTAACTAAAGCTTGTGTCTGATACCTGAATGCATAATTGAAGTACATGTATAGTTTGTCTACAATAAGGTTTTATTGATCTTTTTTTTAGTGGTGAAGAGGTGCTGGATGATTGGGCAGCTAGAAAGGTACTTGTGGTGACATCTGGGAATAAAAAGGAAGGCAAAGAGATGTGGTGGTGGAATGAGGAAGTGCAGGAGAGCATTAGGAGAAAAAAGTTTGGCAAAACAGAATTTGGATCGACAGAGTGATAAGAAAAGTAGGCAGGAGTACAAGGAGATGCGGCAGCAGGTAAAGAGGGATGTGGCAAAAGGCATATGAGCAGCTGAATGAGAAGTTGGACACTAAGGAAGGAAAAAAGGATTCATACTGATTGGCCAGGCAGAGGGACCGAGCTGGAAAGGATGTGCTGCAATAAAGGATGGGGATGGAAATGTGTTGACTAGTGAGGAGAGTGTGTTGAGAAGATGGAGGGAGTATTTTGAGCAGCTGTTGAATGAGGAAAATTAGAGAGAGAAGGTTGGATGGTGTGGAGATGGTGAAGCAGGAAGTGGATAGGATTAGTAAGGAGGAAGTGAGAGCAGCGATTAAGAGGATGGAGAGTGGAAAGTCGGTTGGACCAGATGACATACTGGTAGAAGCCTGGAGATATTTAGGAGAGATGGCAGTGGAGTTTTTAACCAGGTTGTTTAACAAGATTTTGGATAGTGAGAGGATGCCTAAAGAATGAAGAAGGAGTGTGCTGGTACCGATCTTTAAGAATAAGGGAGATGTACAGACCTGCAGTAACTACAGGGAAATAGTTGCTCAGTCACACTATGAAGTTATGGGAAAGAGTAGTGGAAGCCAGGCTGAGAGAAGAGGTGACCATCTATGATCAACAGTATGGTTTCATGCCGAGGAAGAGCACCACAGATGCAGACTGATTCAAGGTGGAGGTTGGACTGTATCAAGAATCGGCCTTTCCTGTTTGCAGTGGTGGTTGGACAGGTTGACTGACGATGATATTTTATTTGTGGTGGGAGTGGGGAGCAGGTTGAGAAGAGCCTAAAGAGCTGGAGGTACGTGCTGGAGAGAAGAAGAATGAAAGAGTCTGCAAGAGTGAAAAGAAAATTTTATAGGACTGTGGCGAGACCTGTGATGTATGGTTTAGAGACAGTGGAATTGACTAAAGACAGGAGGTGGAGCTGGAGGTAGCAGAGTTGAAGATGTTTAGGTTTTCGTTGGGAGTGACGGCAATGGACAGGATTAAAAATAAGTTTATTAAAGGGACAGCGCATCTGGGACGATTTGGAGACACGGTAAGGAAGGCAAGATTGAGATGGATTGGAAATGTGCAGAGAAGTGACATGGGGTATATCGGTAGGAGAATGCTGAAGATGGAGCCACCAGGAAGGAGGAAAAGAGAAAGACCAAGGAGGAGGTTTATGGATGTGGTAAGGGAAGACATGCAGGTGGTTGGTTTGAAAGAGGCAGATGTAGAGGACTGATGGGTATGGAGAGATGATCCACTGTGGCTACCCCTAATGGGAGCAGCCGAAAGAAGAAAAAAGTAAGAAGATTGATATGATTAATAAAGTAGGAAGCCTAGAACATCAGTAACCTAAATTTAATGGATGGATGGATGGATGAATGGACCATCTTAATGGTCTTGGCCATGTTGAGGAGGACACACCACTCCACAAAGTTCTTGATCAGGTTCCTGTACTCTCATTCCTGATGCACATATTCTTCACAGAAACACCAGAAAATCGTTGAAGGTATTGAAGGCTATCTGTGAATTGTAAGCAAACTGTTATGGTGGGTTCATACCACAGCTTCCAAAAGGTTTGAGAAGGAGCAGTACTCATCTCTCCAAGACCTTTATAACATGGGAGAACCAAGTTAAACCAATATTCTAATGTTGGAGGTGCAGTTTGCAGAGGCCAGTTTGGATGATCCCACACAAAGCTGTTTGGCACAAACCTTCAGTAGCCTGAGACTGATTTTTCAGGCCTTGCACCTTTCCCAAGGTTCATGTCCTCTAATTCTGCTGCTGGAGAATAATTCGTAGCACAAGTTTTCAGAATCAGGTTTTTCTGATTTGGATCATTAATACTTGTATTTATTGTATTATAATATGCATTATTATATTTTATTTATATTTCTTTATCAACAACCAGTCTCGGAATATTTTATATTATCATTATTATTCCTTTTCATTAACAACCTGTTTTAGATTCATGTTTGTCTCTGGGGGTCTTTAAATTTGCCCGGAATTCCCAAATACCGGAAAAGACTCCATATTTTTATTTTGCACTCATATTCGGACAAGGCCCGCCTCTTAGAGGTTCTGATTGGCTGATTTAATGAGAGGACCTGCTCAACGATTGGTTAATAAGTTATAGTCTTTGTATCTTCGCTAATCCGGACAAAGAAGTCTTAAAACGGGTCGGGGAAATAATGTCCAGAGTCTGGATGGAAGGGGAAGATTTGGGGCAGGGGCAGGTAGGAGTCGAGACTCGGGCAGAAAAGTCTCAGGGTCTGTTTTTGTGCCGAATACAAAGAGTGATCAGTTGCTAGTTAGCTGGTAAAAAAGTTAGATAGAAGAAATAGCTTTATTTGTATTTTTGGTGTCTAGGAAGAGTTCAGAAACACGTGTTTTTTTTTTCTCGTGGAGAGAAAACTGGAAAGCTGCAGGAGGTCTGGATTGCCTACTAGCCAAGTTTCGTGGAAGTTTGCAGAGTGGAGCTGCACAGGTGAGCTGCTAACTTCATGAACTAACACCTAATTTAAATCTCTTTCTAAATCCGGTTTATGTAAACGATCCGATTTTTTTTTTCTCCCAGCATGATATAACTTCATCAGGTTAAGATAACAGGCTAACTAGTCAGCTAGCTTATCACTCAATCTCACTAATGCAGCATTTTATTATCAGCTCTTATTTGCTGCATCAGGCTTCCGAATTAGCCTGGTTTAGGAAACACCTCCTCAATTCTAATCCGATCGAGGGCACCGATCATAGTGTAGGGCTCACATTAGCCGAGTTTCAGCAGACTTGCCAACTCTTCAGGGGAAAGTGCACAGCGCATGCGCGGAGAGGGGGAGAGGTGACGTCAAATGCAGACCATCCGTCTTAAGGAGTCGAAACTGTGACGTCATTTGCCAATCAAAGGTCCCTGCCTTTGATCTACACCGATAATGTTACACCTGATCAGTGTATAAAATCAGTTGCACCAGGCATGTGAACTGTGTTATATATTCCATCTGTTTTTACTATTTTTCTGTCAAAATTACAGAGAATATCACCAATATACCAATGAACAGACGTTCGGTACCATCTGAGAATGGTATATGAGGATTTTTTTCCCTTTGGAGTCTGGATCCTCTCAGGGTTTCTTCCTCATACGATGTCGAATAGTTTTTCCTTGTCGCTGTTGTCACTGACTCGCTCATAAGGGATAAACTCAAATGTTAAAGCAAGAGTTCCCTCATGCACATGTCCACCACAAAGTCCGAACATTTTGGAAAGTATAGTGGTGTGTGTTTATAAAAGAGCTGCCCAAAGGTCTGAGGTGGAGAAGGACCTTCAGGTCATTTAATAAAGGAGTTGTCTCCTTCGGATCAGAGCTGAGACAGGATGTTATTTCACAACTCTATCTTCTCCTGTTTAAGGCTCAGTTTGCAGAGATGCTGGTGCAGAGATTTCCCCAGGTTCAGCTTCTTTAACTCTCAGACACTTGTATTAAATTCATTAGGGATAAACTTATAGGCACTAAACTTATACATATACATTTCATAACCTGTGTATAACCTGCTATCGGACAATGTGCATCGTTCAAAACGTTATACACGTAAAACTGAATTGAATTAAATATACATGTCATCGCCTTCCATTGTCTGGGGAACTTATTTCACATATGTAAAAGATATTTTGTTGCTCTCTATAAAGAAAAAAAGGCGATTGTCTCAATGATCAGGGGCGTGCAAGATCCCAAGTACTGATGGCTTTCACATTCCTTCTACTGTTAGACAGTGTGCACAAAATTGGCAGAAAGAAAATAACAAATATATACACTACAGTTACAACGTCTACAACAAAATACCGTAATTTCCGGACTATAAAGCGCACCCACTGAATTTTACAAATATTTTAATTTTTAACATTAATAAGCCGCACTAATGAACTTTACACCGGCTTTAATGAAAGAGTGTGTTTGTTACACGGTGTAACGGGTGAAATATGTTGTGGCTCCTTTAAGAGCAGTATTTTAGGAACAGCACGTCACTGCATTCTTCTGGTATTACATTGTGTGTGCGTGCGAGACTGAGGATTATGTGCTCATTATTTTCTGATGCTCATTTCTAAGTTTCTTTGACTAACCCATTAAGCATGAGTTTTGGAAACCTGTCTGTGCTTATATGATTTCATTTGCAACTGGAGTTAGCGAGCTCTCCCTTCACCCAGACTCAACGCGCTACAACGGCTTGTATCTAAACAGTAGCCGACCAAGAAAATCCTTGTTCACTGTCTTCCTGCTTCCTTTCACAAGTACTGTATTTCTCTCGGGAGTTTATCAATTGGCATCGTCGTGCGTTTAAAAATAAACACTGTTGAAAGTTTTTCTTCGGATGCCGTGCAGCTCAGAACACAGGTGAGGTGCGTTTTTTCGTTTCAGTTCGGAAATTTCATTGATCTAATGTTTTTTGGTCAGTTTTTTGGCTTGAAGTTTGTGAAACCAGGGAAAAACCCTGGTTAAGCCGCAGGGTTCAAAACATGGGGAAAAAAGTAGCGGCTTATAGTCCGAAAAATACGGTAAGACATCGTTGTGCAAAGCTTAACACTGTGATGTTTATTTTAATTTGTGTTGAATGAGGGAATGTCTGAATTGTATTGGAAACAAGAATCGTTTGAAAATTTTAGAGACGTAAAAGCGCCATTTGGATTCCACTTCATGTAGAGTTTGGACATTGGACCTAAATGTTTAAAGGTTCTGGCATGGAGGAGTTGGTGTTGGATCTATGATGATCTATTTTATGAGTTGCTCAGTAGCTCCTGGTTCCACAACGTCAACTGAGTGTATATGACTGTAGAAAGGACATTACTCACTCCAGTGCTCATGTTGGTTCTCACTCTCCAGTGTTTTGTATTGTTTTAAGATTTATAATCGCACTCTTTATATAACTCAAATGACGGGTTCCCCTTTTTGAGTCCGGATTCTCTCACGGTTTCTTCCTCATTCATCTAAAGAGTTTTTTCTTGCCACAGTCACCCCAGGCTGCTCATCAGGGACAAATACACATAATTTACTTTAATATTTAAGCTCTATAAAGCTGCTTTGAGACAATGTCCATTGTGAAAAGCACTATAGAAATAATTCTGAAAATTAAACAGGTTCTTCTTTGGTTCAATCGACATCTTTCCGGCAAACGATAATGAAATCAAAGCTATTCATAGACCGAAAACCGGCGGAAAAAAACGTGGCTCCAATAGGCTGTGCGCTTGGAGAAGCAACAAACAAAGTAACATTGGCTAATCAAAACAAGATGTTGAGAATTGAATCTCTTCGGGGTTCAGATGTGTGTAAATCTGTTTCTGTCTGTTTAGTGCCTTAGCCGCCCTTGACCTCACTGCCAGTCACTGAATTGCTACATCAATAAAACATTAAACACTGACACTGGTTTTGTGATTATATATATATATATATATATATTTTTTTTTTTTTCATTTATAGTTGCATTTATTTATGTTTTTTTCCTCACCTGACTTTATTTATTTATTTATTTTGATGCAACTTCACAGCATAACTGACTTGTTCTTGTACATTATTGTTTCTATAGGAACAGCTCAAATCTGGGGTGGGTGGTTTGGGGAACCATCACATACCCTAAGACAAAAGTTTGTAAACACACACAAAAAAAGACATATATATGCCAGCAGCAGGAAAAAGTGTGCGTCCCAAGTCACAAATGAAACATCAGCTCGGTGACAAAAACTATATAAACCCTGATCATGTGAAAATGGTGTAGTTTAATGAAGCGCTAATGTGTGAATTGTTTGTTTGTACCTTCGGGACAGTCGCACTTGAAACTGTTCTGGCGGTCATCAGCTCGCTCTCGAAGTAGTGATGGATCCAATTAAAACGGCACGAACAAACACTAAATATAAAAGCAGCAATTAACAGCAGCAGCAAACGATAAAATGTTTTAGTCACTGTTGTGTTTTTTAGCGAAGGAGAAGAAGAAGAAGAAGGGATGCTGCACAGTACAGAAAATTAACTATTTTTCTTTTTTATAATGGCCTCTCTCGTCGTTTAATTCCTTTTGACTTTGGCATGTTTTTGTGTGTGTAACCTCTGAAAAATTAGCTTTTTACACATTTGTACCCAGGATATAACGATGCGTACTTCAAAACCTTGGATGTCTCTCTGAGGAAATATTCCCAGGTCCAAAAATTTTCCACATGTAAATCCAGCCTCTCTTACAGCAAGCCGACATACCAGTTTCTTTTTTTATTGCCCATGTCGGCTTGATAGCTGATTCTGTGAGAGATCGGTGCTTTTTCTATAAATTACAGTGCCTAAAAGATTTTATCAATAAAAATTATTTTTAGTATTGATAATCTCAGAAAAGTGGCCACTAGGTTTCAGCTAGTTTACATTATTTTTAATATTATTACATTTACTTGATTTTTTCTAATCATTATTTCCAAAGCAAGTGATTCATTATAATAAGTATATCCACAGTAAGTGATTAAAGTTTGATAATAAAAAAAATATATGAAGATGTATGAGAATTTCCACCCTTATGCTGTTAAAGTGTAAAGACCAGAAAAGTTTAAAGATAATGGTGGCTGATGAGGTAACTGATAAAAAGAGAGGCACTATCTAGGTGTTAAGAACGAGTATTAAAAGGCTGTGCTTTTTCTATGATTTCGGACACTTCCATGGAACTGTCTGACTTTCTTTTGTCTTAAAATTACACCTGATTATTTCACATCACAATCCTGGAGTCTACACTTTGTCATTTTTTTTCAATTGGTGTTTAATTAGTAACGTTCTTGCTGAACTTGTTAGTTTTTTTTTATTAGCAATGACGATAACAATGAACGTTCTTTTGCATGTTGGTTAGAAAATGTTTAGACGGTTGTATTTTGACGGTTCTGGATGCGCATTCGAAGATTAGAGTCTTCTCGTCTCTTTATAAGTAATATGCCTTAAGTTAGAGGTCGACCGAGTGATCGGCCGGTTTTTGACCTTTTTCAATTAATCGGCATTGGCGATTATTAGGCTCCTGACTCGCCAAACCGTACGTGTACGTTCTGCCCCTTTGTAAGGGAACGTAACTTTCCAATGCCAGCAGGTGGCAGTAGTGTGTCCAAACAGGGAAACGGGAAGAGCTAAAACATATAAACATATAAAGCAAGCAGTGTTTACACCTGTTGTGCTGATTAATAATAAATTCGCTTTTTTCAATCATGTCTTTTAAGTTGGAATGACAACAAGCTTGTTCCCCCCTTTTTTTTTGTCATCTTCTCATTCGCTAAGCTAAATAGCCAATTTCTCTTTCTTCGCTGCTAATTCGACATAGCTGACAGTGCGAAAAAAAACTAATGTCGACCCCCCCGGCTTTGAGTTCTTATCCTTCATACTTAATCTTGTCTTAAAAATTTTATTTGAAGCTACTTTTGGAGAGAGAATGAGTAACATTTGGAGAGAGACTAACTGTTTACTGTTTGGAATTGCTGTTGGCGATTCTTTAACCAGCTGTAGTTTAGGTTAAAGGTTGGCACGGGGGCCAAACCCTGCTAACAAGTGCGCTGATTAGAGAAGCTTGTGTTGTTCAAGGAAAGAAAAAAAGACAATCGGCCAAAAAGTCTGCCTCACATAATGGCCATCGTCTGCCCTTATTTAAATATTGTCAGAAAAAACGCATATTGGTCGACCTCTACTTTAAGTTACACAAGTGTTGCACGGGCATGTCTCACCGCTCTACCTTTGTGTGTGTATCTTCTTTTCCTCACCCTCACCTTCTTCAGTTCTCCAATTCTTTTGGTTCTTATCTGTTCCTTCATTTCTCCCTCCCACACTCTGATTTGGTCTACCCCCCCTTTTTTTTTTCCTTTTCTTTTCTGTTTTCATCCCTTTTCCTCCTAAACCATGTGTGATAACGTGGACCCTGAGGACAAGCCACCGGCCCCACCTGTGAGGATGAGTAGCACGATCTTCAGTGGTGATGGGAAAGACTACACGCTGCTGGCTAATCACAGTTCCAAGCCCTTACCGTCCGTGCCCGAAGAGAGGAAACCTCGCAGCAAAATCATCTCCATCTTCTCAGGGGCTGAAAAAGGTGTGTGGGTGGGAGAAATGTATATAAATGCCAAGTTCAAGGGACTTTATGAGCCTTTTTATTTGTATTTTTTATTTGTATTTTTTTATAGTTGATCCAAGTTTTATATTCTAACTGTCTCTTAGGTGGAAGACGGAAAGACAGGGACAGGGAGCGGCCGGAAATCTCTTCTCCCTCAGGTTTCGAGCACACCATTCATGTAGGCTTTGATGCAGTGACTGGGGAGTTCACGGTGAGAAGAAAAACTTTTGTTTTATTTGTTGAACATCTAGTTTCCTTTCTATAAGGGTCTACCTAGAATATATTAGAACTATATACAGTGAGGAAAATAAGTATTTGAACACCCTGCTATTTTGTAAGTTCTCCCACTTAGAAATCATGGAGGGGTCTGAAATTGTCATCGTAGGTGCATGTCCACTGTGAGAGACATAATCTAAAATAAAAAAATCCAGAAATCACAATGTATGATTTTTTTAACTATTTATTTGTATGATACAGCTGCAAATAAGTATTTGAACACCTGAGAAAGTCAACCTTTATGGTTACATGAGTGGCATGTCATTTTTAGTCCCATCATATATTATTATTTTTTTTTTATTATTATCCTTTATTTATTTATTTTTATTTTTATTTATTTTTTTTTTTTTTAACTGAAAACTCGAATTGTAAAACACACTTTGGGCTTTTTGGAAAAGAATGACCAGATTGGCAAAATTTAACACCGATCCTATCCATGCTCTTAATAATTTCAAGATTTGCAAATAAAGTAAAGGTTTAAATGTAAAAAGTGTCAGCAAACCTGCTATATAATGAGAAGTGCTCTGGAAATCTGCTGCAGGTTTGTAGAATTACCTTCTTTCTTCCTTAATTGAGTCATTTCTCAATTCCCATCTACCACCTAGCGATATCTGACTGCTAACAACCAGGGCAAGCGTTCTGCCATAGAAACACATGAAGCCGGTCAACCGTGTCTTCTCAATGACTGCTGCTCATGTTGTGTAACACACCGGAAGGAGCACGTTATCTGACACTCACAGTTGGCTAATGTCTTCAATCTCTTAATCTCCTGATTTGTTGAACTTTCTTCTCCTGTACCACTCGAGAACTGGAACAGTGGAATACTCATAAACCTTTTTGTGCCTCGCTCTTAAATAACAGTCAGATAAAACCTGCTTTTAATATGCAGCAGTGGATTTGGAGGAGACTAAACTGGAATTGTCTGGACACATGGATCAGTAGAATGTGTGTTGTGAGAGAGCAATTCCTCAACTGGGAGTGCAGTAGCGGAAAAATTCCATTGGAACTTTATCTGGGGAATTTTGAAAATATATTCCATGTTGAAAACTTACCAGGAATTCATTAGAAATGGGTCCTTGGTGGTCTAGTGGTTAGGATGCAGTGCTCTCACCGCTGCGGCCCAGGTTCGATTCCCGGTCAGGGAACCAACCCCAGCCACTCTTAGTGCCGGTTCCAAGCCCAGATAAATGGGGAGGGTTGCGTTAGGAAGGGCATCCAGCGTAAAAACGTGCCAAATCAAACATGCGGATGATCTGCTGTGGCGCCCCCTAGTGGGAGAAGCCGAAAGAAAGTTTATTAGAAATGTACTGACAATATTATTGTTTTGTTCTGTATTTTTGATCGAATAAATGCAGGCTTGATGAGCGTAGGAGACTTCTGTATTATAACAGAAAACTGGAAGAAGGTAGAAGAAAGAGTTCAAATGAATGTAATCATCAGACACAAATGACAAGCTGTGACTTTTAATTGAGATATTGTCATTATTTTACATAAAAAATATTATACTTCAAAAAAAGTGTTCTTCCACTTACCATAATAAGTTACCCAGGTAACCTATCAGTTTACAAGCTGCTGTCTTGTGAGCCAATAGAGGTGCAGCGTTTGTTCAGAAGATATTGCACATGGGTATGATATTTCAAGACAAAGACGAATGCAACCACAATAACACAAACAACTGGATGACTAAGCACAGAGAACAATACACATTGGCCCATGACAGAAAGTGACATTATAGTGCTGTGATTGTCTGCTTATTGTACAAGGAGGAGTGAGGAAATGTGTGTTCATAATTTTCTCATATTTTTAATATTTAAATTCCAATATTTATGTTTATTCCTGGTCTTTTCAGATTCTGAAGTAGTTTTTTCTAAAAAAAAAAACAAAACAAAGCGAAAACAAAAACCAAAACCCCCCCCAAAATGAACAGTTTTTCATTCAGTGAGGTGACAATAATCAAAAATTATTAATATGCACAACTATTTATTTCATCTGGAAATAAACAGGATTGCATGTGAATACCAACCAGAGTTGAACTCATTGCTCATTAATTGTATATATTTTAGTATAGTTTAACGTCCTCCTTTTTGCTTCGTTAGGGAATGCCAGAACAGTGGGCAAGGTTACTGCAGACCTCCAACATCACCAAGTCCGAACAGAAGAAAAACCCTCAAGCTGTGCTAGATGTCCTCAAGTTCTACGACTCCACAGGAAACACAGGCAGGCAGAAGTACCTCAGCTTCTCTTCCGGTGAGCTCTGCACCTCTTACACAGATTACAAACATAATTAGGCTATGCAAGTATAGAACCTTTTGGGGGATATTTGTACAAAATTATTTTTGCCATAACCAGGATCTTAAAGAATTGATATCAGGAAGACTCTTGGGTACATGACAGACTATTATGTGAATAAAAATATATTAAAAACAGTTATAAATCTTACCGTGTTGCTCTTTGACGGCACGTAATGACGTAGTAGTGCCTGTTTTCTTTCCCTGTTGTATGTTTGTTTAGAGAAGGATGGATTTCCTTCAGCTGATCATTCGGTAAGTTGACTCCGGGATCTCTGTTTTTTTTTCTTTTTCTTTTTTTAACTTCTAAAGGGTTCTGTGTTGATTTAATCTTTTGTCTTTAAACACAAAGCCTGTTAAAAAGGGCACAGAGCAGCAGTCACCGAACATCAAGAATGTTGATGACGATGAAGATGATGACGAGGAGACACCTCCACCTGTTGTTGCACCGCGGCCAGAACACACCAAGGGGGTAGGAAAAACCGAAGGGTCAGCCTTGACACAGCATCCCTTTACCATCACCATTAGTCTACCAGTTAAAGAAAAGCTTGGTGATATTAAGTGAGCGATGGTTGGATGGATTGGTAATAAATTGAATTCACAGCATAAATGCAATCCACTGCTAGGAGTACTTTATTGCACTTTGCTCATAACATTAATTAGCATCTTTTAAATGCTTAAATATAATAATTAGGGATTTCAGGTCATGACACTGATACTACCATGTGCTATGTGTACATTAGAGCGAGAGAGTTAGCGAGAAAGAGGTCAGTCTTTATGCTACTTCATAATAAAATATTATAAAGTATTAAAAATCTGCTAAAGATCTGCTAAAATAGTTCAAATCATATTAAGCTATTGCACATTCAAAGTCTTTATACAGATTGTGGTTAGGGACAAATAAGAACGAGGTAGAGATCTGTGAAATGTATAAACGTAAGTGTGTGTGCAGCATTCACTGATTGTGTTTCTTGATATGGACAGAATCAGATTCAGCTTTATTTTCCAAGTATTCCTGAGCATTCAAGGAATTTGTTTCCGGTTTTGAGTAAACCAGCAATGCACAATTAACCTACAACCACTTGTAGGACTGAAACAAGATGTTGACTCAAAAACGTTGTTTGTTACAGTGTTTTGTCCACTTTATTAAAAGGAAGCACATGGCACATGTCTATAATATTATGGTTGTATTAGTCTTTGACTTGAAATTACACATAACTCAACTAGACCTAAATAGATAACCAAGCATAGACATTTCATCCGTGACAGGAAGTAACATTATAGTGCAGGGATGGTCCAGAAGGTTAAGTAGGTGGGAAGAGTATTCATACTTTATATATATATATATATATCCTTTTTTTTTTTTACTTTGGTGCCACATTGAAAAGCCAGTAATGTGTTTTGTTTTTTTCCTGGTTCTTATCTTTTTAGACTTTGAAGTACTTGTTTGTTTCAGTCAGTGAGGGGACAATGACCAGAGATTATTAATTGTTATATAGAGACACATCTTCTACTCATAACTATTTCAGCAGTGTTAGATATAATGTTTGTCTCTTATTTTTGGTTTTGACACTTTGAGTTACCAACTGGTAAATATTACGTCTAAACTGTAGATTTCTATCTTTCTTTCAGGCGAACACTCGGTCAGTTCTTGATCCCATCCCTCCACTGGTCACTACAGATGGGGATGTTGCATCGAAAGCTGCAGACAAACAGAGACCCAAGAAGGGCAAGATGTCTGACGAGGAAATTATGGACAAATTGAGTATGTTGTCACACAAATATGTGCCCCTCACACTTTTGAGAATTGTCACACAACCCTTGATTCTCGGCCGATTGTTGCTGTTTGTTGCTGTTTCAAGACTCTATTTGTCTGTTTTGTTGTGCGCAGGAACCATAGTCAGTATTGGAGATCCTAAAAAGAAGTACACACGATACGAGAAGATTGGACAGGGGTGGGCTTTGTTGTTAGACCTCAGTGCTAATAAGATCATGTGTTGGATAAAGCGGATATGAACCCTTTTTTTTTTCCTTTCACAGAGCTTCGGGGACAGTGTTCACGGCTATTGATGTTGCTACTGGACAGGAGGTAAAAAATATATTTTTTATTTATTTAAGAACAGTTAATTATAGAAACGGTGTGGCAGATTTCCCACTTATTTCATATGTCCTCAGCTAATCTATATGAGGTGCATGTATTGTTTTGAAGCTACAGATGTGCGATTACCTTATCCACTCGTTATTCCGGCGCTATAAGTTAACATGAAGGCTCAGATTGCAGACAGACTTCCACTTATATCCTACAGATACCATCTTATTACCAGACACAGACCACCTTATACGTTTACGACACAGTGTGAGCTATGTAAGTGATTAGCAATTAAATGCTGGTCGATTTTGATATCATGGTGTCCCCTAGGACATGTCTTTTAGGTCGGACCTTGGAATTTGCGTTTCTAGTACCTGATTCTAGTATACTGATCAGGGTAAAGGCAAAGCCCAAACATGCCTGTGTCCACAATTTTGCCATATTGAATTGTTTGTCAAGTTAGTCTCATATATACAGTGCCAAAATAGAGTCTTTAGACAACTGATTTTGTCTTATAAATTGATTGTAGAGTGTAAACTATGTTTTATGTTGATAATATTCCAATGCATGTCTGATTCTGCTATGAAATAAATTGCCACTGAATCTTATTTCTTTGCCTTTCTTAGGTGGCTATCAAGCAGATTAACCTACAAAAGCAACCCAAGAAGGAGTTAATTATCAATGAAATTCTTGTTATGAAGGAACTGAAGAACCCTAACATTGTGAACTTCTTAGACAGGTATTTGTTTTGCAGCTACACTTAAGGCTTTCTTGCATGTTGTAGATTTTTATTTTTATTTTGTTTAGTTTTTCTATATAAAATCAGTATAGTGATGAATACATACTAAGGACTGTTACCCTATGATGTAACCATGTGAATTGTCTGTGCTGTAAAGTTTTCTAGTTGGGGAAGAGCTCTTCGTGGTGATGGAGTACCTGGCTGGTGGCTCACTGACAGACGTAGTGACAGAAACCTGTATGGATGAAGCTCAGATCGCTGCTGTTTGCAGAGAGGTGTGAAAAAATCTCCTTTCTGCAGATTTTCAACCAGATCTGCAGTGTTTAGGCTTTTTTTTCCTCTCTTTCTCTCTCTCTCTCTCTCTCTCTCTCTCTCTATCTATCTCTCTATGTATGTATGTATATGTGTGGTTCAGCAATTGCTCCTAAATGCTGGACCATGATGTTTGCGGATGATCTTGCCATTTGTGGTGAGAGTAGTGAGCAGGTTGAGAAGAGCCTGGAGAGGTGCAGGTACATGCTGGAGAAAAGGGGAATGAAATTCAGTAGGTGTAAGAAAGAGTACATGTGTGTGAATAAAAAAAAGCACAGTAGAATAGTGTGATTGCAGGGAGAGGAGTTAGAGAAGGTGGAGAAGTTCAGGTACCTGGGGTCAACAGTGCAAAGTAATAGTGTGTTAGAGAAGTAAAGAAAAGAGTGCAGGCAGGGTGGAGTGGGTGGAGAAGAGTGATAGCAAAAGTGATTTGTGATAGAAGAGTATCTGCAAGAGTGAAAGGGAAAGTTTATAGGACTGTGGTGAGACCTGAGATGTTGTATGGATTAGAGACAGTGGCATTGAGTAAAAGACAGGAGGTGGAGCTGGAGGTAGCAGAGCTGAAGATTTTGGGGTTTTCGTTGGAGACAAGGTGAGGGAAGCGAGATTGAGATGGTTTGGACATGTGCAGAGGACGGACATGGGGTATACCGATAGAAGAATGCTGAGGATGGAGCCACCAGGAAGGAGGAAAAGAGGAAGACCAATGGTGAGGTTGTGGTGAGGGAAGACATGCAGGTAGTTGGTTTGAAAGAGGCAGATGTAGGATACGGATGATCCGCTGTGTCTCCTAACGGGAAGAAGAAGAAAAAGAAAAATTCTGAAAAGTGTATTAGTGTAAAGCTGTTTGTAACCAGGCTTTGTGTAATTACATTTAAATAAACCACTTGGTTTTATTTTGCAGTGTTTACAAGCACTAGAATTCCTTCACGCCAACCAGGTCATCCATCGAGACATCAAGAGTGACAACGTTCTGCTGGGAATGGACGGCTCTGTTAAACTGAGTACGTCAAACCACACAGGGGAGCCCTACTTGGAAACCCCTCAACAAACTTCTACAATGAAACACATAAAATGGGTTTATATCGAAATATTTGATGTGCTTATCACATTCGAGGTGTACATTTAAAATCCTGTGGGGAGGTCTGTGCTGCTATGATTGGGGTAGAGTCAATTCAAATCAGGTTTTTTTTTTGTTTTTGTTTTTTTGTAGCATTTTGAACCATGAATACTGTGCCAAAGACACTTTACAGAGATTAAATAGGTTATATGAATTAAAAATCTTTAGTGCCGATAAGTTTATGAGAAACCTACTACTGAACTTGGAGAAGGAAAAACGGAGAGGAAGAAACCTTGCGTGGAACCAAACTCCAAATGGAACCCATCCTCATAAATTTCTTAAATGGGTTTTTAAAAGAAGACCTGGTCATGGAAATCGCAGTCCTAATCCATTGTAACAGACTGTTTATATTAATTACTGTCCAAATCCCTCCTCGTTGCTCAGTAACCAGCAGCGTTACAATGGCGCCTGACAGGAGAAAGATTTTGATGATCTCACACCTACATAATATCGATCAAGTCCTGTTAGCTGATAAAAGCGAAAGAGCAAGATCGTTTTATCATCCTTATCATTTTTCTGTGAGGAGCATATGGTGATTTTCTTTCAATAATATTATACTAATTCAGCTGAAAAAAAAAATTGAATTTGTATATCCTTGTACCACAAGTAAGCACTTTTTTCTCGTATTAATCACTTTTCTTCCCAAACCCCAACGCCAACCCCCCCTTCCTTTCCATGTGCATATTGCAGCGGACTTTGGTTTCTGTGCTCAGATCACACCTGAGCAGAGCAAGAGGAGCACAATGGTGGGCACACCATACTGGATGGCCCCTGAAGTTGTTACCCGCAAAGCTTATGGCCCCAAAGTGGACATCTGGTCTCTTGGCATCATGGCTATTGAGATGGTGGAAGGAGAGCCACCATACCTCAATGAAAATCCACTGAGGGTGCGTCAATCGCTTTATAACCCGAGTCTTGTTTCACATCTCTCTTAGACACAGGGCTTTACAGAAGCCAATTATTAAAAAAAAAACCATCTCTTGTTCCAAGCCCCTTATCCAAACCTGCTTTACAGTATATTCATTACATATACTACATTTCTTCCTTTTTGCAGGCACTTTATCTCATTGCTACAAATGGAACACCAGAGTTGCAGAGTCCCGAGAAACTGTCGCCCATCTTTCGGGATTTCTTAGCTCGCTGCCTGGAAATGGATGTAGAAAAAAGAGGCAGCAGTAAAGACCTTTTACAGGTAAACGTTCAGGTGTTGGATTTCTAGAGTTTTTACTGAGAGTTAAAGTCCCTATACCAACTTTTGTTTGCTTAGATGAAAAGTGTTTATGTACTTAATTTCCCTGAATGAGTTTTATTAATGTACCAGGTATTGTAATGTATAAACTGCCTCATAACTGCAGTGCTACAGGTACATGCTGCTCTCAGATCTGCGGCATAATTGCTTTGCATCAAGCAGTCCGCTTTTATCTTAAAAGATATCGGTGCAGCTTTCAGATTTAATCAGATTTACCTTTGACCACCTGTTCTTTTGACCAGTGATGTACTTTTGTATCTAATGTTACAGTAAGAGGCTCACTTTTGTGCAGGCATGAATGGGAGAACACTGCAGTGTTGTGTTTTTTGTTTTGTTCCTCCTCCTTGAGCTTTGCAACTATCTGGATCTAAATCTCTGTCTGACATGAAAATTTTAAGACCAAAAGTTGTGGACACCTTACCTATAAGTTCTTTTTGAACATCTCATCTCATTTTAAGTCAAGTCAAGTTTATTTGTATTGCGCTTTTCACAACAGACATTGTCTCAAAGCAGCTTTACAGAAATCGAGAGTTAAAGTGAACGATGTCTATTTATCCCTAATGAGCAGCCATGGCGACTGTGGCAAGGAAAAACTCCCTTAGATGTTCTGAGGAAGAAACCTTGAGAGGAACCAGACTCAAAAGGAGAACCCATCCTAATTTGGATGAGATCAAGAGTTTGATCATAAATCTTTCAACATTTCTGATTTATTCCAACTTTGCTGCTTTAGTAGCCTCTACTCTTTTTGGATGGCTTTCCACCAGTTTTTGGATTGTGGCCATGGGAATTTACCCTTTCCCCCGAAATAGCATTTTTCAGGTTGAGGACTGACGTCTGTGACGGGATTCAGATATAGGGGCACAGTCGACCTTTTAATTCAACCCAAATATGTCCATGGTAGTGAGGATAAGGCTCTGTGCAGGCAGTTTGATTTTTTTTTCTTCTCCTCTCCAAACTTTGCAGACTAGGAACTTGTGTATGTCAAGTTGTACAGTGTCAGAGTGATGCTGGAACATGTTTGGTTTACCTTAAGGGATGTTTTTATATAGGAAACAAAGGCATACTAAACCAAAAGTGATCAAACTTTTGCCTAGGAAGGGCCAAAGATCAAACCTGATTAAGGACCATGGGTAGAAAGTAAATATTGCATATTACTAAACTGTATTATATTAGAATATAAGTTGCTATAATTCCCCTTATTTATGATTTCATTCTATTTAGAATAAATTATTTTTTTAGTCATCTGCTTAACTAATGTAGTTTTATTTTTAGTTCAGTGAAACATGCAGTATAATGAAACAATCCTGTCTACAGTACAAAACAGTTGAGTATTTAATACAGTTATTAAGGCCCAATACAGCCATATGCTTGTAATATCAGTCATCTATGCTATAATGTGTTATTAGTAACAAAGATCTCTGTGAGGGTTTTTTTCCCCCCTGTTTTTTCCTAAATCATGGGTCACCACTTTGGCTTACAGGCCCTACTTTGAACATCTCTGTCCTAGACAATTATGTGCTTTCAACTTTGAAAAATAACCCACTTATGGGTGTAATGGTTGGGTAATAGAATTTGGCCATGTAGTGTATTTGTTTTTAAAAAAGTCATTTAACTTAATTCAACTTAATATTCAAGGTGAGTTTAGTGTTTCACTTAATCAGACGCTTTTGTTTAGTTGTTTTGTCACTCGTAACAGTAATTTGTGCTGGTTTTCTATCTGTGCACATGTTTGCTTGACCATTAAACAATGACTCAACTTTGTTTTCTCCATTTCATCCACTAGCATCCTTTCCTGAAGTTGGCAAAGCCTCTGTCCAGTCTGACGCCGCTCATTCTGGCTGCCAAGGACGCCATGAAGAACAACCGTTAGCATCTCACCTAGATGAAACATGCTGAGAAAGCAAGCATGTTAAATGGACTCTGACCCCTGTGCCACGTCTCGTAGCGCTGTGCCACCTGGCCAGCTAGTATTGCCAAAACATTTCTACAAGCAGAAACTGTTGGGTCTCCACTTGTGTGTAGGGGAAATGGAGGGAGGGTTATCTTAAATGTCTCCTCTCCACAACTGTATTACTGTAGTCTTTTTCCAGTGTTTTATTCTACACAGTATGTCATCAGTTTAGTTTTTTCATGTCCTTTCCTCCATCTTGTGACTATTACCGGTATGTGCAGGAGATTTACATCCTTAAGGGGAAAGTATTTAAAGTGTCCTTTTTTATAGACCGGGTAATGATCTAAAAAAAAAAACTTGCCCACTTTGTTCCTAATTTTCTTAAAAAATGTAGCTGGGATGAGTAAAACCAGGAATATCAGTGGGCAGTTGTTGTTGTTTTTTTTGTTTTTTTTTAAACCTGGTGTCATTTCCTCGTCAAGCATGAAGTAATAATGGACCAGTTTCTGGAACTTTATAACATGTCAACAAATTTTGTATGTTGTGTACTTGAAAGAACTATTATAACTGGGCCACCAAGAATTTTAGACTACATGTTTGTATAAATAAGTGTTTTTGTAGTTACTAACATTTATCATAAGATGACAGCTGTAAAGTTATTAAATGCGAGAATTGATATTTTTACAGCTCATGCAAATTCAACTTTGTGACTCTTTTTTTTTTTTTTCATTTTTTCCAATAAGATTGAAATTGAGATTCTCAATCAAATGCCATCTAATACAGTCGGTAAATTGTGCATAGTCATAGAGTGGCTTAATTGCTGTATTACCCTGCAGGCAAAACTTAATTCCAGCGAACATCTTAACACAATTGGTGCAGATTAGTTGATTTAGCGGTCTACCACAGTATATAGGGTTTGAAATAATAATAATAATAATAATAATCATAATGAATAGAAGCTCAAAGTTTAGACAAAAACCTATGAGTGATGGCCAACACAAATATTCAATGCAATCTCAATAACAAAAAAACAGCTGTTTACACCAAATGAGCATGAAAAACAGTTGTAATAGACAACAGAAGAATCTTTTCCTTGGAGATGGAAACCTCTTCATAATAATCTCCTCTCTGAGGTAGGCCCAATAGTGCAATGTTTAGTGTTCAGTCTAATTTGATGTAAATACCTTTAGCTTAAAGCTCAAATGAGCATAAAAAACAGTTGTAATAGACAACAGAAGAATCTTTTCCTTGAAGATGGAAACCCCTTCATAATAATCTCCTCTCTGAGGTAGGCCCAATAGTGCAATGTTTAGTGTTCAGTCTAATTTGATGTAAATACCTTTAGCTTAAAGCTGAAACTTGTTACCACACACTGTATATTTACACCACCATGCACTGTTGATTACTCAACCTGAATAGGTCATAAGGGTGTGCATTGGTACTGAACAACAGCATGTGTTGGATGAAACGACACTTCACGTAACCATTTACATTTGCAAAATTTAGCAAAAGCCCTTGTCCAGAGCGATGTACAAAGTGCTTCGAGTCTCTAGCAATGAATAAATCTTCACTGGTCTGTAAGATTACAAACCTAACATAAATATAACTCTTAAATTCTACAAAGCAAACTGGGAAAGTGATAATTTAGGTGTTTCAGGTAGAGGTAGGTCTTCAATTGTCGCTTGAAGATAGTCAGGGACTATCTAGGGGAAGGTCATTCCACCACCTCAATGCCAGAACAGAGAAGAGCCTTGAAGTATACTTACCTCTCATTCTGAGAGAAGGTGGTACCAGTTGAGCAGTGCTGGAGGATCTCAGACAGCGTGGTGCAGTGCGAGATGTGAAGAGGTCACTGAGGTAAGATGGTGCTGGTCCATTTTTGGCCTTGTAGGCAAGCATCAGTGTTTTGAATCGGATACGTTCAACTACTGAAAACCAGTGAAGGAAGTGCAGCAGTGGGGTGGTGTGGGAGAACTTGGGCAGATTGAACACAAGTTGTGCAGCTGCGTTTTGGATCATTTGCAGTGGACGAATAGCGTTCAGGGGAAGACCTGCCAGCAGAGAGTTGCAGTAGTCGAGTCTTGAAATGACAGAGTGAACAAGCACCTGGGCAGCATGTGTGGACAGAAATGGTTGGACAGTTAAACAACAGTGTTGACTGACAAAAAATGAGTGAACAGTGGTGGACAGTAAGGAAGTAAATGTAATTTGTAACTGTACCTAAGTATCTTTTGTTTGTATCTATTTTACTGAAGTATTCCCATTTGGGAAGACTTTAACTTCACTACATTTTTAAGGCAAATATAATTTTTAATTAGCTACATTTTGCAATTCACCATTCAGGGTCAAGCGCTCTCTGTTTTGAACTTGTTTAAATTGGCGCTTGGTGGTATCTACTTAACACCAACATGCGGTTCAGCTTCAATTCAACAGCAAGCAGAACATTTTGAGAGAAATAAATGATGAAGGAAACTCTTGACTTTAACTTACCACAACACCCGTTTCATATTTGTGCTATTTTATTTTTAAGTAGTTAAAAAGAAGGGTTTGGTCTCATTATCATTTAAATAGATATCAGTGTTTGACTTATTAAAATCATTCCAATAATAGATTGGTGTGATAAGATAAGATAAGATAAGATAAGATAAGATAAGATAAGATAAACCTTTATTCGTCCCATAGTGGGGAAATTTCTATGTTACAGCACCAAGACAAAGAAATAAAAATAGATGCAAATATATAAAAAAGAATATACAAAAAATAAAAACAAAGAAATAATAAAATAATAATAAACAAAAAAATAAAAATAAATGCAAATATATGAAAAAGAATATACATATACTACAATAACAGTATATACACAGTACAATGTATAAATACAAATAGGAAAAAACTAAAGTGCGCGTTTCAAGTAATATTTTAAGGTGGTATTGCATGTAAGAGTAACATGTAAGAGTCTTTTAACATTGCCTGAGTTGGTTAAGCAAAGAGTTTTGTGACAAAAAATTATAATAGGAACATTATAGCTATAATTAGTCATAGTACAACATTTGGCAGATGCCTTTATCCGGGGCAATTTACATTTTAGTATCTTATACAAATGAGCAGTTGAAGGTTAAGGGCCTTGCTCCAGAGCGCAGGTGTTGCTGGCATTTAAACTCATGACCTTTCAAGAAGTCAAACATTAAAGTTATTTGAAATATTCAGAAATCGACACTGATTTCAACACAAAATATATTTCATATAATAGGCTTGAATGTTTTGTATGGACAGACATATGGCTTAAGTGAAATGGCTTGATTGACCTAAGTAATATGAATTGTGTTATTTTGACGATTGGGTATGAGTGACATTGTATGTTATAGAGGACAGTGGTAAAGAGTCACAAAGTCTGTAACATACAGTGTATATAACTGTATGCAACACTGTATGTGACCCGCTGTCATTTCAGTGAATAAAAGACGGGAATTGCTGAAAGCGCAATAGCGCCACAATAGATATGTGGAGGTTTTAGTTCCAAGCATTGGTGGTTCAGTGGTAGAATTCTCGCCTGCCACGCGGGAGGCCCGGGTTCGATTCCCGGCCAATGCAACACAGTTTTTCCTACTACCACTTTTTACTAATTAAATACACTTTTTATAGTTATTTCAATCGCATACATACATTATAGCACATAGTAAACTGAATAAAGGTCCTTCAAGACCAAAGTGAACACAGGACATAAAAAGAAGTCTCAAAGAAGTTAGGAAGGGGCAACAAAAGGTTGAATAAGTATTGGAAATCACTGCCGGCATCAGAACCACCACCAGAAACCACTGTTTAAATACAGTTAGCCATGTCATTCACAAATGCAAGTTAAAGTTCTATCATGCAAAGAAGAAGCAATTTTTGTTTAAATCAAAGGAAAATAATTTTCTGTGGTCGAACAAATCGAAATTGTAAATTCTTTTTGGGAAACATGGATGCCACGTTTTCTGGATTTAAACGTGTTAGACTGAAAAGTGATAAAAAAGCTGCAAACAATTACACAGATGATGACCTGAGGCTGATTTGGAAAATCCAAGAGTGTGCAAAGTGTCACACCAAAACTTGCCTTCTTTGGAGAATCAAAAATATAAGACATATATTGGGTTTGTGGTGTGGCAAAGTAGGCAGCAAAATATCTGCAAGAATGAAAGGGAAAGTTTATAGGATTGTGGTGAGACCTGAGATGTTGTATGGATTAGAGACTAGAAATGAGTTCATTAGAGGGACAGCGCATGTAGGATGTTTTGGTAACAAGGTAAGGGAGGCGAGATTGAGATGGTTTAGACATGTGCAGAGGAAGGATATGAATTATATTGGTAGAAGAATGCTGAGGATGGAGCCACCAGGTAGTAGGAAAAGAGGAAGGCCAAGAAGGAGGTTCATGGATGTGGTGAGGAAAGACATGCAGGTAGTTGGTGTGAAAGAAGCAGATGTAGAGGACAGGAGGGTATGGAGACTGATGATCCGCTGTGGCGACCCCTAATGGGAGCTGCCGAAAGAAGAAGAAGAAGATTCACAGAAATGACAGCGGGTCACATAAAGTGTTACAGAGTGACTCTGTAACACTGTATGTTACAGACTCTGTGACTCTGTAACATGTGTACAGTGTCACTCAAACCCGACCGTCAAAATCAAACAATTCATATTAATGAGGTCAATCAAGGAATTTCACTTAAGCCATTGGTCTGTCCAGTAACCAAAAGTTTGTTTGTTGTGATGTCAAGTGCTTATAGTTTGTGTAAGTGTTTTATTATTTTGTCTTATACTTTTGTTTTTTTATTTATTTATTTGGATCCATGTTGGATGATTCCTGTTCCACTGTTTGGTGCATGCCCTGGGAAAAAAAATAAATGAACCTCAAGAAACTTTCGAAATGTACACTAATTTTGCTGCCTACTTTGCCACACCACAAACCCAATATATGTCTTATATTTTTGATTCTCCAAAGAAGGCAAGTTTTGGTGTGACACTTTGCACACTCTTGGATTTTCCAAATCAGCCTCAGGTCATCATCTGTGTAATTGTTTGCAGCTTTTTTATCACTTTTCAGTCTAACACGTTTAAATCCAGAAAACGTGGCATCCATGTTTCCCAAAAAGAATTTACAATTTCGATTTGTTCGACCACAGAAAATTATTTTCCTTTGATTTAAACAAAAATTGCTTCTTCTTTGCATGATAGAACTTTAACTTGCATTTGTGAATGACATGGCTAACTGTATTTAAACAGTGGTTTCTGGTGGTGGTTCTGATGCCGGCAGTGATTTCCAATACTTATTCAACCTTTTGTTGCCCCTTCCTAACTTCTTTGAGACTTCTTTTTATGTCCTGTGTTCACTTTGGTCTTGAAGGACCTTTATTCAGTTTACTATGTGCTATAATGTATGTATGCGATTGAAATAACTATAAAAAGTGTATTTAATTAGTAAAAAGTGGTAGTAGGAAAAACTGTGTTGCATTGGCCGGGAATCGAACCCGGGCCTCCCGCGTGGCAGGCGAGAATTCTACCACTGAACCACCAATGCTTAGAACTACAACCTCCACATATCTATTGTGGCGCTATTGCGCTTTCAGCAATTCCCGTCTTTCATTCACAGAAATGACAGCGGGTCACATACAGTGTTGCTTACAGTTATATACACTGTATGTTACAGACTTTGTGACTCTTTAACACTGTCCTCTATAACATACAATGTCACTCATACCCAATCGTCAAAATAACACAATTCATATTACTTAGGTCAATCAAGCCATTTCACTTAAGCCATATGTCTGTCCATACAAAACATTCAAGCCTATTATATGAAATATATTTTGTGTTGAAATCAGTGTCGATTTCTGAATATTGAAGACCTACCTCTACCTGAAACACCTAAATTATCACTTTCCCAGTTTGCTTTGTAGAATTTAAGAGTTATATTTATGTTAAGTTTGTAATCTTGCAGACCAGTGTAGATTTATTCATTGCTAGAGACTCGAAGCACTTTGTACATCGCTCTGGATAAGGGCATCTGCTAAATTTTGCAAATGTAAATGTTTGGTTACATGAAGTGTTGTTTCATCCAACACATGCTGTTGTTCGGTACCAATGCACACCCTTATGACCTATTCAGGTTGAGTAATCAACAGTGCATGGTGGTGTAAATATACAGTGTGTGGTAACAAGTTTCAGCTTTAAGCTGAAGGTATTTACATCAAATTAGATTAAACACTAAACATTGCACTATTGGGCCTACCTCTGAGAGGAGATTATTATGAAGAGGTTTCCATCTTCAAGGAAAAGATTCTTCTGTTGTCTATTACAACTGTTTTTTATGCTCATTTGGTGTAAACAGCTGCTTTTCTGTTATTAAGATTGCATTGAATATTTGTGTTGGCCATCACTCATTGGTTTTTGTCTAAACTTTGAGCTTCTATTCATTATGAGTATTATTATTATTATTATTATTTTAAACCCTATATACTGTGGTAGACCGCTAAATCAACTAATCTGCACCAGTGTTAAGATGTTCGCTGGAATTAAGTTTTGCCTGCAGGGTAATATAGCAATTAAGCCACTCTATGACTATGCACAATTTACCGACTGTATTAGATGGCATTTAATTGAGAATCTTAATTTACAGAGTCACTCTATAACACTTTATGTGACCCACTGTCATTTCAGTGAATGAAAGACGGGAATTGCTGAACGCGCAATAGCGCCACAATAGATATGTGGAGGTTTTAATTCCAAGCATTGGTGGTTCAGTGGTAGAATTCTCGCCTGCCACGCGGGAGGCCCGGGTTCGATTCCCGGCCAATGCAACACAGTTTTTCCTACTACCACTTTTTAATAATTAAATACACTTTTTATAGTTATTTCAACCACATACATACATTATAGCATATAGTGAACTGAATAAAGGTCCCTTAAGACCAAAGTGAACACAGGACATAAAAAGAAGTCTCAAAGAAGTTAGGAAGGGGCAACAAAAGGTTGAATAAGTATTGGAAATCACTGCCGGCCTCAGAACCACCACCAGAAACCACTGTTTAAATACAGTTAGCCATGTCATTCACAAATGCAAGTTAAAGTTCTATCATGCAAGGAAAAAGCCATATTTGATTAAATCAAAGGAAAATAATTTTCTGTGGTCAGACAAATTGAAATAGTAAATTCTTTTTGGGAAACATGGACGCCACGTTTTTTGGATTTAAACGTGTTAGACTGGAAAGTGATGAAAAAACAGCCAACAATTACACAGATGACGACCTGAGGCTGATTTGGAAAATCCAAGAGTGTGCAAAGTGTCACACCAAAACTTGCCTACTTTGGAGAATCAAAAATATAAAACATATATTGGGTTTGTGGTGTGGCAGTTTTTATAAGTGCAAAGTAGGCAGCAAAATTAGTGTACATTTTGAAAGTTTCTAGAGGTTACTTTCATTTTTTTCCTTCCCAGGGCATGCACCAAACAGTGGAACAGGAATCATTCAACATGGTTCCAAATAAATAAATAAAAAACAAAAGTATAAGACAAAATAATAAAACGCTTACACAAGCTATAAGCACTTTACATCACAACAAACGAACCTTTGGTTACTGGACAGACCAATGGCTTAAGTGAAATTCCTTGATTGACTTCATTAATATGAATTGTTTGATTTTGACGATCGGGTTTGAGTGACACTGTACACATGTTACAGAGTCAAAGATTCACAGAAATGACAGCGGGTCACATAAAGTGTTACAGAGTGGCTCTGTAACACTTTATGTGACCCGCTGTCATTTCTGTGAATCTTCTTCTTCTTCTTTCGGCAGCTCCCATTAGGGGTCGCCACAGCGGATCATCGGTCTCCATACCACCCTGTCCTCTACATCTGCTTCTTTCACACCAACTACCTGCATGTCTTTCCTCACCACATCCATGAACCTCCTCCTTGGCCTTCCTCTTTTCCTACTACCTGGTGGCTCCATCCTCAGCATTCTTCTACCAATATAATTCATATCCCTCCTCTGCACATGTCCAAACCATCTCAATCTCGCCTCCCTCACCTTGTTACCAAAACATCCTACATGCGCTGTCCCTCTAATGAACTCATTTCTAATCTTGTCCATCCTCGTCACTCCCAATGAAAACCTTAACATCTTTAGCTCTGCTACCTACAGCTCCACCTCCTGTCTTCTACTCAATGCCACTGTCTCTAATCCATACAACATCGCAGGTCTCACCACAGTCCTATAAACTTTCCCTTTCATTCTTGCAGATACCCTACTATCACAAATCACTCCTATCACTCTTCTCCACCCACTCCACCCTGCCTGCACTCTTTTCTTTACTTCTCTAACACACTCTTCATTACTTTGCACTGTTGACCCCAGGTACCTGAACTCCTCCACTTTCCCCACCTCTTCTCCTTGCAACCGCACCACTCCACTGCCCTCTCTCTCATTCACACACATGTACTCTGTCTTACTCCTACTGACTTTCATTCCCCTTCTCTCCAGTGCATATCTCCACCTCTCCAGGCTCTTCTCAACCTGCTCACTCCTCTCACCACAAATCACAATATCCACCGCAAACATCATAGTCCAGGGAGACTCCTGTCTGACCTCGTCCGTCAACCTGTCCATCACCACTGCAAACAGGAAAGGGCTCAGGGCCGATCCTTGATGTAGTCCAGGGGTGGCCAACCAGTCAGAGAGCGAGAGCCACATTTTTGACCGTGTTACCGCAAAGATCCACATCATACACATGGGCATACATGAACATCACCCATCCCTTCCTCTTACACAAACACACACTCACTCACCCACCCACACACACACACACACACCTCTGCTCAGCCAGATTTATTGTAAATGTCACACACCTAAATAATGACAGAAATTGACTCCTACAGGACAGTCATTTTCAACAATAAACATGTGTGCACTGTCTCACACACAAACTCTGTTTAACCAAGTCCACAAACAAAAATATAATAATTTACAATAGCGTTTTTCTTTTACTATGCATGTTACTTAGTGGGACTTTTGGCATCCTTGCCTTGAACAATCCCCTTTAAATCTGCCTCGTATTCCGTTGTTGCCAATCGAAGCAATTCTTCCACATGGGTGTCAGTCAGAACAGATCGATGCTTGGATTTTACGTGTTTTAGGGTAGAAAACAAGGACTTGGTGTTTTTTTTTTATGTGCGTGTTCACTTCGCTTGAGTTTAACACGGTATTTTCGTCAAATGCGCATGTGCGTGAGATGTATATACAGCATTTACATTTACATTTGCGGCATTTAGCAGACGCCCTTATCCAGAGCGACGTACAAAAGTGCTTTAAATCTCTAGTAGTGAATAAATCTTACACTGGTACGAAAGAATACAAACTCAATATAAATATAACTCGAATTCTACAAACTTGGAAGGGGGGGCAATTAATTTTTACAAGGGGCCACTTGAGAACCTGAATTGTGTCAGAGGGCCACACCAACGATAATATTTTAGGGATGCACCGAAATGAAAATTCAATTTAAATGGCAATGAAATCCATAATTTTTTGTGTTATGCCTTTTGCCTTGGCACCATCACTGGAAAACTTTCCTGCCTTTTCAAAAATGTCCTCTACAGACGGAGTGCGCATGCTCGGATTGACTTTACTTTTCTGCGCTGCGTTCTTCTCATATTTAAAATGGCAATCGGGATGTTTGGATTTCAGGTGATACATTAAACCCGACTTGGAGAAACTCTTTGCAGATACTTAGGTATTTAGGTATTTCCGAAAATTCTCGGTGCATCCCTGTAATTTATGATTGGCCTCATGCCAAGGTCTGATATACCGCAAAGTTTCCCAGTAGGGGCAAACTCATTTAAGTCTTAAAAATACCGTATTGAACGTAAGCAAAGAGAACACGCACATTAAAAATCAAACACTCAAAAATCGATATGAACGTAAGAGCCGCATGAACCAGTCTGTCGTTCCTACTGCACACTTCAGTGCTGTAACACTGTCCTCATACATGTCCTGCACCACCCTTACATACTTCTCTGACACACCCGACTTCCTCATACAATACCACAACTCCTCTCTCGGCACCCTGTCATACGCTTTCTCTAAATCCACAAAAACAAAATGCAATTCCTTCTGTCCTTCTCTATACCTCTCCATCAACATCCTCAAAGCAAATAACGCATTTGTGGTGCTCGTCATTTGTGAATGAAAGACGGGAATTGCTGAAAGCGCAATAGCGCCACAATAGATACGTGGAGGTTTTAATTCCAAGCATTGGTGGTTCAGTGGTAGAATTCTCGCCTGCCACGCGGGAGGCCCGGGTTCGATTCCCGGCCAATGCAACACACTTTTTTCCTACTACCACTTTTTACTAATTAAATACACTTTTTATAGTTATTTCAACCACATACATACATTATAGCACATAGTAAGCTGAATAAAGGTCCCACAAGACCAAAGTGAACCCAGGACATAAAAAGAAGTCTCAAAGAAGTTAGGAAGGGGCAACAAAAGGTTGAATATGTATTGGAAATCACTGCCAGCCTCAGAACCACCACCAGAAACCACTGTTTGAATACAGTTAGCCATGTCATTCACAAATGCAAGTTAAAGTTCTATCATGCAAAGAAAAAGCCATATTTGATTAAATCAAAGGAAAATATTTTTCTGTGATCAGACAAATTGAAAAAATTTAAATTCTTTTTGGGAAACATGGACGCCACGTTTTATGGATTTAAACGTGTTAGACTGGAAAGTGATGAAAAAGCAACCAACAAGTACACAAATGACAACCTGAGGCTGATTTAGAAAATCCAAGAGCGTGCAAAGTGTCCAAGCCAAAGCTGCCTACTTTTGAGAATCAATAATATGAGACATATATTGGGTTTACATCACACTTTACATCACAACAAACAAACCGTTGGTTACAAGAAAGAAAGAAAGAAAGAAAGAAAGAAAGAAAGAAAGAAAGAAAGAAGGAAAGAAATACAACAGCTTGCCACTGGGACAGTACCCTCAAAATGACATCTATGTACCTTATTTACCCGAAATATTTATAGTTGTACATTAAGGTACCCATTGGTACTCTAAGGTAGTAATGTGTACCTTTTTGAGTAGAAAGTACAAAGATGTCCTTATAATGGTACTAAGAGTATATTGTTCACATATTTCAAATTGTATTTTGTGTATGCACAGTACATGGCACACAGTAATGGATACTTGCCAGAGTTGGGCAAAGTTACTTTTAAAAGTAATGCATTACAATATTAAGTTACTCCCCAAAAAAGTAACTAATTACGTTACTCAGTTACTTTTTATGAAAAGTAATGCGTTAAATTACTTTTGCGTTACTTTTGCATTGCCTGTATCTCTTTCACGCCTTACAGGTGTAACAGGTGTAATATAGATAATTGCCATAAAAAAATAAGTTATATTAGGGCAAAAGACATGTCTTAAACATTAAAAAATTATTAATAACTTCTTAGAGAACAATAAGATGATCGACTAAATTTTGACCACAAGGCTGAACACTTTCCAGTCGCACTTCTGTACACTGCTTTGCAATCTGCCTAAGCCGTCAGGAATGTAACTATTGTTCGTGTATATAAGGTTGAGGGTGTGGGCTGCACACCGGTGATGTGGAGGGAGAACATCCCCAAGTTCTTTTTTACTTTTTTCTTTCTTATTGTTTTATAATCACGTATGAAGCATATAAAGCAAAAAAAATATGCCCTGACTGAGGTCAATCAAGCAATTTTAATTAAGCCATTGGTCCGTCCAGTAACCAGCGGTTTGTTTGTTGTGATGTAAAGTGTGATGTTCAGCTTACTATGTGCTATAATGTACGTATGTGGTTGAAATAACTATAAAAAGTGTATTTATTTAGTAAAAAGTGGTAATAGGAAAAACTGTGTTGCATTGGCCGGGAATCGAACCCGGGCCTCCCGCGTGGCAGGCGAGAATTCTACCACTGAACCACCAATGCTTGGAATTTAAGCCTCCACATATCTATTGTGGCGCTATTGCGCTTTCAGCAATTCCCAGAATTTTTGGTCAAAAAGTTTTGGTGTGACACTTTGCACACTCTTGGATTTTCCAAATCAGCCTCAGGTTGCATCTGTGCAATTGTTGGCTGTTTTTTCATTACTTTTCAGTCTAACACGTTTAAATCCAGAAAACGTGGCGTCCATGTTAACCAAAAAGTATTTACATTTTCGATTTGTCTGACCACAAAAAATTATTTTCCTTTGATTTAAACAAATATGGCTTCTTCTTTGCATGATAGAACTTTAACTTGCATTTGTGAATGACATGGCTAACTGTATTCAAACAGTGGTTTCTGGGGGTGGTTGATGATGACGTGGCAAGTGAGTGACTGCCATGGATACGTGAACGTCATGTGTAGACTATCTTGTCTCTTTAAATTTTGAATCAAAATTTTTTATAAAAAGTGCGTGGGACATATCCCACGTGTAATCCCCTGACCTCAGTAATATGGATTTTTGATTTTGACGATCGGGTTTGAGTGCCTCTGTAACACTGTATGTTACAAGAATTGTTGATAGCGCAATAGCGCCACAATAGATATGTGGAGGTTTTAGACCTACGCATTGGTGGTTCAGTGGTAGAATTCTCGCCTGCCACGCGGGAGGCCCGGGTTCGATTCCCGGCCAATGCAACACAGTTTTTCCTACTACCACTTTTTAATAATTAAATACACTTTTTATATTTATAGTTATTTCAACCACATACACTGAATAAAGGTCCCTCAAGACCAAAGTGAACACAGGACATAAAAATAAGTCTCAAAGAAGTTAGGAAGGGGGCAACAAATAAGTATCGAAAATCACTGCAGGCCTCAGAACCACCACCAGAAAACACTGTTTGTGAATACAGTTAGCCATGTCATTCACAAATGCAAGTTCTATCATGCAAAGAAGAAGCCATATTTGATTAAATCAAAGAAAAAATATTTTCTGTGATCAGACAAATCGAAAATGTAAATTATTTTTGGGAAACATGGACGCAATGTTTTCTCGATTTTAACATGTTAGACCGGAATTAGTACAAATCTCTGAAGTTTCTGAAAGTTACTTGAATTTTTTTCTTTTTCAGGGCATGCACCAAACAGTGGAATAGGAATCATCCAACATGGTTCCAATTAAATAGGAAAAACAAATGTACAAAACAAAATAATAAAAAGCTTACACAAACAAAAAGCACTTTACATCACAACAAATGAACCATTGGCTATTAGTCCAACAAACTCTCAGCTTTTCCTCCCTCTCTGGGCCAAACAGGTAGGATCTTTATAAGTGAGGTTCCTCCCCTCAAAATCAAACAGTCCAATAACAATACTAGGTCAAAAGAGTGGCAGGAGTGATTTGTGAGAGAGCGGTCTCTGCAAGAGTAAAAAAAAGGGAAAGTTTATAGGACTTTGGTGAGACCTGCTATATTGTATTGTTTAGAGACCTTGGCACTGACTAAAAGACAGGAGCTGAAGGTAGCAGAGCTGAAGATGCTAAGGTTTTGTTTGGATTAGAAATGAGTTTATTAGCATGTAGGACGTTTTGGAGACAAGGTGAGGGAGGCGAGATTGAGATGGTTTGGACATGTGCAGATGAGGGACATGCGGTATATCGGTAGGAGAATGCTGAGGATGGAGCCGCCAGGAAGGATAAAAAAAGAAAGGCCAAGGAGGAGGTTCATTAATTTTCTATGAAAATGTTGACGGAGAACTATAGAGAAGGTCAGAAGGAGTTGCATTGTGTGTTTGTGGATTTAGAGAAAGGGTGCCAAGAGAGGAGTTGTGGTATTGTTGTGGCAGAGAAGTATATAAGGGTGGTGCAGGACATGTATAAGAACAATGTGACAGCAGTGAATTGTGCAGTAGGAATGACAGACTGGTTCAAGATGAATTTGGGACTGCATCAAGGATTGGCACTAAACCCTTTTCTGTTTGCAGTGGTGATGGACGGACAAGATCAGAAAGGAGTCTTTGTGGACTATGATGTTTTCTAAAGATATCGTGATTTGTGGTAAAAGTAGGGAGCAGGTGCATTACAGTCACTATGTCAAAGAACAAATATGATATTATGCTGTCAAAAAAAAACATGATAAATAACCCTGTGTTTAGTATCAATTTACATCCATACTGAACTTAAGCAAAATGTATATGCGCATCCGCCCAAGGTCATTCTAATCCCTCAATAATGACAAACCGTGGTTTACTGGGAAACTCAAACAGCACCATGGCAAAGAGAATCTTGTATAACCAGTACAGGAACAAACTAACAAAGGAGATCAGATTGGAAAAAAAAAAAAAAAAAGAAGAAAAACTCTGAAAAGAAGAAAAAAATTACGTTTTTAGCAAACAACTGGGCTGAGGAACATCACCAAGTCCAAGTCACCATCCCCCACAGTCTGTGGAGAACCAACAACTGGCTGAAAATCTGAATGTGTTTTACTGCCCAATCCAAAAACCATATTTTATGCATTATTTAATTGTCTGTTTTTGTTATATCTTGTTTTATTCCATCTCTACTTTGTAATTACTACGTATGTCTGCACTATATATGTTGCATTATAATCTGTACTTTCTCCTGCTCTAGAAGCTTCTGTCACCAAGTCAAATTCCTTGTGTGTGTGTAAACATACTTGGTAATAAAGTTG
Organism: Silurus asotus; assembly: GCA_024362625.1. Classification (NCBI taxonomy): domain Eukaryota; kingdom Metazoa; phylum Chordata; class Actinopteri; order Siluriformes; family Siluridae; genus Silurus; species Silurus asotus. Next base: position 4,533,405 of record MU551531.1, read on the forward strand.
TATTTGATTCTAAAATTACGATTGTGTATTTTAAAAGAGAAATGCATGGCGAAAATCCCCCAATTCGAGTGTGCAAAGCTTGTTGTGAGGTAAAAAAAAAAAAAAACAAGTAAAAAGTCTGAATAATTCCAGGGTCTGAGATTTTGGACCTTAAGCATTGGTGGTTCAGTGGTAGAATTCTCGCCTGCCACGCGGGAGGCCCGGGTTCGATTCCCGGCCAATGCATTCAATGTTTTATCACATTAATTTTTACATTTGCGTCCTCACAGGCAGAGTAAAATCAAATAGGATTTTAACAACATTTTTACCACATACGTACATTATTGTTCACAGTGAAATTTATTAAAGTTCCCACAAGACCAAGTTGCTACATGAAACCAAAAAAACAGGGACACTGTGTATAAAAGCAGAATGCAATGATTGACAAATAGTATAACTGCTTTTTTATTATAGAGCATAGAAAACATATCAAATGTTTCAAAATGAGGAACTGTACCATTAAAAAAAAAAATGAAGTAATTTATTTTAATTGATTTCAGAAGGTCTTAAAAAAGTTTCCATGTCCACACTAATAGGTTTTTGTTTCGAGGTGCATATTTTTTTCAAAATCATTTACCTTTCGTCAAAAATGTAAAACATATTCTGGGTTAATAAACAATTTTTTTTATAATATTCACACATTTGTTTTGTCAATATTTTAACTTCTTCAGTATTATTGTACAATGATGAGAACAATACAAGTTAAGAAAACACATTCAATAAGAAGGTGTGTCCAAACATTTGACTGCTACTGTAATTCTTAGCCACATTTGAATATAAATAATTTACATACGTTTACATGAACATTAAAATTACACAAGCAAATTAGATTTGTCTATTTTCAAAAAGTATAACAGGGTGAATGGGACCTCAGGCATGTAAAGCTTGTTGCATCATAGCTAAAAATGAATTAAGGCTGTAATTGCTATCAAATGCGTTTCAGCTAAATACTAATTAAAGAATCTAAATACAAGTGATATTTCAGTTATTTTCTAGTAATTCTATGTGTTGCAATGAGTGGTGTGAGTGGAATGAATGAGTGGTGGAGATGTTTCATAAGCTTTGGTGGTTCAGTGGTAGAATTCTTGCCTGCCACGTGGGAGGCCCTCTTTCACCCGTCTTAATTACAAAATTACCATACTTTACTTTTTTTGTGAGAGGCATTGGTGCTTCAGTGGTAGAATGCCTGGTTGTCATATGGGAGGTTCAGGTTAGATTCCTGGCCAATACAAAGTTTTACAACAGTCTGGATTTTTATCCCTGTCACACATGATGTATACTAAGTACGTAAACTGACTATCATGAAACAAGATACAAGTCAAGTCGAGTCAAGTCAAAAAGCTTTTATTGTCATTTCAACCATATATAGCAGATGCAGTACACAGTGAAATGAAACAACGTTTCTCCTGAACCCAGGTGCTACATAAAACAACATAAAACACAGTCACAGAACAGAAGAACACAGGGCCAGGAACTAAGATCCTCGCCACATAAAGTGCATGTGTGCAACTGGTGCAAACAGTGCAAAAGACAACACAGGACAGTGCAAGACAATGCAGGACAACACAGGACAATACACAAAATATAAAAATAAAAAACAGCAGTAGCTCCGCCAGTAAAACCTGTCATGACAGGATAAGGTGCACAGTAGCAGAAATGTAAACAAATATAACCAGAATTTTGCAATTCAATAATAGTGTATAAAAGTAGTAGCAGCAGTCAAGATAAAGTGAACAGTGACCAAGGGATTAACGGAATATTGTGCAATAAGAGCAAGTCCCTGAGATCAGCAACAAACAGAATGTAAACATTATGCGATAATGAGAGGTGTGAATGGTACTGAGACCTGGGTGTGTGAAGTGTATGTGTGTTGAGTCCAGTTGTACAGATCAGTCACTCAGTTGTGTGTGTGTGTGTGTGTGTGAGAGAGAGAGAGAGTTCAGTCCAGATGTTTGTTCAGGAGCCTGACGGCTTGCGGGAAAAAACTGTTGCACAGTCTTGATGTGACGGCCCGAATGCTTCAGAACCGTTTTCCTGATGGTAGGAGGGTGAAGTATGTGTGTGAGGGGTGTGTGTGGTCATCCACAATGCTGTGTGCTTTGCGGATGCAGTGTGTGGTGTAAATGTCCATGATAGAGGGGAGAGAGACTCCGATGATCTTCTCAGCTGTTCTCACTATCCTCTGTAGGGTCTTGCGATCCGAGACGGTGCAATTCTGAAACCAGGCAGTGATGCAGCTGCTCACTATGCTCTCGATGGTCCCTCTGTAAAACATGGTCAGGACAGGGGGAGGGAGATGGGCTTTCCACAGCCTTCTCAGAAAGTAGAGACGCTGCTGGGCTTTCTTGGTGATGGTGATACAAACACCATACTTTCTTGGTGATGGTGATACAAACACAATTTCAAAAGATTTGTGACAATATACACTCACCGGCCACTTTATTAGGTACACCTGTCCAACTGCTCGTTAACGCAAACTTCTGATCAGCAAATCACATGGCAGCAACTTAATGCATTTAGGCATGTAGACATGGTCAAGACGATCTGCTGCAGTTCAAATCGAGTGTCAGAATGGAGAAGAAAGGTGATTTAAGTGACTTTGAACATGGCATTGTTGTTGGTGCCAGACGGGCTGGTCTGAGTATTTCAGAAACTGCTGATCTACTGGGATTTTCACGCACAACCATCCCTAGGGTTTATAGAGAATGGTCAGAAAAAGAGAAAATATCCAGTAAGCTGCAGTTCTGGCCAGACTGGTTCGAGCTAATAGAAAGGCAACAATAACTAAAATAACCATTCGTTACAACCGAGGTATGCAGAAGAGCATCTCTGAATGCACAACACATTGAACCTTGAGGAGGATGGGCTACAGCAGCAGAAGTGCGACTCCTGACAGCTAAGAACAGGAAACTGAAGCTACAATTCACACAGGCTCACCAAAATTGGACAATAGAAGATTAGAAAAACGTTGCCTGGTCTGATGAGTCTCGATTTCTGCTGGGACTTTTGGATGGTAGGGTCAGAATTTGTCATCAACAAAATGAAAGCATGGATCCATCCTGCCTTTTATCAACGGTTCAGGCTGGTGGTGGTGGTGTAATGGTGTGGAGGATATTTTCTTGGCACACTTTGGGCTCATTATTACCAATTGAGCATCGTGTCAACGCCACAGCCTACCTGAGTATTGTTGCTGACCATGTCCATCCCTTTATGACCACAGTGTACCCATCTTCTGATGGCTACTTCCAGCAGGATAACGTGCCATGTCATAAAGCGTGAATCATTTTAGACTGGTTTCTTGAACATGACAATGAGTTCACTGTACTCAAGTGGCCTCCACAGTCACCAGATATCAATCCAATAGAGCACCTTTGGGATGTGGTTGAATGGGAGATTCGCATCATGGATGTGCAGCCGACAAATTTGCAGCAACTGCGTGATGCTATCATGTCAATATGGACCAAAATCTCTGAGGAATGGTTCCATTGTTGAATCTATAACACGAAGGATTAGGGCAGTTCTGAAGGCAAAAGGGGGTCCATCGAGACAAGTTTGATGTTTTGCAACCAGCTGTGCAGCAGCAATCAAATCACAGCAATTGTGGGTTGTTTACAATAGCATTTGAATATGCTGTTTGCAAGAGTCACCCACCAGAGGTATGCATATTTAATAAAAGCAGGCTAAGGGCACAACTGTATGCTTCGTTACCGAAAACCAGTATCGCATTTGGCATAAAGACTCAAGAGGTTGAGGCCGAGGCAAACGTGACCGAAACTGCGATACCGGTTTACAATGTATGCAGAACAGTTCATTACAATGAGCTCATGGTGGTTCAGTGCTCCAAATGCCAAAAGTGATATCATCCTATATACATGTATAGATATACTCAGATGTGTAATTGGTTATGAAAAGTTTTGGCAATGTTTTAAATGCCACTGATGATGTACAGTAAAGGATAATACATGAGGTATGTTTTTATTTATTTTGCTTCCACAACATTTAATTGTAAATCAGACATGTCTCTGGATAATTGCAACATTGCAACAGTGTAACTTTACTTAAATTAATATAATTATGCAAATTATTCTGATTTTTGTGAATAATATGAAAATAAGTTAAAGAATACACATATGTTTGGAGTGATATTGACTTATTTTTTTCTAAAAAAAATATACAGGTAAATAAAAATGACAATGAATATAAAATAAATAAATGGTCCGGATCACTGTGATCAGGAATCAGTTGAAAGAATAAGCAAACCTATAAAGAAAAATGTTTTATGAGTATTTTAAATGAAACATGATTGAAAATGAATGAAAAGGTGTGAAGTGAATCTGCCTTATTTTTTCCCAAAAACTATACAGTAAAATGACTTGAAATTTAATAAAGTAATAGACACTATAAATAAAAATAATTTAAAAGATTGAGCAAACCTTTAAAAGAAAATGCTTTATAAGTGTTTGAATATGAAATATGATTGAAAATGGTCTGGAGTGATTGTATTTTTACTTTTCTTTAAAAACTGTACAGTAAACTTACTTGAAATTTAAGATTGTAATAGACAGGGAGACTCTAAATAAAAAATAAATAAAAAAAATTAGCAAACCTATAAAGGAAAATGTAGGGTTATATAATTAAAAAAAATGTCTTTTGTATTTTTGTTTAGTTATGTTTTTATAACGGAAAAGCCGTTCTGAAGCGTCTTTACATCTTTTTTGACTGCTCCCACAACTCATCCCGTAAGTGCACTATTAAACGTGCAACTCAAAGAAAAGTGCATCTGTCTTGACCGTGTATTTTCGAGATGTGGCTGGTTTAACCGCAGTCTCAGACGAAAGCAACCCTCAATTAAAGCTGGTAGCCTATATTTGCAGAAAGAATTAGGAAAAGATCCAGTGCATATTTAAGTTTGCACTCGGGAGATCTAAAGGTTTTTATTGTTTTAACTTTTTTAAACACAAAAAGACTTTCTTCTGTTCTGCTTCTAGACATCAATGGCCTTTCAGTAGAGCAGTTTGACAAAAACAGATGGCCATCGGCTGTCAGCTGCAACCAAGAGAGGAAGGAAAACACAGACAAAACCAGACAGACCAATAAGACCCAAAAAACAAAAAAAACAAAACTGTGCCTCGATTCGAGCACTGCTAAGAACGTACCCTAACCATCACACCCTTAAGTGCATCCTTCTTAAAGTTATAACAAATTGACCAACAAAGTTATAACAAAGGCTGCAACTAAATAATAATTTAAGGGTCTAAATACGTGGTTTTTCAGTTATTTTTCAGTTATTTTTCAGTAACTGTGTCTTGCCACTAGATACAAGCATTGGTGGTTCAGTGGTAGAATTCTCGCCTGCCACGCGGGAGGCCCGGGTTCGATTCCCGGCCAATGCATTGGCAATTTTGCTACAATCTGGTTTTGAATCCCTCTCAGACATAATGCATTCTTGGAACATAAGATGACTATTGGGTTTTTGTGGCCTTGGTTCGATTAATGTTTTACTCCAGTCTGGATTTAAATCCCTGTCGGACATGATGTATACTAAGTACGTGAACTGACCATCACACCTGTAAAACCAAGGTGCTTTATGAAACAACATAAAAACACGATTTTAAATGATTTGCGACAATGTATTTAAAAGCATAACACGATGATCTGCACATGTTTTAAACCCATATTTTATTTACAACATGGAAAACAGGTCAAAGGTTTAAAACTGACCAATGAGGTGTAATGTTTTTGTTTTCCAGTACCTCATTTTTACCCACGCAAATGCATGTGTACTGACAACCAGGGTACCAGAGGGCCCATTGCAGGTCATTTTGACCACATTTGATTACCTGGCCACATCAGCTTGCTGTTCATCTAGTTCTGGTTGAACTGGTTGAGCATGACAGGTGGGAATACCTACCACTATATATATGAGGAATATTAGCGTTTGAGACTCTACTATCTTCTCTGGGCTAACAGCTTAGTGCAAATATACTAATGCCATATCCACACCTATCGGTTTTCGTATTAATGTACGGTGTTGAAAGCAGAGGAAGTTAAGAAAAACCCATTTGATAACAAGGTGTATACAAACATTTGGCTACTGATTGTGAATAAATCAATTACATTTACATGAACACTGAAACTACACAGGAATTATTACATTTGTCTATTTAAAAAGTATTACAGGGTGGATGAACCCTCAGGCAGACAATCTCCCAATGCTTTTTGCATCATAGCGGAAATGACATAATGCTGTAATTGCTATCAAATTAGTTTTAACTAAATACTAATAAAAGGGACTAAATACAAGTGTTATGAAGTGCGATGTTGTATGACGGTTGCTGATAATTTTTCTGAATCTCTCTCTAGTGGTGAAGCGTGGAAACACAACTGAACCGGAACGCTTTCCTACAAAAAGTGATATATATATTTTTTTTTTAGAAACTACGTGTTGCAACAGCGCCACAATGAATGTGTGGGGGAGCAGTGTCATAAGCATTGGTGGTTCAGTGGTAGAATTCTCCCCTGCCATGCGGGAGGCCCAGGTTCGATTCCTGGCCAATGCAAATTAAGTTTTGCTACAATATGGATTTAAATCCCTCTCAGACATGATGTACACTTAGAAAATAAGATGAACATCGGGTTTGTGTGGCCTGACAGTATGATACCTACTAAAATATTTGTGACCGAAAATCATTGCTAAATAATTGTATACCCATGCCACAAAACACAGTAAAGTATTCAGAACACTTAAACTTCACTGGGTTTAGGATTTGATGGTGTGTGGTGTGATTCTTGCAGTCATCTTCCAGCTGCTGTTCTATAGGTTGCACGATGTCGTATGACGGCTGCTGCTCATTGTTCTGAATCTTACTCTAGTGGTGAAGCGTGAAAACAAGGGGAATGGAATGCTTTCCTACAAGAAGTGATATATTTGTTAATTTTCAAGAACTGTGCCACAAGGAATGTGTGGCAGATACTTTCATGAGCATTGGTGGTTCAGTGGTAGAGTTCTCACCTGCCACGCGGGAGGCCCAGGTTTGATTCCTGGCCAATGCAAAATAGTTTTTGCTACAGTCTGGATTTAAAGCCCTCTCAGACATAATGTATACTTAGAACACAAGCTAACCATCAGGTTTGTGTGGCCTCACAGTATCAGTCTCTGGCTTGAAGGACCAAAATGTAAGGAAGTTTGGCTATCCTGCTCAAATTATTAAATGTAAGGAACGTTTTTCGGTGTACGCTGTTCAGGAGATTGTCCTTGACCCAGCATGTCAATAAAAAACATACTTACAGGATTCAGAACACTTAAACTTCACTGGGTTTAGGATTCGATGGTGTGTGGTGTGATTCTTGCAGTCATCTGCCAGCTGCTGTTCTATAAGTTTGCACGATGTCGTATGACGGCTGATGCTCATTGTTCTGAATCTTACTCTAGTGGTAAAGCATGGAAAAACAACTGAACGGGAACGCTTTCATACAAGAAGTGAGATAATTGTCCTTTTTAGGAACTATGTGTTGCAACAGTGCCACAACAAATGTGTGGTGGAGCCTTTTCATGAGCATTGGTGGTTCAGTGGTAGAATTCTCGCCTGCCACGCGGGAGGCCCGGGTTCGATTCCCGGCCAATGCAAAGTCACTTTTGCTACAGTCTGGATTTGAAGCCCTCTCAGACATAATGTATACTTAGAACACAAGCTAACCATCAGGTTTGTGTGGCCTCACAGTATCAGTCTCTGGCTCGAAGGACCAAAATGTAAGGAAGTTTGGCTATCCGGCTCGAAGAATTAAATGTAAGGAAGGGTATCTGGTGTACGCTGATCAGGAGATTGTACTTGACCCAGTATGTGAATATAAACCTACTAACAGTATTCAGAACACTTAAACATCACTGGTTTTAGGATTTGATGGTGTGTGGTGTGATTCTCGCTGTCATCTGACAGCTGCTGTTCGATAGGTTGCACGATGTCATATGACTTCTGCTGCTCATTGCTCTGAATCTCACTCTAGTGGTGAAGCGTGGAAATACAACTGACCGGGAATGCGTTCCTACAAGAAGTGATATTTTTGTGTATTTTTCAGGAACTATGTGTTGCTACAGCGCCACAATGAATTTGTGGTGGCACTGCTTCGTAAGCATTGGTGGTTCAGTGGTAGAATTCTCGCCTGCCACGCGGGAGGCCCGGGTTCGATTCCCGGCCAATGCAAAGTAACTTTAGCTACAGTCTTGATTTAAATCCCTCTCAGACTTAATCTATGCGAAGAACGTAAGATGACCAATGGGGTTTGTGTGGCCTCAAACTTTGAGACCTGCTAAACTTCCTGTGACCGAAAATCATAGTCAACCGATTGAATACCCATCCAACAACGTGGTAGCTGCAATCAAATATTGCATCCTTAGTGATTTCAGTAACCACGTGGTTCAACAGCGCCACAAGATATCGGTGTCCGCGATAACTTCGGAAGCGTTGAAGGTTCAATGGGAGAATTTCCACGTGGAAGGCCAAAGTTCTGTATTAGACCAGAATAGAGAACTACTAGAGTCCCACTCTACCATTGAACAATAAGGTGTGCCCAAACTTTCGGCTAGTATTGTGAGTCCTAGCTTCGCGAGAGGCCAGAGTCCGATTTGATAGAGGCAGATGAAGAGGACAGGGTGGGCTAAAGACAGATGATTCGCTGTAGCAACGCCTAAAGGGATCAGCCAGAAAAAGAAGAACAAGGAGTAGAAGGTAGGCCCAGTTTCATTCCAACCGCTGCTGTTTCACTCGTCTTGATTACAAAATCGTCATTCTGTACTTTTATGTGAGAGGCATTGATGCTTCAGTGGTAGAATGGCTGGTTTTCATATGGAAGGTCCAGGTTCGATTCAAGTTTCACTACAGTCTGGATTCAAATCACTGTTCGAATGCTTTAGGAAACAACATTCAAACATGATTTCAGAAGATTTCAAAAGAAATTCAATGCGTTTCAACTAAATACTAATTAAAGGGTCTAAATACAAGTGTTATGAACGATCGCTTTCCGGCTCAAAGGACAAAAATGTAAGGAAGAATCGCTATCTGGCACGAAGGACCAAAATGTAAGGAAGTTTGGCTATCCGGCTCGAATTAATAAATGTAAGGAACGTTTTTCGGTGTACGCTGTTCAGGAGAGTGTACTTGACCCAGCATGTCAATAAAAAACATACTTACAGGATTCAGAACACTTAAACTTCACTGGATTTAAGATTCGATGGTGTGTGGTGTGATTCTTGCAGTCATCTGCCAGCTGCTGTTCTATAAGTTTGCACGATGTCGTATGACGGCTGCTGCTCATTGTTCTGAATCTCACTCTAGTGGTAAAGCATGGAAATACAACTGAACGGGAACGCTTTCATACAAGAAGTGATAGAATTGTTCTTTTTCAGGAACTATGTGTTGCAACAGTGCCACAACGAATGTGTGGCGGAGCCTTTTTGTGAGCATTGGTGGTTCAGTGGTAGAATTCTCGCCTGCCACGCGGGAGGCCCGGGTTCGATTCCCGGCCAATGCAAAGTCACTTTTGCTACAGTCTGGATTTAAAGCCCTCTCAGACATAATGTATACTTAGAACATAAGCTAAACATCAGGTTTGTGTGGCCTCACAGTATCAGTCTCTGGCTCGAAGGACCAAAATGTAAGGAAGTTTGGCTATCCGGCTCGAAGAATTACATGTAAGGAAGGTTATCTGGTGTACGCTGATCAGGAGATTGTACTTGACCCAGTATGTGAATATAAACCTACTAACAGTATTCAGAACACTTAAACATCACTGGTTTTAGGATTTGATGGTGTGTGGTGTGATTCTCGCTGTCATCTGCCAGCTGCTGTTCGATAGGTTGCACGATGTCATATGACTTCTGCTGCTCATTGCTCTGAATCTCACTCTAGTGGTGAAGCGTGGAAATACAACTGACCGGGAATGCGTTCCTACAAGAAGTGATATTTTTGTGTATTTTTCAGGAACTATGTGTTGCTACAGCGCCACAATGAATTTGTGGTGGCACTGCTTCGTAAGCATTGGTGGTTCAGTGGTAGAATTCTCGCCTGCCACGCGGGAGGCCCGGGTTCGATTCCCGGCCAATGCAAAGTAACTTTAGCTACAGTCTTGATTTAAATCCCTCTCAGACTTAATCTATGCGAAGAACGTAAGATGACCAATGGGGTTTGTGTGGCCTCAAACTTTGAGACCTGCTAAACTTCCTGTGACCGAAAATCATAGTCAACCGATTGAATACCCATCCAACAACATGGTAGCTGCAATTAAATATTGCATCCTTAGTGATTTCAGTAACCACGTGGTGCAACAGCGCCACAAGATATCGGTGTCCGCGATAACTTCGGAAGCGTTGAAGGTTCAATGGGAGAATTTCCACGTGGAAGGCCAAAGTTCTGTATTAGACCAGAATAGAGAACTACTAGAGTCCCACTCTACCATTGAACAATAAGGTGTGCCCAAACTTTCGGCTAGTATTGTGAGTCCTAGCTTCGCGAGAGGCCAGAGTCCGATTTGATAGAGGCAGATGAAGAGGACAGGGTGGGCTAAAGACAGATGATTCGCTGTAGCAACGCCTAAAGGGATCAGCCAGAAAAAGAAGAACAAGGAGTAGAAGGTAGGCCCAGTTTCATTCCAACCGCTGCTGTTTCACTCGTCTTGATTACAAAATCGTCATTCTGTACTTTTATGTGAGAGGCATTGATGCTTCAGTGGTAGAATGGCTGGTTTTCATATGGAAGGTCCAGGTTCGATTCAAGTTTCACTACAGTCTGGATTCAAATCACTGTTCGAATGCTTTAGGAAACAACATTCAAACATGATTTCAGAAGATTTCAAAAGAAATTCAATGCGTTTCAACTAAATACTAATTAAAGGGTCTAAATACAAGTGTTATGAACGATCGCTTTCCGGCTCAAAGGACAAAAATGTAAGGAAGAATCGCTATCTGGCACGAAGGACCAAAATGTAAGGAAGTTTGGCTATCCGGCTCGAATTAATAAATGTAAGGAACGTTTTTCGGTGTACGCTGTTCAGGAGAGTGTACTTGACCCAGCATGTCAATAAAAAACATACTTACAGGATTCAGAACACTTAAACTTCACTGGATTTAAGATTCGATGGTGTGTGGTGTGATTCTTGCAGTCATCTGCCAGCTGCTGTTCTATAAGTTTGCACGATGTCGTATGACGGCTGCTGCTCATTGTTCTGAATCTCACTCTAGTGGTAAAGCATGGAAATACAACTGAACGGGAACGCTTTCATACAAGAAGTGATAGAATTGTTCTTTTTCAGGAACTATGTGTTGCAACAGTGCCACAACGAATGTGTGGCGGAGCCTTTTTGTGAGCATTGGTGGTTCAGTGGTAGAATTCTCGCCTGCCACGCGGGAGGCCCGGGTTCGATTCCCGGCCAATGCAAAGTCACTTTTGCTACAGTCTGGATTTAAAGCCCTCTCAGACATAATGTATACTTAGAACATAAGCTAAACATCAGGTTTGTGTGGCCTCACAGTATCAGTCTCTGGCTCGAAGGACCAAAATGTAAGGAAGTTTGGCTATCCGGCTCGAAGAATTACATGTAAGGAAGGTTATCTGGTGTACGCTGATCAGGAGATTGTACTTGACCCAGTATGTGAATATAAACCTACTAACAGTATTCAGAACACTTAAACATCACTGGTTTTAGGATTTGATGGTGTGTGGTGTGATTCTCGCTGTCATCTGCCAGCTGCTGTTCGATAGGTTGCACGATGTCATATGACTTCTGCTGCTCATTGCTCTGAATCTCACTCTAGTGGTGAAGCGTGGAAATACAACTGACCGGGAATGCGTTCCTACAAGAAGTGATATTTTTGTGTATTTTTCAGGAACTATGTGTTGCTACAGCGCCACAATGAATTTGTGGTGGCACTGCTTCGTAAGCATTGGTGGTTCAGTGGTAGAATTCTCGCCTGCCACGCGGGAGGCCCGGGTTCGATTCCCGGCCAATGCAAAGTAACTTTAGCTACAGTCTTGATTTAAATCCCTCTCAGACTTAATCTATGCGAAGAACGTAAGATGACCAATGGGGTTTGTGTGGCCTCAAACTTTGAGACCTGCTAAACTTCCTGTGACCGAAAATCATAGTCAACCGATTGAATACCCATCCAACAACATGGTAGCTGCAATTAAATATTGCATCCTTAGTGATTTCAGTAACCACGTGGTGCAACAGCGCCACAAGATATCGGTGTCCGCGATAACTTCGGAAGCGTTGAAGGTTCAATGGGAGAATTTCCACGTGGAAGGCCAAAGTTCTGTATTAGACCAGAATAGAGAACTACTAGAGTCCCACTCTACCATTGAACAATAAGGTGTGCCCAAACTTTCGGCTAGTATTGTGAGTCCTAGCTTCGCGAGAGGCCAGAGTCCGATTTGATAGAGGCAGATGAAGAGGACAGGGTGGGCTAAAGACAGATGATTCGCTGTAGCAACGCCTAAAGGGATCAGCCAGAAAAAGAAGAACAAGGAGTAGAAGGTAGGCCCAGTTTCATTCCAACCGCTGCTGTTTCACTCGTCTTGATTACAAAATCGTCATTCTGTACTTTTATGTGAGAGGCATTGATGCTTCAGTGGTAGAATGGCTGGTTTTCATATGGAAGGTCCAGGTTCGATTCAAGTTTCACTACAGTCTGGATTCAAATCACTGTTCGAATGCTTTAGGAAACAACATTCAAACATGATTTCAGAAGATTTCAAAAGAAATTCAATGCGTTTCAACTAAATACTAATTAAAGGGTCTAAATACAAGTGTTATGAACGATCGCTTTCCGGCTCAAAGGACAAAAATGTAAGGAAGAATCGCTATCTGGCACGAAGGACCAAAATGTAAGGAAGTTTGGCTATCCGGCTCGAATTAATAAATGTAAGGAACGTTTTTCGGTGTACGCTGTTCAGGAGAGTGTACTTGACCCAGCATGTCAATAAAAAACATACTTACAGGATTCAGAACACTTAAACTTCACTGGATTTAAGATTCGATGGTGTGTGGTGTGATTCTTGCAGTCATCTGCCAGCTGCTGTTCTATAAGTTTGCACGATGTCGTATGACGGCTGCTGCTCATTGTTCTGAATCTCACTCTAGTGGTAAAGCATGGAAATACAACTGAACGGGAACGCTTTCATACAAGAAGTGATAGAATTGTTCTTTTTCAGGAACTATGTGTTGCAACAGTGCCACAACGAATGTGTGGCGGAGCCTTTTTGTGAGCATTGGTGGTTCAGTGGTAGAATTCTCGCCTGCCACGCGGGAGGCCCGGGTTCGATTCCCGGCCAATGCAAAGTCACTTTTGCTACAGTCTGGATTTAAAGCCCTCTCAGACATAATGTATACTTAGAACATAAGCTAAACATCAGGTTTGTGTGGCCTCACAGTATCAGTCTCTGGCTCGAAGGACCAAAATGTAAGGAAGTTTGGCTATCCGGCTCGAAGAATTACATGTAAGGAAGGTTATCTGGTGTACGCTGATCAGGAGATTGTACTTGACCCAGTATGTGAATATAAACCTACTAACAGTATTCAGAACACTTAAACATCACTGGTTTTAGGATTTGATGGTGTGTGGTGTGATTCTCGCTGTCATCTGCCAGCTGCTGTTCGATAGGTTGCACGATGTCATATGACTTCTGCTGCTCATTGCTCTGAATCTCACTCTAGTGGTGAAGCGTGGAAATACAACTGACCGGGAATGCGTTCCTACAAGAAGTGATATTTTTGTGTATTTTTCAGGAACTATGTGTTGCTACAGCGCCACAATGAATTTGTGGTGGCACTGCTTCGTAAGCATTGGTGGTTCAGTGGTAGAATTCTCGCCTGCCACGCGGGAGGCCCGGGTTCGATTCCCGGCCAATGCAAAGTAACTTTAGCTACAGTCTTGATTTAAATCCCTCTCAGACTTAATCTATGCGAAGAACGTAAGATGACCAATGGGGTTTGTGTGGCCTCAAACTTTGAGACCTGCTAAACTTCCTGTGACCGAAAATCATAGTCAACCGATTGAATACCCATCCAACAACATGGTAGCTGCAATTAAATATTGCATCCTTAGTGATTTCAGTAACCACGTGGTGCAACAGCGCCACAAGATATCGGTGTCCGCGATAACTTCGGAAGCGTTGAAGGTTCAATGGGAGAATTTCCACGTGGAAGGCCAAAGTTCTGTATTAGACCAGAATAGAGAACTACTAGAGTCCCACTCTACCATTGAACAATAAGGTGTGCCCAAACTTTCGGCTAGTATTGTGAGTCCTAGCTTCGCGAGAGGCCAGAGTCCGATTTGATAGAGGCAGATGAAGAGGACAGGGTGGGCTAAAGACAGATGATTCGCTGTAGCAACGCCTAAAGGGATCAGCCAGAAAAAGAAGAACAAGGAGTAGAAGGTAGGCCCAGTTTCATTCCAACCGCTGCTGTTTCACTCGTCTTGATTACAAAATCGTCATTCTGTACTTTTATGTGAGAGGCATTGATGCTTCAGTGGTAGAATGGCTGGTTTTCATATGGAAGGTCCAGGTTCGATTCAAGTTTCACTACAGTCTGGATTCAAATCACTGTTCGAATGCTTTAGGAAACAACATTCAAACATGATTTCAGAAGATTTCAAAAGAAATTCAATGCGTTTCAACTAAATACTAATTAAAGGGTCTAAATACAAGTGTTATGAACGATCGCTTTCCGGCTCAAAGGACAAAAATGTAAGGAAGAATCGCTATCTGGCACGAAGGACCAAAATGTAAGGAAGTTTGGCTATCCGGCTCGAATTAATAAATGTAAGGAACGTTTTTCGGTGTACGCTGTTCAGGAGAGTGTACTTGACCCAGCATGTCAATAAAAAACATACTTACAGGATTCAGAACACTTAAACTTCACTGGATTTAAGATTCGATGGTGTGTGGTGTGATTCTTGCAGTCATCTGCCAGCTGCTGTTCTATAAGTTTGCACGATGTCGTATGACGGCTGCTGCTCATTGTTCTGAATCTCACTCTAGTGGTAAAGCATGGAAATACAACTGAACGGGAACGCTTTCATACAAGAAGTGATAGAATTGTTCTTTTTCAGGAACTATGTGTTGCAACAGTGCCACAACGAATGTGTGGCGGAGCCTTTTTGTGAGCATTGGTGGTTCAGTGGTAGAATTCTCGCCTGCCACGCGGGAGGCCCGGGTTCGATTCCCGGCCAATGCAAAGTCACTTTTGCTACAGTCTGGATTTAAAGCCCTCTCAGACATAATGTATACTTAGAACATAAGCTAAACATCAGGTTTGTGTGGCCTCACAGTATCAGTCTCTGGCTCGAAGGACCAAAATGTAAGGAAGTTTGGCTATCCGGCTCGAAGAATTACATGTAAGGAAGGTTATCTGGTGTACGCTGATCAGGAGATTGTACTTGACCCAGTATGTGAATATAAACCTACTAACAGTATTCAGAACACTTAAACATCACTGGTTTTAGGATTTGATGGTGTGTGGTGTGATTCTCGCTGTCATCTGCCAGCTGCTGTTCGATAGGTTGCACGATGTCATATGACTTCTGCTGCTCATTGCTCTGAATCTCACTCTAGTGGTGAAGCGTGGAAATACAACTGACCGGGAATGCGTTCCTACAAGAAGTGATATTTTTGTGTATTTTTCAGGAACTATGTGTTGCTACAGCGCCACAATGAATTTGTGGTGGCACTGCTTCGTAAGCATTGGTGGTTCAGTGGTAGAATTCTCGCCTGCCACGCGGGAGGCCCGGGTTCGATTCCCGGCCAATGCAAAGTAACTTTAGCTACAGTCTTGATTTAAATCCCTCTCAGACTTAATCTATGCGAAGAACGTAAGATGACCAATGGGGTTTGTGTGGCCTCAAACTTTGAGACCTGCTAAACTTCCTGTGACCGAAAATCATAGTCAACCGATTGAATACCCATCCAACAACATGGTAGCTGCAATTAAATATTGCATCCTTAGTGATTTCAGTAACCACGTGGTGCAACAGCGCCACAAGATATCGGTGTCCGCGATAACTTCGGAAGCGTTGAAGGTTCAATGGGAGAATTTCCACGTGGAAGGCCAAAGTTCTGTATTAGACCAGAATAGAGAACTACTAGAGTCCCACTCTACCATTGAACAATAAGGTGTGCCCAAACTTTCGGCTAGTATTGTGAGTCCTAGCTTCGCGAGAGGCCAGAGTCCGATTTGATAGAGGCAGATGAAGAGGACAGGGTGGGCTAAAGACAGATGATTCGCTGTAGCAACGCCTAAAGGGATCAGCCAGAAAAAGAAGAACAAGGAGTAGAAGGTAGGCCCAGTTTCATTCCAACCGCTGCTGTTTCACTCGTCTTGATTACAAAATCGTCATTCTGTACTTTTATGTGAGAGGCATTGATGCTTCAGTGGTAGAATGGCTGGTTTTCATATGGAAGGTCCAGGTTCGATTCAAGTTTCACTACAGTCTGGATTCAAATCACTGTTCGAATGCTTTAGGAAACAACATTCAAACATGATTTCAGAAGATTTCAAAAGAAATTCAATGCGTTTCAACTAAATACTAATTAAAGGGTCTAAATACAAGTGTTATGAACGATCGCTTTCCGGCTCAAAGGACAAAAATGTAAGGAAGAATCGCTATCTGGCACGAAGGACCAAAATGTAAGGAAGTTTGGCTATCCGGCTCGAATTAATAAATGTAAGGAACGTTTTTCGGTGTACGCTGTTCAGGAGAGTGTACTTGACCCAGCATGTCAATAAAAAACATACTTACAGGATTCAGAACACTTAAACTTCACTGGATTTAAGATTCGATGGTGTGTGGTGTGATTCTTGCAGTCATCTGCCAGCTGCTGTTCTATAAGTTTGCACGATGTCGTATGACGGCTGCTGCTCATTGTTCTGAATCTCACTCTAGTGGTAAAGCATGGAAATACAACTGAACGGGAACGCTTTCATACAAGAAGTGATAGAATTGTTCTTTTTCAGGAACTATGTGTTGCAACAGTGCCACAACGAATGTGTGGCGGAGCCTTTTTGTGAGCATTGGTGGTTCAGTGGTAGAATTCTCGCCTGCCACGCGGGAGGCCCGGGTTCGATTCCCGGCCAATGCAAAGTCACTTTTGCTACAGTCTGGATTTAAAGCCCTCTCAGACATAATGTATACTTAGAACATAAGCTAAACATCAGGTTTGTGTGGCCTCACAGTATCAGTCTCTGGCTCGAAGGACCAAAATGTAAGGAAGTTTGGCTATCCGGCTCGAAGAATTACATGTAAGGAAGGTTATCTGGTGTACGCTGATCAGGAGATTGTACTTGACCCAGTATGTGAATATAAACCTACTAACAGTATTCAGAACACTTAAACATCACTGGTTTTAGGATTTGATGGTGTGTGGTGTGATTCTCGCTGTCATCTGCCAGCTGCTGTTCGATAGGTTGCACGATGTCATATGACTTCTGCTGCTCATTGCTCTGAATCTCACTCTAGTGGTGAAGCGTGGAAATACAACTGACCGGGAATGCGTTCCTACAAGAAGTGATATTTTTGTGTATTTTTCAGGAACTATGTGTTGCTACAGCGCCACAATGAATTTGTGGTGGCACTGCTTCGTAAGCATTGGTGGTTCAGTGGTAGAATTCTCGCCTGCCACGCGGGAGGCCCGGGTTCGATTCCCGGCCAATGCAAAGTAACTTTAGCTACAGTCTTGATTTAAATCCCTCTCAGACTTAATCTATGCGAAGAACGTAAGATGACCAATGGGGTTTGTGTGGCCTCAAACTTTGAGACCTGCTAAACTTCCTGTGACCGAAAATCATAGTCAACCGATTGAATACCCATCCAACAACATGGTAGCTGCAATTAAATATTGCATCCTTAGTGATTTCAGTAACCACGTGGTGCAACAGCGCCACAAGATATCGGTGTCCGCGATAACTTCGGAAGCGTTGAAGGTTCAATGGGAGAATTTCCACGTGGAAGGCCAAAGTTCTGTATTAGACCAGAATAGAGAACTACTAGAGTCCCACTCTACCATTGAACAATAAGGTGTGCCCAAACTTTCGGCTAGTATTGTGAGTCCTAGCTTCGCGAGAGGCCAGAGTCCGATTTGATAGAGGCAGATGAAGAGGACAGGGTGGGCTAAAGACAGATGATTCGCTGTAGCAACGCCTAAAGGGATCAGCCAGAAAAAGAAGAACAAGGAGTAGAAGGTAGGCCCAGTTTCATTCCAACCGCTGCTGTTTCACTCGTCTTGATTACAAAATCGTCATTCTGTACTTTTATGTGAGAGGCATTGATGCTTCAGTGGTAGAATGGCTGGTTTTCATATGGAAGGTCCAGGTTCGATTCAAGTTTCACTACAGTCTGGATTCAAATCACTGTTCGAATGCTTTAGGAAACAACATTCAAACATGATTTCAGAAGATTTCAAAAGAAATTCAATGCGTTTCAACTAAATACTAATTAAAGGGTCTAAATACAAGTGTTATGAACGATCGCTTTCCGGCTCAAAGGACAAAAATGTAAGGAAGAATCGCTATCTGGCACGAAGGACCAAAATGTAAGGAAGTTTGGCTATCCGGCTCGAATTAATAAATGTAAGGAACGTTTTTCGGTGTACGCTGTTCAGGAGAGTGTACTTGACCCAGCATGTCAATAAAAAACATACTTACAGGATTCAGAACACTTAAACTTCACTGGATTTAAGATTCGATGGTGTGTGGTGTGATTCTTGCAGTCATCTGCCAGCTGCTGTTCTATAAGTTTGTTATATTCATTTTTAAAGGTTATCAACCTATTGATTTACTGCTACTTCTACAACTACAGATTTTGTACTGCCAGTACTACTTCTTCTGTCCAGAATAAAAAGCAGTAAAATCTCAGGAGTTGTCCTCTTGTGTCCTTCAGACTTTGAAAGCCATTTTAAAGTTTGGGCAGAGCTGAAAAATTGGGAAAACCCAACATTTTGCTATGCAATATTTTAATAAACTTCACAATTTGCTATTTTAAATTGTATTATTTTATTTACATTATATACATTTAAACCATTTATTTCACTGTTTAATGAAAGCCAACAAGTGAACTGTACAATTACAAATAACTGTTTCAATTAAACCAAACCTTCACTGTGTTTGTTACATAGAAATAAAAGGAACATGAATGTGTCTCTCAAAAGCCCATAAATGCATGTCTGTAGTTTTTTAATGACATTTTTCATTTGGTCATTTGTAATATTTTACTCGATATTTTTAAAAACAGGTCTCTTGCTTCGTCTTGATCGTTGTGGCAATAATCTGCATCGAGATGTTGCTGGTGTCCTGGTTTGTCCAGTTGAAGAGAATATTTGCCGTATGCCTCTTCAGTCTGGTGTGGATCTGGATTTATCTTCACAAGGTACCTACAACTCTGTGCCACTCTGATCTGTCTCCTGCACAGTTCTTGTCTCCTCACTTTGTCCACTTTGGTAAATGTTTTCAAAAAGCTACGTTTTTGTTGAATCTTATTGTGGATGGAAGACCAAAACTGAGAGAGAATGATGCATTTTTAAACAAAAATGTGTTAGTGTGGACATGGCCTCAGTTTTTTCTAATCTATAAAAGGATTTTACATTTTCTATATTGCCTTTGATATGATAGCATTTGAATAGTTTCTTTAAGTGTTTGCTAAAAACGTTTTAATTGGGAAAATGAATTTATTTTGCGATTCTACCTTTCAAAAGCGTTTTCTCGGTTAAACTGACTGGGTATTTCAGCAGATACCTCAGATATTTTAATTCCATTTATTTTTCCACATCAACTATCAGATCACCTCATATATACGATCAATTCTATATCCAGTAAAGTTGAGTGTTCTGAATCCTGTACCGTGTTTTTACTGACATGTAAAAGGTAGAAAAACACAGAAGAACTTAACAGTGAAGGACTGGAAGAATGTTTTGAGGAGGACTGGATGAGTGTGAAGTGTGTAAGCCTCGTGTTGAGTATCGCATGACCGTTCAGAGAGAGCACTAGGATTGCTATGGTGTGTAGAGAGTGATGTTTTAAGCTAAACATCTCTGTCAAGGATAGACCCCACACCAGAAGAAACATCCTGTCTATAGTAAGTGACCCCCACGCTTAGGACATGGACAAAGAAATATCTGTCCCTTGTTACAGGAAATGGACAACTACCAAAAGGTGTTTTCAGAGAGAGGGCGGTGTTGTAATAGTGGTCGATAATACAGCTCCCAGAGGATCATGGATTTTAGGACGCATTGAAGAGGTCTTACGAGATTCCAATAAATTGGTAAAAACTGCGCAAATCCGAACCAAAAAACGGTATATTTGAAAGGCCAGTAACGAATCTCCACCTGCTATTAGAAGGAGAAGAATGGAGTTGGGTGTTCTCCATTGTATTAAGCATAAATGCTTGTGACACGCATATGATAATTTGATCTCATGCACACAACTAGGGGCCGGCGTGTAGGAGCCATTAGATAGAAATTGTAATCTTTCCTTGGTACATGATCACGAGCCACCCCACGAGCCACGTGTGCCTTCCAGCGTACATTCCCTTGCCGCTCATTTATTTGTGTGACCTTTCAGCCCAACGCCGTGACTGCTGAAATGCACTACGATGCCGAGGTGAAACTTTCCAAGCAAATGCTGGCGGAAATCCAGAAGCTTGTATAGGAAGATAACAGCTGGAGAACCGGCACTCTAGATGATGCGCTGAGTAAAATTCTTATCGACTTTAAACACCACGACTACGAAGCCCTTCGGGACATCGTTATCAAGGTAAATCATTTTACTTTTCTTTTATAAGGAGCTGCATAATATTGAAAATATCTGTATCTAATGACTCGTTTTAATTAATTACTAAACACTAAAACAATTTGAGGACAAATTTGTATGTTCTAATAGATTCACTAGACAAAGGTGTTAGTACCAACTTTGTACCCATGGGCATTGTCTTGTTGGTACAAGTTTGGGTTTCCTATTAAAAGGGTTTCTTATTAAAAATGTACTATGTACTTTGTGCTATCGGTAAATCAACTTTCAAATCCATACCGATAGTTTTTCTGGGTTGCTGAAACGGGTCAATATAAATTTACAAGAGTGACCTCTAGAGGCGAATCACTGATGCCGCATGCTGTTAGTTTAATTTTTTTTTTTTTTAGTTTTTTTTTTATTTACTTATTTGGAGCGTTACTTTTTGTTTGTTTGAATGCATTCCTTTAATTTTTTTAATATTTATTAAGATAGTTAATTTGTTCATATTTATTTCATTTAACACATTTTTATGATTCAGTACAGTTTTTTTTTTTTTAAGTTTAGAACATTTTTAAATAGAGTATTGTTTTTTTGTATTGTTTTTTTTATCCAAAAAGCATAGTGGATAAAATTGGTTGACCTAGCTATTGGTATTTATAACATGAAATTTTTTCTGTGCATATGCCAGCAATGTTAGGAACATGAGGTCAGAGTGCAGGCCACTCTTGTTTTGCAAAATGTCTTTTTGAATGAAGATCGTGGTCACATACATCTTGGCTCGTGATTGGACCTCGAGTTTGCTGCATGTATGGGATTTTAATGTCTATTTTTACCTTTGAAATATAATTCTCACAATTTAGATTTTTATTACAGGTCTTTTCTTGATCATCGTGGCAATAATTTGCACTGAGATGTGGTCGGCTGTGTCCTGGTTTCTCCGGTTTAAGCGACTGTCATATACTTCATCAGTCTGTTGTGGAACTGGTTCTATCTCTACATGGTAAATTTGAAAGGTTGATAGGGAACACAGTGTATAGCAAAACTACACCAAATAATATGCATTGTATTTGTTTGGTATGGTATTGCTTTTATAAAGTCATATCCTCAATATTTCATTGTGGCTAAATACTAGTAAAAGTTGAATATTGAATCCAAAGTGTGATGGAAACATTCAACCTTGTCTAGATTGCCTTTGCTGAACAGCAGGATAACATTGCACAGATGGAGAACCTCAAAGATAAATGCACCAGAGTGAAGAAACTTGACTGGATGGAAAATATCAAAGGTGAGGTCCTGGACATTGCCATTCATATGTAGGGATTTGAGTGGTGACGCTGGCTTTCTGATAGACTCTGTATTTAGCTGCATCAAGCTTTGGATTGAGACACCACAGCGCAAACCCAGGACCTGTGGGAGAGATTATTAGATCATGTTTAGCTTAAAAACATGAAATGATCCTGTAGAAGAAGAGCTGTCAGTGCCTTTGTTTTTTGTTTTTTTTGTTTCCCCTTTTTTTTTTTTTTTTTTTGTTTCCCCTTTTTGTTTTTTGTTTTTTTTGTTTCCCCTTTTTGAATCGGAGGAGTTTGCTCTTGAACATTTAAAATCGGTGTCCACACTGCAAACACCTGTTTTTAACGACAGTCCAGCGATATGGATTCTTTTGCGTTTTATGTACAGCTTCAATAATTTTTCTTATAAGGAGAAAATCCCGACAATTTCATAAAAAGGGGTTCCTACGCATTTTGGAAAAGGATGGAATTTAATTTGTGAATTCCAGGTCTTGATTTGTTTGAGGAGGCGAAATCAAGCAAAAACGGGCAATGCGGTGTCTAAAACATAAGTCTTAATATTAACTTTTTAAAAAAAAATGTATTGTTAAATAACACAAATCTTTGTAATCATGCTGATCTTCGGAGCACTTTTCCTGTGACATACACATTTTCCACCCCCATATCTTAAATTTTGCGATTGTTCTAAATGCACTCTACTAGACCTAATCACGTAACGTACGCATGCACTCTGTAGATGTGTTTTGTTTGGGTTTTGCGTTATACACTGTAATGTCAAATCATTAATACAACAATTACGATATTTTTGTCTTTTAATATTCTAAAGGAAATTTCAAACTTTCCTTTGTACGTGATCACGAGCCACGTGTGCCTTCCTGCTTACATTCCCGTGCTGCCCATTTTCTATTTGTGTAACCTTTCAGTCCAACGCCGTGACTGCTGAAATGCACTACAATGCCGAGTTGAAACTTTCGAGGCAAATGCTGGCGGAAATCCAGTAGTTTGTAAATGAAGATCGCAGCTGTAGAACCGGCTCTCTAGATGATGCGCTGAGTAACATTCTTTTTAACTTTAAACACCACGACTACGAAGCTGCCAGGAAGTGGCTCTTTAAAGACATGTTTGTGGTCGAACCCGACCACATAATATTGAATTATACATTTTTAAATAGTTTTTTATTTTTTAATTTTTTTTATCATCCAGTATCCATAAAAGAATATCGGATACTGGATAAAATTGGTTGATCGGTTATTGGCAAATACGATCCAACCTAGCTATTGATATTTATAACATGAAATTCTTTCTTTGCATATCCCAGCAATGTTAGGAACATGAGGTCAGAGTGCAGGGTCAGCTAGTAAAGCACCCCTGGAGCAAAGAGGGTAAAGGGCCTTGCTCAAGGGCCCAAAGCGCGGCAGCGTGGCGATACCAGTGCTCAAAACTACTCCTGTGTTTTTTGTTTTTTTTGTTTTTTTGTTTTTGTTTGTTTAGCCTCTGTAATCAGACTAGGTCCTCTTCCCCAGGGATTCCACTGAGATCTGTCACACCAACTTAAATTTCATTTCTAATCTTATAGGGTGCAGGGAGACTGGTTACCTTCTGCAGTTGCACAGCCTAGTGGAGAAGTTGTTTTTGGTTCTGCTTCCCACTCCGTTCTCTACATCCTCCCCTTGGGGGAACTCCTTTTTTGTGGACATGAGATTTGAGAATTACAGTGTGCAGTTGCATTAAATGTGGTGAATTTACGTGCAAAAATCACCAAGTGATTTGCTGCAAGGACTGCTGGCAACACTACACACACACACACACACGCACACACACGCACACACACACACGCATGCATGTTTAATAGTTAATTTTATAGTTAGAAAGTTGTTGCATTTTTTTTTTGTTTGTTTTTTCTTTTTTGTTGTTGCAATAAATTATGTTCAGAAATCTGATGTGGAGTAAATTTTTTTTTAAAGAAAAAAAAAAAAATGCATCAGTGAAGGATACATGAAAGTGAGTGAACAAAGGTTTACCCTTTCTCTCACAGGCAAACACACGCGTACTAGAAAACTCCATAGGAAAGCCAGAAACAACAGAAATGTGTTAAATATTTAATGTCAATTTAACAGATTTTTTCAAATTGAATAAATATTTGTATGAAATTGGGACTATTTATTTCACTGTTTAATGAAACGAAACAAGTGAACTGTACAATTACAAAATACCACCAAATAAATGTAATATCTCTAGCTCCATTAATACAGTATTATGCCAATTATGTTCAGAAATCTGATGTGGAGTAAATTTCTTTTTAAAGAAAAAAAAAAATGCATCAGTGAAGGATACATGAAAGTGAGTGAACAAAGGTTTACCCTCTCTCTCACAGGCAAACACACACGTACTAGAAAACTCCATAGGAAAGCCAGAAACAACAGAAATGTGTTAAATATTTAATGTCAATTTAACAGATTTTTTCAAATTGAATAAATATTTGTATGAAATTGGGACTATTTATTTCACTGTTTAATGAAACGAAACAAGTGAACTGTACAATTACAAAATACCACCAAATAAATGTAATATCTCTAGCTCCATTAATACAGTATTATGCCAATCAGTGCAGTTTATGGGGTTATAAGGCCACAATATTACCTACATAGTATTAAAAAGTTGCATTAAACCAAATTGCCAAAAGACAAACAAAAAATCAATCATGAAACAAAGGGCATGTTAAAGATATTTATCTAATCACTGAATAGGTTCCAAGCTCCCTGGGATCACAGGGGAGATAAACTTGCCCAATTTCATAGGCCATGCCCCTTTTTGGAAGGATCTCTGCAGGGGAGGCTGCCTTGTTAACCTCTAGGTGGAGCTCTTTGTGGCAGCTACAATGGCAGCTTCTGAAATGTTCTCTGCAGTGGAGGCCACCACATCAAACACTAGGTGGAGCTTTTTGTGGTGGATGCTATGGCAGCTTCTGGAAGGTTCTCTGCAATGGAGGCCACCACATCAACCTCTAGGTGTAGCTCTTTGTGGTGGCAGCTTCTGTATGGAAGTCTGCTGTTTTTTGTGGCATAAAACTATACTTTTTATTTTTGCTTTAATATTTTCAATATTTTAGGGATGTCTCCTAATTAATTTATACTTATTTAATGCCATTTAATAATGAACGTTGCAGCTACCACACTCTTTTCCATCTTTCATTTTTAGAATAATTTCTATAACTTTTTGAGCACCATTGACCTGCCTTTCGATTTACAATAAAGCTCAGGACATTGATTGTATCTGTCAGCCAATGCTTATTTTCTTTTTGTTTCCCGCTCTGTTCCACCTTCATGTTGAGATGGTTTAGTTGCCTGGTACATTTAATACTCGCCTATCAAAATGTAATAACCCTGGCTGGCAGAGACCCCTGCAGATCTGGCAACCCAGATCTACGTAGGCAAAAAGAGGTGCAAGCGATGACACAGCACGTCTCGACCTGTGTGTTAAGCACACAGTTTTTAGTACCTGTTTAACTTTTACTATACAAGTTCTGACTTGTGACTACTGGTATATTGACGTGTATCTGTGATGAACCATGAAGGTATCAAACAAGTTGTAATTTTGGGGATACTTATTAAGTATTATGTTCTTTGTTAATATGGATGCTCACGCTGAAGATGATGAAAGTAAGACAAAATGTTTGGAGGTAAAGCCTTTATGTTACTTAAACAAATCGTCTACAGAAGATGCTTTCATTTTGTTAGAAATCTTCAGCATGAGCATCCATATTAACAATGAACATAATACTTACTAAGTATCTCCAAAATTACAACTTGTTTGATACCTTCATTGTTCATCACAGATACACGTCAATATACCAGTAGTCACAAGTCAGAACTTGAATTTGTAAAAGTTAAACAGGTACTAGACTGTGTAGTAAACACACAGGTCGAGACGTCCTGTGTCATCGTTTGCAGCTCCTCTCGACTGTGTAGATCTGGGTTGCTAAAAATTAACTCAACATGAAGGTGGAACAGAGCGGAAAACAAAAAAGAAAATAAGCATCGGCTGACAGATACAATCAGTGTCCTGAGCTTTATTGTAAATCGAAAGGCAGGTGAAGGTGTTCAAAAAGTTATTGAAATTATTCTGAAAAAGAAAGATGGACTAGAGTGTGGTAGCTGCAGCTTTTATAATTAAATGGCATTAAATAAGTATAAATGAATGAGTTTAAATGAATTAAAAGACATCCCTAAAATATTTTCAAATATTTTGACTTCTCCGTAAGTCAAAATATTAAGTTGGTAAATTTATAAAGAGGGCAGTGTAATAAAGTTATAAAATGTTAAGCTTTCCCAATTTTTTAGCTCTGCCCAAACTTAAAAATGGCTTTCAAAGTCTGAAAGGGCACAAGAGGACAACTCCTGAGATTTTACTGTTTTTAATTCTGGACAGAAGTAGTAGTGAAACTTTACAATTACAAAGTTGATATTTGACTTTTAACTAAAATAAATTTGAGCTGAACGTGTCAAAATCCTTTTTTATTCATAGAGAAACTTTCTTAAAACATTTCCACCTCCATGTGCTCTCAGAGGTGCACCATTATATTGTTCCCCCTGGAGACACATCTAACAGGTTCCAATTTAGAGCTCAGCCGCCGCACTACACTGCCCTCTATAGGAACTTTTAAAAACTTTTTTCGTGCATTGATCCTTTAGCCATAAAAAGAATTTGTAAATAATAAACTAAATAAACATCGGTATGTGGAGTTAAAATATTAATAATAAAATAAAAACAGTACTTCGAGGTGGGGTTTTACGGGTAATAGTGTATATCTATCTGGTCTAGAGCAGTGGTCCCTAAACTTTTCTAAGCCACGGACCGGATTAATGTCGGACAATATTTTCACGGACCGATTTAATGTCGCACAATATTTTCACGGACCCGCCCTTAAGGTGTGGTGGATAAATAAAATTTTTTTTTTTAATTTTCGACTGGTATTTTCTAAACATAATAATAGACGTGATTTCTTTTGTTTGGCAGGAGCAGCCCCTTTAAGAAGGTAGCAGATGAAGGTAAAGACATGTGACCTTCATCCATCATGACATGCATCAAGAGTGAGTTATAGACAGATGTGGTGGAGAAAATCCGGTAATTATCCCAAATAAAAAATTGTTCAGAATCGGATAAATAAAACAGAAATAATGTAAGTGTAACAGACTTTATTATAATTTATGTATTATTGACCCCGGGGGGTTGGGGACCACTGGTCTAGAAGGTTTCTGGTGGGTTAATAATTACAATAGTCTGTGCTATAACTATAAAATGTTCGCATCATCAATAGTGGGTGATGTTTGTTGACATATTCCTGAATGTAAACAACAATAATTTTATTTATAACACCTTAATATTATGTAGGTAATATTGTGGCCTTATAACCCCATAAACTGCACTGATTGGCATAATACTGTACTAATGGAGCTAGAGACATTACATTTATTTGGTGGTAAATATATATTTTGTAATGTACAGTTCACTTCATTTCATTAAACAGTGAAATAAATGGTCTCATAATTTCATAAACATTAATTAATTTGTAAAAAAATCAGATTATAAAGAAATTTAAAATAGCACATTTTTGAAAAGTAAATTAAACTAGTAAAAAATAAATATATACACTATGAACAGATGAACAACTATAAAAAATTTCAGGCTGCGTTTTTTAAAGATGAGCCCGGTTCCTCACGTGTATTAATATGTTGTTCTGACTCCTGTATTGGAGGAGCAGAAGGTTGCTGTACAATGCTGGTGGACGTCTTCTGAGAGGTCCAAGAACAGCATGGTGTACAGCTGCTTGGCCAGCGCTGTATATAAAGACCTGGGCAAAGGATCAAAAAGATTTTTGGACTGTTAGAAATGATACGAGACACGATCATCGAGAGTTGGCAATGGGGGTGTACGATGTGTATTGTCTACGATAATATCGTAATTGTTTAGGTGCATTTAGAATGATCACAAAATTCAAGATATGGGGGTGAAAAATGTGTACATGTCACATGAAATGTGCTCCAAAGATCAGCATGATTACAAGAAGTCAATATCGAAAGACTTATGTTTTAGACACCGCATTGCCCGTTTTTGCTTGATTTCGCCTCCACAAACAAATCCAGACCTGGAATTCACAAACCATTTTTTTTACATTATCGATAAAATCCCCCCAAAAATATCGAGATATAATTTTTGGTCAATATCGCACACCCCTAGTTGGGATTTGCTCAGTCCTGATCTCAGTACAACTAAAAATAAAAGGTTTTACATTCATTTTCCACCGAAAACACGAATCCATTCAAAATGACACCACGATGGTGAGCGCGAATACAAGAAGCACAGGAAAGTAAAGTGTAACAGGCAGGGGTTTCAGTGAGGCCTTTAGAAACTTGCTAATGCCTTCTCCCATGTGCTTTAGAGGGTCTGTAATTAAAGGTGGTTGTGGTCATAATGGCTCATTAGGTGTGAGATATAAAAAGTAAGGATTGTTTATATCAAATTCGCACTCGCATGTGAAAGCTGACGGGTGCCGTTGCAGTCAGGATGGTTCTCTCTGCGAGAGCTCCATGGCACGGGCTTTATTGACTGCAATAAAGCTGATGTGCTCCCTTCTCATTCGTGGCTGGAAGATGTCTTCATTTGTTTTGTTTATGTATTATTTGAAGTTTTGAATCTTATTGGTAACTGATTAGTGAATAACTAAACCTAATTTGAGAGGAAGCAAATCTTTTTTTTCCCATGTGGTCTAAAAAGCTAAGATACGTTTTGGTTTAACCGGGTGATCCGGGTTCGAGTCCCGGAGTGGGAAGGGTGCACGTGTGTGTGTGTGTGAGTGTGAAAGGAATTCTCGGGGTGACTGTTATTTAGGTGTGCGAGGAGCATGATTGGATGCAACTACAGCACAGTTAAATAGATCCGACCTGGTGAGTGGAAAGATCCAGAAAATGATGATGAAATGAAGAGACGATGAAGTGATTTTTGCTCTAGATACCGCTGTTTTGATTAGAGAAAAAGGTCTGCATGGTAGAGACGGAGGGGCCCCAATAGGGGGTTATTTTATTGATGTTTATTGTTGTATGTCGTTGTGTGAGGAGCAGGAGTGGAGAAGAGGAGTAGGAGAAGATGATACAGTGAAGTAGATCTGGGATCATTCAAATGTGTATAGTGTAGTGAGTGAATTAGGGGAGTTTTTACATACACACATCATTCATAAATATACATTTATATGTGTATATGCATGTAAGATTTTGATATGTCAATAAATATAAATCAGTTTGATCTGGGAATATATGCACATTGGATATATATTGAGATATATTGCATATCAGTAATGAACATATTTTTTGAGTAATTTAAGAATAAAAGTGTGAGGAATATGAATGTCAGATTTAGAGACAGAAACTAAAGGCATAAAAACACATTTTGAGGACGATAAATCAAATAATAATAATACAAATGAATATATAAGGATAGAAGAAGAGTGGAAATGTGGAATGCGAGTTACTTAAATGCATTTATATACATTGCTTTTCTAAAAAAAATTTTTGATAAACATTATCATAAAAGTACATGCTTAAGCACGATGTGTGTAAGTGAACACACAGCCAGCGTTGGGAAAAAAAAAAAAAAAATAATAAAAAACTGCATATGCCTGTATGCAGTTCTTACAGCCGTGTACATTACATAGCTTTTTCCCCCTTCTAAGCTGCGTCTGCAGTAACTTTTTGCATGCTGACTTCAGTATTTGTGAGCCGTTTGTGGTAGTTTCTTTGTTCTACCTCCATTTCTTTAGAGGAGCAAAAGAGTAAAAAGAGCATATGTATGCAGGTTAGAGAGAGAGAGAAAAAGCTGCTTATTAGTCATCTGTTTAACTTTATTAAAGACATATATGATAAAGATAAAGAACCAATAATATGTAAGTATAGAGAGATTTAGTGGGAAGAGAGGACCCAGAGTATTACATCTAAGAGCATAAAATAAACACATTGGGAGGGATAAGCATAAATAATAATAAGAAATTGTATAACAGTGGAAAAAAGTCCAGTGGACGGGATCGGAGAACAATAGAAAATTGGTGCACAGAGGAAGAGTGAGCAGAGCAATGCAAGCATGCATCACGAGTAAAAACATGAGCCAGCTTTTGCCATTGTAATGTTAAAATAAAAGTTTCAGAAGAAGATATATATACAGTGGTACCTTGACCTACAAGTGCATGTACGAGTTCTCCGAGGTACGAGCGGTCACTCGGTTGATTTTTTGCTTTGTTACGTGAGCAAAAATTGAGGTACGAGCTTGAGATGCCGCTGCTAGAAAGCGAAGATTGTGACGAAAATTAAGATGAGCAAAGAATTTAAGTTTAGGGATACGTAGTGTTCAAGAGTGATTAGTACAAAACGAGTTTTTCCTCCCCTTCCGCTTATCGCCTCTACCACCCCCTTCACCGGCGTTTTTGTTAGCTCAAGTCGTTTCATCTCCAAGGTACATACACTGAATAAAACCTTATTATATCTTTACATACTCGTTCTATTATGTTTTTAAAAAGGATTTGTTATTTACAAATGTATTTTCCTTATTTAATGAAACATAAAAACGGGGTGGCATTTTGAGGGTTGGAACGGATTAATGCCATTCTAAGTATTTTCAATGAGGAAAATTGATTTGATGTGCGAGCAAATTGAGATACGAGCTCGACCACAGAACAAATTAAACTCGTAGGTCAAGGTACCACTGTATATACATTTACATTTACAGCATTTAGCAGACGCCCCCTTTCCAGAGCAACGTAAAAAAGTGTTTTGAGTCTCTAGCAATGAATAAATCCACACTGGTATGCCTATATATATATATATATATATATATATATATGAGTATAAAATATAGGGGAAATCTTTATATAAATATATAAGGGATGTGTATGTACAGAGTGACAGTCTGTGTGCAGAGGAAAGAGAGAAGGAAATAGAAGAATGTAATACAAAAATAGAAGATGATTAGCAAAACAGGGAACAGCTTCATCATTAATGGTACATACGGAGCAGACGAATTAAATGTATCCCATGTTAGTTGACCCGGACAGTTCAACTGAAGACATTATAAATCTAGAAAATTCTCCTAAGACGCTTTACAGGGGTATCAATAAGACGTCACGTTGATGTCAGCAATCTTGAGGACAACGAGCCCCAGCAGAGAAAAAAGAAAAAAAAAAGTTAATCACAAGAAAGCCAACGACAAAGCGACATAACTGTGACCCATCCCATCGAAGTTCAAAGCAGAGGCAGTACCTAGTGATGAAAGTGAGCAGTGGGAGGAGCGAGAAAGGAAAAAAAAACAGAGAAATACTTGAAGGACTTCAAAAAACAGCACATCCACAGCATCCCTCCAAAAAAACTGAGAGGAAGTTGAAGTACAAGAAGGAAGGAAGAAGGCATAGGCCGAGCAAAGACACAGAGACATACAGTGGAGCTAAAAAGACCAAAGTGAACATAATGAAGAAAATTATGAAGATTATTAAAGATGGATAAAAATAAATCAAGTGAGAATCATGTCCACTGAAAGCAAGAACAAAAAGAAAGAAATATGAGATAGAGATCTGCTGGACAGAGGACATGAGTTCCTTTAAAAAGTGAACAAAAAAAGTTTCCCAGTGGACAAGACAAACTACAATTAAAGGAAGAAAAGTAAAAGGATGCACTTTTTGGGAAAAAAAGGGGGAAATTGGGAGAAGATCTTTTTTATTCATTACAAGAATATACATGCAAAATCAAAGAATGATGACAAATATGAAAAAAGGGTGGAAAGAAAGAGAGAAGTCTACCACAATAGGACATAAAGACCCAAACCCAATACAACGATCCATACCTGATGTGTTCCCAGGAATATTTGGTGGGGTGAAAATATGTTTGAAACAGATGAATTAAGCCTCTTCTGAGACAATGTTCTGCGATCAACTATCAACAATCCCATTCATGGACATACCAGGCCTGTGAGGCCAACTCCCATGCAGATGTAGAGGAACTCAGAAATGGATCACTATCCTGGAACTGGTTGACCCAGCACGAATCAGAAGATTGGCTGTGCAGACTAAATATGACAACAGTCCCAGGTCATGGAAAAAGAGAATACCATGCCCAATCAAGGTGGATCCAGTAAGAAGGTGAAGGAATACCCCAATTCAGTGACCTGATGTGTTCCCTGGAATAGTAGCTGGGGTGAAAATAATAATGAAACAGACAAATTAAGCCTCTTTTAAAACAATGTTCTGCGATCAACTATCAACAATCCCATTCATGGACATAACAGGCCTGTGAGGCCAACTCCCATGCACATGTGGAGGAACTCAGAAATGGATCACTATCCTGGAACTGGTTGACCCAGCACGAATCAGAAGATTGGCTGTGCGGACTAAAAATGACAACAGTCCCAGGCCATGTAAAAAGAGAATACCATGCCCAATCAAGGTGGGGTCCAGACGCCACGTCGATGTCAGCAATCTTGAGGACAACGAGCCCGAGCAAATTGAAAAATGTTGAGAGAAAAGAAAAAAAAAGTTATTTGCAAGAAAGTGAACGACAAAGCGACATAAATGTGACCCATCCCATCGAAGTTCGAAGCAGAGGCAGTACCTAGTGATTGAAGTGAGCAATGGGAGGACCTGAATAAAGGTAGATAACCTCATCAAAAACTGAGAGATGTGCAAGAAGGAAGTAAGAAGGCATAGGCCGAGCAAAGACACAGACAAACAGTGGAGCTAAAAAGACCAAAGTGACCATGATGAAGAAAATTATGAAGATTATTAAAGATGGATGAAAAGAAATTATGTGAGAATCATGTCTACTGAAAGCAAGAACAAAAAGAAAGAAATATGAGATAGAGATCTGCTGGACAGAGGGCATGAATTCCTTTAAAAAGTGAACAAACAAGTGTACCAGTGGACAAGACAAACTACAATTAAAGGAAGAAAAGTAAAAGGATGCACTTTTCGAAAAAAAAAAGGGGGAAATTGGGAGAAAATCTCTTTTATTCATTTATGGGAAGAATAAACATGAAGAATCAACGAAAGCAAAATCAAAGAATGATGACGAATATGAAAAAAAGGGTGGAAAGAAAGAGAGAAGTCTACCACAATAGGACATAAAGACCCGAAACCCAATACAAGGATCCATACTTTCAGTCCCTACCCCAGTGACCTGATGTGTTCCCAGGAATGGTAGCTGGGGTGAAAATATAGATGAAACAGACGAATTAAGCCTCTTTTGAGACAATGTTCTGCGATCAACTATCAACAATCCCATTCATGGACATAACAGGCCTGTGAGGCCAACTCCCATGCACATGTAGAGGAACTCAGAAATGGATCACTATCCTGGAACTGGTTGACCCAGCACGAATCAGAAGATTGGCTGTGCGGACTAAATATGACAACAGTCCCAGGTCATAGAAAAAGAGAATACCATGCCCAATCAAGGTGGATCCAGGAAGATGGTGAAGGAATACCCCAGTTCATTCTAAATCTGCAAGATGCCTGGAGGAGAGGAGATGGAAGCTCCAGGGAATGAAAACAGCTAATAGCTGCATCTTTTTCTGATGGACCCAAAAGTCACAATCTCCAGCATTCTCCTGTAAAGCAATGAAAACAGTAAGCTTCTCTCAGGAAGAAAAACACAATCTTGGCTCAAAGGTTCACGGTGGGCCTACAAGATCATGAGTCACACTTCCAGAACTGTTAGAACATCAATGTGCAATGCTTAAATAAGAAGATGGACAGAACATACTAGACTGGCTGGATGGATACTGGCTGGAAATTTAGGAGAAAAGTGTGTCAGGATTTTGGGAAATCATTTAATAGGAAACTCTGGTTAGAGCACATGTGCCCAGACTGTCGAGAAACAAGTGATCCCTGCCATTTCGCTATAAAATATGATGATGGAGGAAGAAATGAAGAGTATAAAACGCTCTTGGAAGAACATCTAAATGGACATTGAAAAGATAGCAAAACATTGGACATAATATTGCAACAACAAGAAAATACTGTAGAGCTGCCTGACAAATACAAGAACTGTATCAACGGGAAAAAGGCTGTTCCATATGTTACCTTAATGATCAAGCGTAATTTTAAATCATAAGATTTAGGGCTAATGGTCAGAGAAGTAGATCAGGGAAGGAAATGAAGTCCCTCAAATAAGCCGTACATTCACTTGTCACTCGATAGGAAGCTTTTAGGATATTTTAGAAAGCAATTAAATATAATGATTAGTAAGCACACATACAGGTTATAGTATAGTTAGTTAGAAGGATCAGTTGATCAAGAACCAAAGAGAAGTTTAAAAGAAGTAACGGAAAAAATAAAGATAAATCACCCAACAGCTAGTAGACTAGTGAAAGCAGCAGGATTAGTAGAAGTTCTATATAAATATAAATTCTCCCTGTAAATAGCGATGGAAGGAAAATCCCGTAGCTACACTTCTTTTCTAATATGAAAATACCAAGTTTTCTAAAAACCTAAAAAAAAAATATATAGAATAATAAGAATATCAGCAATAACAGCCGGAAACAATCAGTAATAATTTCTGTTTGCATTTACATTTTCATTTACATATCATGGACAATACACCTACTCTAGATTCTAGATTATTACAAAGATATTGTAAAAGCCTATCATTATTCAAGCAAGTACTGGAGCGGGACTTTTTTACAAATTGTAATAATTGCTAATGTATATTGACAATTAACTAATTTATTTTGTGTTAGAACCAATAAAACAGAATGAGCATAATGTGGGTAAAATAGAAGCTACAATGCTGTAAACTAAAAGTAGAATACCAAGGAAGAGGCACAAAGCCATAAAATATCGTTAGCCCTTGTGGATACTATTCAAAAAGCATCAAAACCATAAGCTTTAAAACAAATGCTGTCATTCCTTGGCATAGCAGGTCAGTAGACCATGGATATGTGACTTTGCACAAAAAGCACATGATAAAACCACAATTCAAGTTTTACACTGACAAATTTTATATAGTAATTACAAATAGTATAGATAAATAAGATTATCCACCAAACACCAAACGCTGAACGCAATTTCCAAGCTGGATGCACTGCTTCGCCAAAACCCACCATTAGTGGTGGCACTGAACTTTCCGTACACTTTCTTACCTTTTAATACCTATGTTAGAACTTTTCTTTGTAAACTATATGTTTTTGGTTTGTTTTATATTTTGTGATACTGTTAACTTTCCATTGTTTTAATATCTATGGAAAATCTTAAGGTGACCTGGTGTTCACGATCACTGTCGTGCACAAAGCGGGCAGAGTGGGAATTTTCCTCAGAATTGGTCAAAGAGGTTTTCCGCCCACTCCTGGTACACCTATTTTTTTGAGAATGAGACATGCTTTGCAGTCAAAGTGAGATCAAACGAAATATGATGGGAGGGGGGAGTATGTTGAGATTCTAGGAAGCCGTTTGATTTGATAAAAGGAATTGGGAAAAAGAAAAAGGCAGGTTATATTTTATGCAACTTTCAAGTTGCAAAGGGGGGAGTATGTTGAGAAATGTAGCTAGTTCAGTTTATAATATAAAATAATAATAACAGCAATAATAGTAGAAAAAAATCAGGTTTAATAGGGTTGGTAAATGCAGGTGCATCATGCAATGTGCAAAATTCAGTTAGAAGTCATGTTTGGAGCTGCCTATGTGGTTAAACACCTCGGCTATGCGGAGAAAACAGAGAGACCACATGACAGCTTGACTCATCTCGTGAAATAGGGTGGATAAAGTTCACCCATGTAATTTAGCTTAGGTCAGCTTCAGCTATCAGTAGTAAAATCTAGTAATATATAATATTAAGCAATCGCTTATATTAGTTTAATTTTGTGGAGTTCAAATATTAATAATAAAATAAAAACAGTACTTTGAGGTGGGGTTTCATGGGGTAAAAGTGTATATCTATCTGCTCTAGAGGGTTTCTGGTGGGTTAATAATTACAATAGTCTGTGCTATAACTATAAAATGTTAGCATCATAGATAGTGGGTGATGTTTGTCGACATATTCCTGAATGTAAACAAAAATAATTTTATGCAACACCTTAATATTATGTAGGTAATATTGTGGCCTTATAACCCCATAAACTACACTGATTGGCATAATACTGTACTAATGGAGCTAGAGATATTACATTTATTTGATGGTAAATATATCGTAATTGTTTAGGTGCATTTAGAATGATCACAAAATTCAAGATATGGGGGTGGAAAATGTGTACATGTCACACGAAATGTGCTCCAAAGATCAGCATGATTACAAAGATGATGTTGGTTTTATTTAACAATTTATAAATCAGGAAGTCAATATTAAAAGACTTATGTTTTAGACACCTCATTGCCCATTTTTGCTTGATTTCGCCTCCTCAGACAAATCCAGACCTGGAATTCACAAATCAAATTCCATACTTTTCCAAAATGCGTAGGAACCCTTTTTATCATTATCGATAAAATCCCCCCAAAAATATTAAGATGTCATTTGCGTATTTGCCAATAACCGATCAAAGAATTTTATCCAGTATCTTTTTTTTTTTTATGGATACTGGATAAAAACAATACGAAAAAAAAAAACTATTTAAAAATGTTCTGAACTTAAATAAATATGAACATATTAACTATATTAATAAATATAAAAGAAAATCAAAGGCATGCATTCAAACTGAAATAAAAATTAACACTCCAAATAAATAAAAAACAGGAAAAAAAACAACCAAAAATAATATTCAACTAACAGCATGTGTCATCAGTGATTCGCCTCTAGTGGTCGCTCTTGTAAATATATAATGACACCTGCTTTAGCCACCGGGAAAAACTATCGGTATGGATTTTTGCTGATAGCACAAAGTGCGTAGTACATTTTTCTTACACTTCAAATAGCAAACACAAACTTGTACCAACAGGACGATGTCCATGGGTAAAAAGTCAGTACTAACACTCTTGTCTAGTAAATCTAGTAAAACATACAAATTTGTCCTAGAATTGTTTTAGTGTTTAGTAATTAATTAAAACGAGTCATTAGATACAGATATTTTTAATATTATGCAGCTCCTTATAAAAAATGAAAAAACGTTACATTTTTACCTTGTTAACCGTGTCGGGTTCGACCACAAACGTGTCTTCGAAGCGCCACTTCCTGGAGGCTTCGTGGTCGTGGTGTTTAAAGTTGATAAGGATGTTACTCAGTGCATCATCTAGAGCGCCGGTTCTCCAGCTGTTATCTTCATTCACAAACCTCTGGATTTTCACCAGCATTTGCTTGGAAAGTTTCACCTTGGCATCGTAGTGCATTTCATCAGTCACGGCGTTGGGCTGGAAGGTTACACAAATAGAAAATAAGCAGCAAGGGAATGTAAGCAGGAAGGCACACGTGGCTCGTAGGGTGGCTCGTAATCACATACCAATGAAAGGTCCAAAATTTCCTTTAAAATATTAAAAGACTTGTGTTTTAGACACTGCATTGCCCGTTTTTGCTTGATTTCGCCTCCTTAAAAAAATCCAGACATGGAATTCACAAATCAAATTCCATACTTTTCCAAAATGCGTAGGAACCCTTTTTATCATTATCGATAAAATCCCCCCAAGAATATCAAGATATCATTTTTAGTCAATATCGCACACCCCTAGTTGGGATTTGCTCAGTCCTGATCTCAGTACAACTGAAAATAACAGGTTTTACAGTCAAGTTTCTTCACTCCGGTGCATTTATCATTGAGGTTCTCCATCTTTGCAAGGTTGGCCTGCTGTTCAGCAAAGGCAATCTAGACAAGGTTGAATGTTTAAATCACACTTTGGATTCAATATTCAACTATTACACCATAATTATGGTATTTAGCCACTATGGAAATATTGAGGATATGACTTTATAAGAGCAATACCAAACCAAACAATTACAATGCATGTTATTTTGTGTAGTTTGCAATAAACTGTATTTCCTATCGACCTTTCAACCTTACCATGTAGAGATAGAACCAGTTCCACAACAGACTGATGGAGAAGTATATGACAAACAGCCGCTTAAACCGGAGAAACCAGGACACCACCGACCACATCTCAGTGCAAATTATTGCCACGATGATCAAGACAACGCCCAAGACCTGTAATAAAAATCTAAATTGTGAGAATTATATTTCAAAGGTAAAAACAGAAAATAAAATCCCATACATGCAGCAAACTTGAGGTCCAATCACAAGCCAAGATGTACGTGACCGTGATCTCCATTTAGAAAGACATTTTCGAAACAAGAGTGGCCTTTTGGGTGATACTCAAACGTTCTACTCATATTATTTATATATAATATACTCTGGGTTAGCTTAGTGGTTACGGTTCAATGTTATTGATTGGAAGGTTGGGGGTTTAAGCCCCGGCATTGCCACGCTACCATGCTTGGGGCCCTTGAGCAAGGCCCTTAACCCTCTCTGTTTCAGGGGTATTGTTTCCTAGCTGACCCTGCACTCTGACATCATGTTCCTTACATTGCTGGGATATGCAAAGAAAGAATTTCATGTTAGAATCAGAATCAGACTTATTGGCCCAGTGTGTTGACACACAAGAAATTTGGTTCCAGCTGTTTGTTACTCTCGAAAGTACAGACATAAATAAAAACCTATAAGTATTATTAATTACTTAAACAGTACTTTGAGGTGGAGTTTTATGGGGTAAATGAATAGGGGTGTACAATGTATATTGTCTACGAAAATATCGTAATTGTTTAGGTGCATTTAGAATGATCACAAAATTCAAGATATGAGGCTGAAAAATGTGTACATTTTACACGAAATGTGCTTCAAAGATCAGCATGATTACAAAGATGACGTTGGTTTTATTTAACAATTTAAAAATCAGGAAGTCAATATTAAAAGACTTATGTTTTAGACACCTCATTGCCCATTTTTGCTTGATTTCGCCTCCTCAGACAAATCCAGACCTGGAATTCACAAATCAAATTCCATACTTTTCCAAAATGCGTAGGAACCCTTTTTATCATTATCGATAAAATCCCCCCAAAAATATTAGGATGTCATTTGCGTATTTGCCAATAACCGATCAAAGAATTTTATCCAGTATCTTTTTTTTTTTTTTATGGATACTGGATAAAAACAATACGAAAAAAAAAAAACTATTTAAAAATGTTCTTAAACTTAAATAAATATGAACATATTAACTATATTAATAAATATAAAAGAAAATCAAAGGCATGCATTCAAACTAAAATAAAAATTAACACTCCAAATAAATAAAAAACAGGAAAAAAAACAACCAAAAATAATATTCAACTAACAGCATGTGTCATCAGTGATTCGCCTCTAGTGGTCGCTCTTGTAAATATATAATGACACCTGCTTTAGCCACCGGGAAAAACTATCGGTATGGATTTTTGCTGATAGCACAAAGTGCGTAGTACATTTTTCTTACACTTCAAATAGCAAACACAAACTTGTACCAACAGTTCGATGCCCATGGGTACAAAGTCAGGACTAATACTCTTGTCTAGTAAATCTAGTAAAACATACAAATTTGTCCTAGAATTGTTTTAGTGTTTAGTAATTAATTAAAACGAGTCATTAGATACAGATATTTTTAATATTATGCAGCTCCTTATAAAAAATAAAAAAAACGTTACATTTTTACCTTGATAACTGTGTCGGGTTCGACCACAAACTTGTCTTCGAAGCTCCACTTCCTGGAGGCTTCGTAGTCGTGGTGTTTAAAGTTGATAAGGATGTTACTCAGTGCATCATCTAGAGCGCCGGTTCTCCAGCTGTTATCTTCATTCACAAACTTCTGGATTTTCGCCAGCATTTGCTTGGAAAGTTTTACCTTGGCATCGTAGTGCATTTCAGCAGTCACGGCGTTGGGCTGGAAGGTCACACAAATAGAAAATAACCAGCACGGGAATGTAAGCAGGAAGGCACACGTGGCTCGTAGGGTGGCTCGTAATAACATTCCAAGGAAAGGTCCAAAATTTCCTTTAAAATATTAAAAGACTTATGTTTTAGACACTGCATTGCCCGTTTTTGCTTGATTTCGCCTCCTTAAAAAAATCCAGACATGAAATTCACAAATCAAATTCCATACTTTTCCAAAATGCTGAGGAACCCTTTTTATCATTATCAATAAAATCCCCCAAAAAATATCAAGATATCATTTTTAGTCAATATCGCACACCCCTAGTTGGGATTTCCTAAGTCCTGATCTCAGTACAACTGAAAATAACAGGTTTTACAGTCAAGTTTCTTCACTCCGGTGCATTTATCATTGAGGTTCTCCATCTTTGCAAGGTTGGCCTGCTGTTCAGCAAAGGCAATCTAGACAAGGTTGAATGTTTAAATCAAACTTTGGATTCAATATTCAACTATTAAACCATAATTATGGTATTTAGCCACTATGGAAATATTAAGAATATGACTTTATAAGAGCAATACCAAACCAAACAATTACAATGCATGTTAATTTGTGTAGTTTGCAATAAACTGTATTTCCTATCGACCTTTCAACCTTACCTTGTAGAGATAAAACCAGTTCCACAACAGACTGACGAAGAAGCATATGGCAAACATTCTCTTAAACTGGACAAACCAGGACACCACTGACCACATCTCAGTGCAAATTATTGCCACGATGATCAAGATAAAATATTAAAAGACTTATGTTTTAGACACCGCATTGCCCGTTTTTGCTTGATTTCGCCTCCTTAAAAAAATCCAGACATGAAATTCACAAATCAAATTCCATACTTTTCCAAAATGCGTAGGAACCCTTTTTATCATTATCGATAAAATCCCCCCAAAAATATCAAGATATCATTTTTAGTCAATATCGCACACCCCTAGTTGGGATTTGCTCAGTCCTGATCTCAGTACAACTGAAAATAACAGGTTTTACAGTCAAGTTTCTTCACTCCGGTGCATTCATCCTTACCATGTAGAGATAATACCAGTTCCACTACAGACTGATGGAGTGTTTTGCTCAGGTCTGGGATTTGCTCAGGTCTGATCTCACTACAAATAAAAATAAAAGGTTTTACAGACATTTTTCACCGAAAACCCGAAACCATTCAAACTGACCTACCACGATGGTGAGCGCGAATGCAAGAAGCACAGAAATATGAAGTCTAACAGGCAGGGGTTTCAGTGAGGCCTTTAGAAACGCGCTAATGCCTTCTCCCAAGTGCTTCAGAGGGTCTGTAATTAAGATGGACATGGTCATATCGACAACCTGTAAAGACACGAAACAAGTCAGGCAGGCTGAGGTACAATTTTTTAATAAGTTGAAGAGCATAGCAGTAAACAAGTAGGAACCTTGGTTGGAGGCACGAGTAGGATCGGATTCACATACATGGTCTCATAGTATTGTTTACAGGGGTCGTCCTGAAGAGTCCAAGTTGTCCGAATCCACTCTGAAACCATAGACGTTAAATGTTTAGACACTGTTGCAAAAATCTTTATTTGTCCATGATCCCTGAAAAAGATAACTGTAGCAACAGGCTATGAAGGTCTCTTGCTCCAGCCACTAGGGGGTGTAATGGTAAACAAAAGTCACGGTTCATTTCGGTCCAATGGTACAGTTAGAGGGAATAAATCCAAACCGTGAAATTACTTGTAAGTTTTTGTTAAAGTAGTTTTTTCATAATTAACCTTAATAAATCATTTAATTATTAACATTTGTGAACATTTTTTAAAACCACTCACATCTCAGTGCAAATAATTGCCACAATGATAAAAAAAAATGCCCAAGACCTGTAATAAAAATCAAACCACATGCAGCTAAAAGCAAACTTTCCGGTAACGCAGCATCTCTGGATTGTGTTTTTGTTTCAGCGTGTACAGCTGTCAAAAACCTTGGTGTTATTATTCTCCCTAGTCTTTCCTTTGAGGCTCACGTGAATAATATCACCAGGACCGCCTTCTTTCACCTTAGAAATATTGCTAAAATTAGAAATATGATGTCGTAACAGGATGCAGAAAAACTAGTTCATGCTTTTTTTACTTCTAGATTAGACTACTGTAACGCTTTACTGTCTGGGTGTGCGAGTAAGTGCATAAATAAGCTTCAGTTAGTTCAGAATGCAGCAGCAAGAGTCCTCACTAGATCTAGGAAATTTGACCACATCACCCCTGTTTTAATCAGTCTACACTGCTTCCAATTAAATCTCGCATTGATTATAAAATACTACTACTGACGTAAAAAAGCACTCAACGGTCTCGCACCACAGTATCAGAGCGAAATTCTGTACCAGTATGATCCTCCACGCCTAATTAGATCAAAAGGTGCTGGCTATCTGTTGGTTCCTCAAATAATGAAAGGCAAGGCTCAGATCTGGAGGGAACATGGATATAGAGTGTTTGGTGAACAGGGATATTTGTATGCTGTCATCCCCTCACATTCACAAGTTCACTCTGGTTTGTTGACGGTGGTGTGGTGGTTCATCTCTTATCCCAGAGATCCCTCATGTCTGTATTACCTTCTGGTTCTACCTTTTAGTTATGCTGCCATAGCGAGTCTTGCCGGAGTCCCAACTGCCCAGTGACATCAACTTTCATACAACAACAAGGACACTTAATAATCCATATCCTTCTCTTCCTGTCACCCTCCCCTCTCTCTCTCTCTCTCTCTCTTTCTCTCTCTTTCTCTCGGTCGAGTTAAACATGCTCCTGAGGCTCCAGTGACCACTGTTCCTGCCCCTCTCCCCTGGATCTTCCCACTTCGTCCTGGTCTGCCTCTGGATGGTGTTGTCTTCGAATGGAGGCCACTCTGTGCAGCTTGGGACGGTTTCTCATCAACGCCTTGGGTGGTTCCATGAAATTCCAGGGTAAGAACGGGAGCTTTAAGGATGAATTGGACTGTAGTTAATGTCAACAGTCTGCTACATTGACTTAGGACTACTTTTCGCTTCTGATCATCATCACTGTACCCTGCAACATCGTATATCTGCTATAAATGGACATTCGGTGCAACCCAGATGAGGATGGGTTCCCTCTTGAGTCTGGTTCCTTTCAAGGTTTCTTCCTTATGCCATCTCGGGGAGTTTTTCCTTGCCACAGTCACCACCGGCTCGCTCATCAGGGACAAACTTACTTATAAAGAACATTCGGTGCAGGTGTAAAGCCTGACTACTTAGATTGCAAACTATATACAGGGACAATGAACAGATAAAGGACTGCTTAGTAAAATAGTCATAAATGAACTCTATGTAGAAAGTGTAAGAGTGACTGTACTCAGGTGCACGTGTTCATGTGAAGGACAAAGATGACGCGGTTCTTTTAGTCCCAGGACTACGTAAGCTTTATGTGAGTTGCACAATATTCAAAATCGCAGAAAATAAACTATCATATAGTTCGACTGTACAAACATTGTGGAACGATTTGCAACGCGAATGGTCATCTGCAGTGAGGGAGATTCTTCTGGAGAGACCGAGGACACGTGGTGGAAAAATCTAATTGATTGAACGGTTCCAAGTGTGTGCATCGTTCACAATTTTCACTGTTCCATTGGATTTCGTGAGTACAAGCAACTGCACACACATTCACATGAGCTCCAACATAGCGCGCCAACCAGATACTTAAACCTCCGACCTTCCAATCAGTAACACAGAGCCTTAACCACTAAGCTTAACCCCGAGTATATTATATATAAATAAGAAGAGTACATTTTCAAGAGAACATTAAAGTATCACCCAAAAGGCGCTTGTAAAGATTTTTACAACCGTGTTTAAACATTGAACTTCTATGGTTTCAGAGTGTATTCGGACAACG
This sequence comes from Silurus asotus, assembly GCA_024362625.1. Classification (NCBI taxonomy): domain Eukaryota; kingdom Metazoa; phylum Chordata; class Actinopteri; order Siluriformes; family Siluridae; genus Silurus; species Silurus asotus. Next base: position 4,577,312 of record MU551531.1, read on the forward strand.
TGGACTATTTAGGAGGACCCTTGTAAGCAATACTATGAGACCCTGATTGTGTATCCGATCCTACGCGTGTCTCCAAAAAAGGTTTCTACTTCTTCAATGCTATGCTCTTCAACTCATAAAATTATTTATTTATTTTTTTACCTCAGCTTGACTTGTTTCATGTCTTTACAGGTTGTCGAATTGAACATGACCGCCTTAATTACAGACCCTCTGGAGCACTTACCGGATCCACTGCCTATTGGGCTTCATATTCCTGTGCTTCTTGTATTCGCGCTCTCCATCGTGGTACGTCATTTTAAATGGTTTCGTTTTTTTGGTGGAAAATGGCTGTAAAAGCTTTTATTTTAAGCTGTACTGAGATCAGGACTGATATCTCGATATTTTATCGATAATGATAAAAAGGGTTCCTACGCATTTTGGAAAAGTATGGAATTTGATTTGTGAATTCCAGGTCTGTATTTGTTTGAGGAGGCGAAATCAAGCAAAAACCAGGCAATGCGGTGTCTAAAACATAAGTCTTTTAATATTAACTTCTTGTTTTATAAATTGTTAAATAAAATCAACATCACCTCTGTAATCATGCTGATCTTTGGAGCACTTTTTGTGTGACATGAATTAACTATATGAAATGTTAATGAACACATTTTCCACCCCCATATCTTGAATCTTGTGATCATTTGAAATACACTCTACTCGACTTAATCACGTAGCGAACACGTGCACTCTGTAGCTGTGTATTGTTTGAATTTTGCGCTATACTCTGTGATGTCAAATCTTTAAAACAACAACTAAGTTATTTTCGTAGACAATACACATCGTATACCCCCATTGCCAACTCTCGATGATCGAGTCTCGTATCATTTCTAACGGTCCAAAAATCTTTTTGATCCTTTGCCCAGGTCTTTATGTACAGCACTGGCCAAGCAGCTGGACATCATGCCTTTCTTGGACCTCTCTGAGGAGGTCGTTGAGATCCTCCACCTGGCATTGCACAGCAGCCTGCTGCTCCTTCAATACAGGGTTTAGAGGAACACAGAGAAGAATAACTGTGAGCAGGAGGCAACCAACAATGCCAATTAATGTAGTTCAAACATTAATTTTGTTCTTGATTGATTTTGTTAATTTGTTAAAAAAAAGGCAATTAATTTTATACTTAATGATATGAATGACATGATGATTTTCTATTTTATCTGTTTTTAAAAATTATTAAATATTTGAATGAAATTATGAGACCATTTATTTCACTGTTTAATGAAAGACAACAAGTGAACTGTACAATTACAAAATATATATTTACCATCGAATAAATGTAATGTTTCTAGTGATCGACAAATATCACCCACTATCGATGATGCTAACATTTTATAGTTATAGCACAGACTATTGTAGTTATTAACCCACCAGAAACCTTCTAGACCAGATATATATACACTTTTACCCCATGTTCCACCTTCATGTTGAGTTGGTTTAGTTGCCAGGTACATTTAATACTCGCATATCAAAAAGTAATAACCCTGGCTGGCAAAGAACCTGCGTATCTGGCAACCCAGATCTACATTGTCAAGAAGAAGTGCAAGCGATGACACAGCACGTCTCGAAACTTGTGTGTTAAGCACACAGTATAGTACACAGTTTAGTACCTGTTTAACTTTTACAATACAAGTTCTGACTTGTGACTACTGGTATATTGACGTGTATCTGTGATGAACCATGAAGGTATCAAACAAGTTGTAATTTTGGGGAAACTTATTAAGTATCATGTTCTTTGTTAATGGGGATGCTCACTCTGAAGGTGATAAAAACTTGTTCCCTGGGACTCTTGCTGCAATTGTGTACCAGATATGAAGGAATGCACTAACAAAGTAAACATGTTGCAGCAGGTGTGTGTGTTTGTGTGTTTGTATGTGTGTGTGTGTGTGTATGTGTGTGTGTGTATGTATATATATATATATATATATATACACATACATACACACACACACACACACACACACACAGAACCTGCAGATCTAGCAACCCTGATCTACGTAGTTGGTAAGTAGTATGTTCTTTGATAATGGGGATACTCACAGTGAAGATGATGAAAGCGAGAGAAAATGTTTGGAGGTAAAGACTTCATATTAATAAAACAAATCGTCTACAGAAGATACTTTCATTTTATTAGAATCTATTGTAAGAACCTGTTCCCTAGGACTCTTGCTGCAATAGTGTTCCAGATATGAATGAATGCACCGAGAAAGTGAAAGAAAGGATTCTCCTTCAGTAGAGGCAGACATACAGTTTACCAAGCATGACAAGTTACCTATGACATCACAGTGCCCCGTCCTCCATCAAGAGTAGAAAATACAATTCACCATCTGCCAAACCGCCATAAAACACCACCACAACAACAAGCACCCTACTGAACAGGAGCTAACAGAAGACTGCAATAATCACCTCATATACGATCAATTCTATACCCAGGTAAAGTTGAGTGATCTCAATCCTGTACCGTGTTTTTACTGACACACTGTGGCGAGTACAATCCTCTCATCAGCAAACACCAGATAGTGAAAATCCTTATATGGTCCTTCGAGCCGGATAGGAAAACTTCCTAAAAGCTATATTATATTAATGCATGTCCTTTATTAAGAAAGGTTATACACCTGCTTTTTCATGTAATAATCCAATCAGCCAATCATGTGACAGTGACACAATGCATTAAATGTTAATAGACTTTGAGCTTCACTTATTGTTCAAGCATCAGAATCGCGATCAATGATTTCGAAAGTGGCATGTTTGATTGCGTCCATCCCCATATATATAATATATATATGCAATATAAATTTGCGTATTTACTTTGCATGTCTTTGTTTACGTCACAAAATGTAATTAAATTATAGATGATGTATGTGAAACCCACAAGAGTGTGTTAGTACTCATAAGTTCTCTTCTTAAACCATGAATATTCCAGATTGAAGAACACAGATGAAGGACTGGATGAGTGTGTAAAGCTGTTATTAATGCTAAGGGGAAGTCTGTATGTTTAAATATTGGTTGAAATCAAAGTAAACCTTCATTGTGTTTGTTTCATAGAAACAAAAGGAACATGAATGTGTCTCTCAAAAGCCCATAAATGCATGTCTGGAGTTATTTATTACTTATTTTTCACTTGTAATATATTAATATTTTTCCATACAGGTCTCGTGCTTCCTCTTAAACCTTGTGGCAATAATCTGCAATAATCGCTGATGTCTTGGTTTGAACTGTTGGTGCTATATGCTTTTTTCTGGGAGGTACGTACAACTCTGTGCCACTCTGATCTGTCTCCTGCACAGTTCTTTCTCCTCACTTTGTCCAGTTTAGTAAATGTTTTCAAAAAGATACGTTTTCATTGAATTGTGGTTTAAAGGCCAAAATCTTTGAGAAAATGATGGATGTTTAAAACAAAAATGTATTAGTGTGTGTGTGCAGTTTTTTTTTTCTAATCTTTATATGGATTTTACATTTTCTAGCTTGCATGTGTTGAACACCAGGCCAGCACTGTAAAGCCTGAGATGCATAAATGCACTGGAGGGAAGGAAATTGGCTTGATGGATGCTTTCAAAGGTAAAGTGGAGGAACTTATACACACTACTTTCTGTCTATTGCCAGGAGAATGACCAATACAGAATATCTCAACTGTAGAGTTGTGGGTTAGTTAGAAAAGTGGACTGGGAAACTCCTGTTACAGTCCATAAGGAGAAAAGTCATGACATTGTTTGGACATTAATAGTCACAAGGGATGTGCCACTAGATGGAGACACTTAGACAGATTTTACCTTGAAATTGTTTGAAAGAATTTTTGCTGATTTTCACAAAGAAGCTGCAGTTTTGTTTTTGCTATCATTATTAATATATTTCTTTCATCGTTTCAGAGTGGTTTCACATTATATTGACTTGTAAGGATGATCCTTGTAAAAAATACTACGAGGACCTGATTGTGAATCCAATCCTGCTGGCGCCTCCACATGAGGTATATACTGTTTTATTGTTATTCATATCAACTGCAAATTTGTCCTAGGCATGTCCGACCCATTTCTTATTTGTCTTTTCAGGCATTGAAAATGACCATTACCATGCTGATTAACGACCCCCTGAAGTACTTAGGAGAATGCATTAACAAGTTTCTAAGGGTAATATCTCACCATCCTGGTATGACATTTTGAATGCAGTTTCTTTAAGTGTTTGCAGCAAATTTCTTAATGTAAATCTGATCAATTATAAGTCGAATGGGGAAAATTAATTTTCGTTTTCTCAATCTAATTGGCTGGGTACAGTAATCTTCAACCCAGTCACCAATGGTATTTTTATTTCGACTAAGATCTGGACTCTCAATTATTAACAACCAGCTTTTCTGCCAACTTACTGTTATCATGTTTCATATAATATCTAATTTTCCCAATTTATTTATAGGTTTTCTTTCTTGGCCAAACAGCTGAAAGTCATGATCATCCACCTGACCATGCTGCTTAATTCTATTGTGTAATTATTGTAATTAAACCTTTTATCAAATAAAGGCATAAAGTCTGTAAAAATCCTTTGATTATTTTTAAGGAAAATTATGAATTTCTGTAGTGCATCAAATCCTTTTCCCTCCCAGTTTAATAGAAGCCAGCAAGTGAATTGTACAATAAAAAAAGTCCATTAGAACAGTTTTATCCCAGTCAGTGCAGTCTATGGGGATATAAGGCCATAAAATTAACTACATGATGTTGTTGCATAAAATCATCTCTGTTTATAAAATTTATTGATATTAGTCACGCAGTATGGAAGCATAGAGGTAGAAGAATTCAGTTTAAAATGTAAAATGACTGACATCTTCAAAATGGAAATGTATTTCTACATTTAAATTCAAATTTATTATCAACATACAGTATATGTGCAGTTTGGTGCAAAATTAAAATGTAAATTTATATACATACACTATATTAACAAAAGTATTGGGTCACCTGATCTTTCCTGCTGTATGTGGTTTATTTCCAAACTGTTACCACAAATCTGGAGGCACTCAATTGTACAGAACATCTTTAGGTGCGCTATAATAACATTTTGCATTCACTTGAACTTGAAAATCCAAACCTGTTCCAGCACGGCAATGCCCCTGTGCACAAAGTGAGCTCCTTGAAGATCTGGTTTACATGCTGTGGAGAGAAAGATCTTGAGTGGACTGTTATAGGGCTCTGATCTAGTGGAACAGCTTTCCTGAAGAGTGGAGGGAATTATAAGAGAAAACTGGGACTAAATGTGGAATGCAATGCTTAAAAATCACAAACCATACTTATGACCAGGTGACCCACTAATTTTGGCAATATAATGTTTATTTTCCATTTTTAATCGTAGTTTAAATATGCAAATTACATACTAATTTTAATGCCAAATCGATTCGATATGTGGAACATTTACGTGCAGAAACGGTTGCAAAATGATAATTTCAATGTTATTCGTCCACATCGACTTAACGTGACGTGGTATTAAAAGAAAATGCATTTTCCAAACGACTTAAATGTGTCAATGCTTTTGTAAGGACATTGAAATCACCATTTTGCTACGATTCCACTATTCCTTCAGCTCAGAATGCCATCCATGATGCTGCCTATACGGGTATTTTATGCAAAACGTTCGGTTATGCGATTCATTGATTTTTCTTAAAATATTACCACTTCAATCTTGTATTGCTATGACAATATTCTCAAAATATTTTGACTTTATTCTCGTAATTTTGGATCTATTTATTTTGTCAACATGACACTTTTTTGGTCCAAAATTGACCTGCCTATCCAGAGCCAATCCCTGAATCACCAGGCGCAAGGGACACAAGTTCATCACAAGGCCACATACTAGTGATAGTGAGATTAATTATAATATTGTATTCATGACTAAATTCTTTATTGTTCAAAAAGTTTTTTAACAGTAAAATAGTGGTCACATTAAGAGTTTTGGTGCGGGTAGAAAACATCAGGGAAGATCTTTAATTCAGTAGACTAAAGACTTCACCTACTGGAATTATGATTGTTCAGAATTTTTGCATGAAGTGTCAAATGCTGATCCTACAAGGCAAGTCATTGAGTTACTTTATTATTCGTGTAAATTATACAATACTGTATATGCAAATTTACTGTACAAAGGCTTGGATAAAGACTGTATACCTTACATACTAACATCGTAAATATTCTATAGACACTGAACAGACTTTGTGCACATGTATCAAATCTAGTGCAAATAAATACTAAAGACAACAGAGAAGAGTTACTCCTAGTGTGACTAATTAGGCTAAAGTAACTAATTTCCTCTGGCTTTGTGTAACATGTTTCTACTTGCAATGCTTCTGCTAAGAGAATAAATCATTTAGAGAATGATGCATGTGAAAATCACAGTTAAGCCACAGTTTCCGAAATACTGAAACCAACCCTTTGGTTTCAATACGGTTTAGTATTCAGTATATACAACTTTTGTGAATACATCCCTCGCACTTCAGCCACCATTGTAGTATATCTTCCCAAGGAGCAATACTAGAGAAAAGAGAATTGGATATATTTTAGAGTAGTCAATGTGCACCTTGTATAGCAGTATAGATTCTGTCCTCTGAAAATAACAACATACAGCCATTATTGTCAAAAATAGCTGGAAGCAAAAGTAAGTGCACCCTAAGAAAGGACTATATGAAACCTGCAAACAGTTTGCTAAACACACCCTGTCCAAGAGCATGAATAATGAAACCGTCCTGTGGTCTGATGAGACTAAAATAAACTTGTTTGGCTCAGTATCCAGCATGTGTGGTTTCCTGGTGAGGAGAACCAAGAACATTATGGCTTGCCTACAGTCAAGCATGCTGGTGGTGGTATCATGGTCTGGAGCTGCAATTTTATGACATTGAATTACGACAGCACACACACACCATTCATTTACATTTATGAAATTTTAGAAGACCCTCCCAAATCCAGAGCAACTTACAACTGAGCATGGATCGGTTAAGGGCCTTGCTCAAGGGCCCAGCAGTGGAAGCTGGTTGGTGGTGGGATTTAAACTTGTGACCTTACAAACCAAAGTCCAACACCTTAACCACTGTGCTACTATACCTTCTTTCTTTTCCAAATTATTAAAATAACTTTTTGATCACTTGCTTTTTGATTTAAAATAAAGCTCAGCACAGTGACTGTATCTGTCAGCCAATGCTTATTTTCTTTCTTTTTTCCCCTTCCTTGGTACACCTGCATGTTGTCTTGGTTTAGTTGGAAAGTAAAGGGTTACTCCTAGTGTGACTAATTAGGCTAAAGTAACTAATTTCCTCTGGCTTTGTGTAACATGTTTCTACTTGCAATGCTTCTGCTAAGAGAATAAATCATTTAGAGAATGATGCATGTGAAAATCACAGTTAAGCCACAGTTTCTGAAATACTGAAACCAACCCTTTGGTTTCAATATGGTTTAGTATTCAGTATATACAACTTTTGTGAATACATCCCTCGCACTTCAGCCACCATTGTAGTATATCTTCCCAAGGAGCAATACTAGAGAAAAGAGAATTGGATATATTTTAGAGTAGTCAATGTGCACCTTGTATAGCAGTATAGATTCTGTCCTCTGAAAATAACAACATACAGCCATTATTGTCAAAATAGCTGGAAGCAAAAGTAAGTGCACCCTAAGAAAGGACTATATGAAACCTGCAAACGGTTTGCTAAACACACCCTGTCCAAGAGCATGAATAATGAAACCGTCCTGTGGTCTGATGAGACTAAAATAAACTTGTTTGGCTCAGTATCCAGCATGTGTGGTTTCCTGGTGAGGAGAACCAAGAACATTATGACTTGCCTACAGTCAAGCATGCTGGTGGTGGTATCATGGTCTGGAGCTGCAATTTTATGACATTGAATTACGACAGCACACACACACCATTCATTTACATTTATGAAATTTTAGAAGACCCTCCCAAATCCAGAGCAACTTACAGCTTAGCTGGGATTGGTTAAGGGCCTTGCTCAAGGCCCTAGCAGTGGAAGCTGGTTGGTGGTGGGATTTGAACTTGTGACCTTACAAACCAAAGTCCAACACCTTAACCACTGTGCTACTATACCTTCTTTCTTTTCAAAATTATTAAAATTACTTTTTGATCACTTGCTTTTTGATTTAAAATAAAGCTCAGCACAGTGACTGTATCTGTCAGCCAATGCTTATTTTCTTTCTTTTTTCCCCTTCCTTGGTACACCTGCATGTTGTCTTGGTTTAGTTGGCAAGTATATTTAATAATCACACATAATTAGTAGAATAAGTTGAAAGTACATATCAAACCCAGTTTGGCAGAAGCACTGCAAACCTGGCAACTCAGGACTTGTATTTAAGTAGAGGTGTAGCTGGATATTGACACTTTATTTCTTAGATGCATGAGTTGTCTGAGGTAAAGACTTGGTTACTACATGTTAATTAAGCAAATGGTCTACAAAAGATACTTTTCTTTTGTTTGAATCTCTTGTGAAAACTTATCTATGCCTCTAGCTACAGTAGCGTACCAGATATGTACGATGTTTCTACTTGCAACGCTTCCGCTAACAGAATAAATCATTTAGGGAATGATGCATGTGAAAATCCCAGTTAAGCCACAGTTTCTGAAATACTGAAACCAACCCTTTGGTTTCAATACGGTTTAGTATTCAGTATATACAACTTTTGTGAATACATCCCTCGCATTTCAGCCACCATTGTAGTATATCTTCCCAAGGAGCAATACTAGAGAAAAGAGAATTGGATATATTTTAGAATAGTCAATGTGCACCTTGTATAGCAGTATAGATTCTGTCCTCTGAAAATAACAACATACAGCCATTATTGTCAAAATAGCTGGAAACAAAAGTAGGTGCACCCTAAGAAAGGACTATATGAAACCTGCAAACGGTTTGCTAAACACACCCTGTCCAAGAGCAACTCAGGACTTGTATTTAAATAGAAGTGTGGCTGGATATTGACACTTCAGTTCTTAGATGCATGTGATCACGCAAAACATACAAACCTGTTTAGTTAACACTGAGTTGCACTTTTTACACTTTTTTTTTTGTAGCTTTGTATGTATTTTTAAGTGCATGTGAAATTATGAAGGTTCCAAAAATATTGTATTTTTGGGTGTTTTGTGGTCTTCTTTACTCTGTTAAAGGAGATACTTCCTCTGAAGATGATGAAAGCGAGAGAAAGCCGTCTGAGGTAAAGACTTGGTTACTACATGTTAATTAAGCAAATGGTCTACAAAAGATACTTTTGTTTGAATCTCTTGTGAAAACTTATCTATGCCTCTAGCTACAGTAGCATACCAGATAAGAAGGCACCAATTCTGCAGTACATGTTCATACTTTTCAGTAGTCCAACATATCTGTGTTAAAAATCTTTTAAGTAATATTTCATTTTCTGAGATACTGAATATTTTGGGATTTTATTAGCTGTAAGCCCTACTCATTTAAATAAAAATGAAGAAACACTTAGTCTTTGTGTAATGAATCTATATTAGTTTTACTTTTTGAATTGAATTACTGAAATAAATCAATTTTGCAATGATATTCTAATTAAGATACACATGTATATGTATGCATGTATGTATGTATGTGTGTTCATATATATATATATATATATATACACACACACACACGCGCACACACACACACGCACACACGTTTTTTATATTAGTATAGTATTAAAATATATTAGTGTGGACGTGGCCTTAGATTTTTCCAATATTTATGTGGATTTGACATTTTCTAAATTGCCTTTGTTGAACACCAGGCCAGCGAGGTTGACATGATGAAGGCTAAATGCACCATAGGGAAGGAAATTGACTGGATGGATGCTTTCAAAGGTGAAGTGGAGGCACTTACACACTCTACTTTCTGTCCATATCCAGAAGAATGACAAATAAAGAATAGCTGATCTGGAATGTAGAGTTCTGGGTAAGCTAGAAAAGTGGACTGGGGAACTCCTGTTAAAGTCATGACATTGCTTGGACAAGAGACAGTAATAGTCTCAAGGGATGTGCCACTAGATGGAGACACTGAGGCAGACCTGCTAGACAGATTATACCTCGAAATTGTTTGAAAAAAATTCTGCTGATTTTTACAAAGAAGCTGCAGTCAGTGGCTCAGCCTGTTGTCACTGTGAATCTCCACAGGATGAGTAAAATATGAATAAATTAATTTAGTAAAGTTTGTTTTTGCTATCATTATTGATATATTTCTTTCATCGTTTCAGAGTGGATTTACATTATATTGACTTGTAAGGATGATCCTTGTAAAAAATACTATGAGGACCTGATTATAGATCCAATCCTGCTGGCGCCTCCACATGAGGTATATACTGTTTAATTGTTATTCATATCAACTGCAAATTTGTCCTAGGCATGTCCGACCTATTTCTTATTTGTCTTTTCAGGCCTTGAAAATGACCATTACCATGCTGATTACCGACCCCCTGCAGCACTTAGGAGAATGCATTAACAAGTTTCTAAGGTAATATCTCGCCATCCTGGTATGACATTTTGAATGCAGTTTCTTTAAGTGTTTGCAGCAAATTTCTCTGTGAAAAAACTGATTAATTATAAGTCGAATGGGGAAAATTAATTTGCGTTTTCTCAATCTAATTGGCTGGGTACAGTAATCTTCAACTCAGTCACCAATGGTATTTTTATTTCGACTAAGATCTGGACTCTCAATTATTAACAACCAGCTTTTCTGCCAACTTACTGTTATCATGTTTCATATAATATCTAATTTTCCCAATTTATTTACAGGTTTTCTTTCTTGGCCAAACAGCCGGATGATCATGATCATCCACCTGACCATGCTGCTTAATTCTATTGTGTAATTTTTAAAATTAAACCTTTTTTATCAAATAAAGGCATAAAGTCTGTGAGAATCCTTTGATTATTTTTAAGGGAAATTATGAATTTCTGTAGTGCATCAAATCCTTTTCTCTCCCAGTTTAATAGAAGCCAGCAAGTGAATTGTACAATAAAAAAAGTCCATTAGAACAGTTTTATCCCAGTCAGTGCAGTCTATGGGGATATAAGGCCATAAAATTAACTACATGATATTGTTGCATAAAATCATCTCTGTTTATAACATTTACGGATATTAGTCACGTAGTATGGAAGCATAGAGGTAGAAGAATTCAGTTTAAAATGTAAAATGACTGACATCTTCAAAATGGAAATGTATTTCTACATTTAAATTCAAATGTATTATCAACATACAGTATATGTGCAGTTTGGTGCAAAATTAAAATGTAAATTTATATACATACACTATATTAACAAAAGTATTGGGTCACCTGATCTTTCCTGCTGTATGTGGTTTATTTTTAAACTGTTACCACAAAGCTGGAGGCACTCAATTGTACAGAACATCTTTAGGTGCGCTATAATAACATTTTGCATTCGTATATACTGTTTTATTGTTATTCATATCAACTGCAAATTTGTCCTAGGCATGTCCGACCCATTTGTTATTTGTCTTTTCAGGCCTTGAAAATGACCATTACCATGCTGATTACCGACCCCCTGAAGCACTTAGGAGAATGCATTAACAAGTTTCTAAGGTAATATCTCGCCATCCTGGTATGACATTTTGAATGCAGTTTCTTTAAGTGTTTGCAGCAAATTTCTTAATGTAAATCTAATCAATTATAAGTCGAATGGGGAAAATTAATTTGCGATTCTTCCTTTCAAAAGCGTTTTCTCAATCTAATTGGCTGGGTACAGTAATCTTCAACCCAGTCACCAATGGTATTTTTATTTCGACTAAGATCTGGACTCTCAATTATTAACAACCAGCTTTTCTGCCAACTTACTGTTATCATGTTTCATATAATATCTAATTTTCCCAATTTAATTACAGGTTTTGTTCCTTGGCCAAACAGCTGGATGATCATGATCATCCACCTGACCATGCTGCTTAATTCTATTGTGTAATGTTTAAAATTAAACCTTTTTTATCAAATAAAGGCATAAAGTCTGTGAGAATCCTTTGATTATTTTTGAGGGAAATTATGAATTTCTGTAGTGCATCAAATCCTTTTCTCTCCCAGTTTAATAAAAGCCAGCAAGTGAATTGTACAATAAAAAAAGTCCATTAGAACAGTTTTATCCCAGTCAGTGCAGTCTATGGGGATATAAGACTATAAAATTAACTACATGATATTGTTGCATAAAATCTTCTCTGTTTACAACATTTATTGATATTAGTCACGCAGTATGGAAGCATAGAGATAGAAGAATTCAGTTTAAAATGTAAAATGACTGACATCTTCAAAATGGAAATGTATTTCTATATTTAAATTGACATTTTTTATCAATAAACAGTATATGTGCAGTTTGGTATAGAAGAAAAATCTAAATTGAAATATATACACTATATTGACAAAAGTATTGGGTCACCTGATCTTTCCTGCTGTGTGTGGTTCATTTCCAAAAATAATCACACACCATACTTTTTACCAGGTGACCCACTACCTTTGGCAATATAATGTTTATTTGCCATTTTCAATTGTAGTTTAAATATGCAAATTACATACTAATTTTATTGCCAAATCGATTCGATATGTGGAACATTTCCAAACAGAAACGTTTACAAAATGACCGTTTCAATGTTATTCGTCCACATCGACTTAACGTGACGTGGTATTAAAAGAAAATGCATTTTCCAAACAACTTAAATGTGTCAATGCTTTTGAAAGGACATTGAAATCACCATTTTGCCACCATTCCACTATTCCTTCAGCTCAGAATGCCATCCATGATGCTGCCTATATGTTTATATATAATTTGTAGATTTTTCTCAAAATATTACCACTTCAATCTTGTATTGCTACGACAATATTCTTAAAATATTTTGACTTTATTCTTGTAATTTCGACTTTATTCTCGTATCTTGTTATTTTGGATCTTTTAATTTTTTACCGTGACACTTTTTTAGCCCAAAATTGACCTGCCTATCCAGAGCCAATCCCTGAATCACCAGGCGCAAGGGACACAAGTTCATCACAAGGCCACATACTAGTGATATTTCTCTATGCATAATTGGTCTTCAACTGAATTTTTTTTTAGATTAATTATAATATTGTATTCATGACTTAATTCTTTATTGTTTAAAAAGGTTTTTAACAGTAAAATAGTGGTCACATTAAGAGTTTTGGTGCGAGTAGAAAACATCAGAGAAGATCTTTAACTCAGTACACTGAAGACTCCGCCCACCGGGTTTATGATTATTCAGCATTTTTGTGCAATGGTTTAGAGACAGATGTTTATTCATTGTGCTGTTTAATCAGCTGGATGAGCATGGAGTATGGAACTGCATGAAGTGTCAAATTCTGATCCTACAAGGCAAGTCATTATGAGGTACTTTATTATCCTTGTAATTTATACAATACTGTATATGCAAATGTACTGTACAAAAGCTGGTTTATTGAATTATGTAATTCTAAGTACAGCATTGTATAATTTACTTCTATTTAAAAATATATTTTGTTAACATCTTTGTTGATATATATATATATTGTACAGTACATTTATAATAAACCACAGCTTTGCATAAGTTTTCTTTTCAATCCATAGCCTTGGACTTTCACCATACAAACACTGGCAATGTCCTCAAAAAGAATCACCCAACCCCCTTTTTGCAGTTTAAACAACCAACACTTGTCATTTCGTCTTTTCTTGCATGATAGTTTTTTAAATCGCTGTATAGTCTAAGTTCATTTGTAGACATACAATATACAAGCAAAAGTTTGTGGACACCTCAGCATAAGATTGGTGTGTGCTTTTTGAACATCCAATTTCACATTTAGTCCTTGTTAGCTGTAACCGCCAGTCGTCTGGGCAGGTGTTTCACTAGATTCTGTGGAAATTGGTGCTCAAGGGTGTTAGTAAAGTCAGGTTACGATGTAAATCAGGTGAGGAGGTGCAGTCAGGGTTCCAATTCATCCCAGAGGTTGAGGTCAGTGCTCTATAGCAGGCAGCTCAAGATTTTCCACATCATCTAACCCATGATGGAAGTTTGTGGACACCTGAACATAAGATTGGTATGTCCCTTTTGAACATCTTATTCCACATTTAGTTCCTGTTTGTTGTCATATTAACCTCCACTCTTCTGGGAAGATGTTCTGCTAGATTTTGTGGTGATTCCTTCAGCGACAAGGGTGTTAGAGAGGCCTCGGTTGAGGTCAGAAATTCACTTCATCCCAGAGTGGTTCTACAGAGTCGAAGTCAGAGCTTTATAGCAAGATCTTCCATATCTTTCAGCCTATGTAAACCATATCATTAAAGAATTGGCTTTGTACAGGTTTGGGTCTCATATCCAAAGACTAGGAAAAGTCAAGCGCCTCAATATACAGGTGCCCATATAATTATACATGTAGCCATAGATTTAAAGTGTAAGCTGACATTATTTTTTTTAAGCAATTTGCCATTTTTTAGCTCAAACACTACATGGATTCAATTCCTAACAGTTCCTGACCGTCCCTTTCAGTAACCCCATGTCCGTGAACCTCGACCAGACATGGGAAGAAAGCCTACGAGATGACCTGAGATATTACTTCATGAGTCCTTGTGAGAAATACAAAGTGCGACGGCAGCTACCATGGAAGCTGACAGTACAGATTTTAAAAATAATCATGATCACAACTCAGGTACACGGATCACCAGATGGTTCGCCACACATTCTGCAATATCAGTGGAAAAGGTGTAGGAAATTGTAGAAAATTCAAGATTCCAAGAAACACAATATTCTATTTCTTGTCTTACCGTTTTGAAGCTTATTCTCTTTGGACTGAACAACCAGCTCGTAGTGAGCTACAAAGAAGAGAACTTGATGGCCTTCAAAAATATATTCCTGAAGAGCTATGGTGGTGTGGAGGACGATGATTATACTGTCGCTGTCTATACTAAGCAGAGCGTCTCTGACCATCTGTACTATATCATAGATCAGGTTGGTATTTTTTCCTCACGTTCATGTGTCTTTGTATTAAGGTTTGATTTGCGTATAACCTGCTATTAACTGGCAGAGCTTCACTACACTGTGTTTACAAATTGTGGAACATTTTCAGAATGATTTTCGTCAACATAAAATTGCAAAACTGTTGAAAAGTTCTTTATTTACAGTAAGTAATATCAAAAGTTTGGAGAAAACACACAAGGGCCAAAATCAATATCGAATGCTTGTGATCTTCAGGCCTTCAGGCAACACTGCATTTAAAACCGTCATGACTCATCACTGGTCACTGCATGGCCTCCAAAATTCATTGAGTGTTAACACAATTTGCCATGCCGCCCACAAATGCTGATCAAATCTTTATCATGGAAAGAAGAAGGCATGCGTGAACATGATCCAGAAATGCTGCCAATAACTTTCGGCCCAAACTCATAAAAAATGTACTGAGGCGAAATGTGAAGAAGAGGATGGCTGTGTTTCTGTTTTGCAATTTTATATTCTGAAATTGTTCCAAAATGTGTAGATACACAGATTGCTAAAGCCCTGCCCATGTTCTTCTGAGAGACTCTGACTCTCTAAGATACTCTATTGATACCAGATCATCTTGGTGACCTGTTGCCAATTAACCTTATTACTTGTTCCCTGGTGGTCTAGTGGTTAGGATGCGGCGCTCTCACCGCTGCGGCCAGGGTTTGATCCCCGGTCAGGGAACCAACCCCAGCCATTAGGGTTGCACAAGCCTTAGTGCCGGCCAAAAGCCCGGATAAATAGGGAGGGTTGCGTTAGGAAGGGCCAAATTAAGCATGTGGCTGATCCGCTGTGGCGCCCCCTAATGGAAGAAGCCGACAGAAAGTTTACTTGCAAAATATTTTATAAATTGTTTAATTTTAATATCCTCTCTGTGTCCCCATGTCTTCTTTATGTCTCCGCATGTATCCTTTGGGTTCTCTGGTTTCCTCCCATTGGGGCCATCCTGCCATCCAGGGTGTTTTAGTCTTATGACCTCCTTTGTTTCTAGGCCTCTGATTCACATGTTGATAACACATGTTATTCACAACATGTGTGGTTTAAAGTACAAGGTTTGAAAGCATCACAGGTCTGGTTAAAAAGCTGTATTTGATTTGTTCTGCCTTGGATTTCCGTAAGTCATCTTTCTGATAAAAGTTGCTGTAAGAGGTAAAGTCCTTTGCTTTTTGTGACCCTGCAGTTGTAAGTAATGAATTGGCTACAGTTTAAGTCTTTTTGAGAGACACATGCATGATCCTTTTGTGTCTATACAAATAACTAGGTAATGCAATATTAGGAAACCGTACTTTTTGGCCAAACAAATATATATATATATATAAATATACCGACTTTGCACACTCTCAGCATCTGGACAGTTTTTTTCTCCATACATTTAGCTGTAATACTTTGCCATGCATCTTATAAAGCTTTACTAGTTGGAGATTTCTTTCTGACCTTGTGATCCAGTTCTTCCCAGAGCAGTTCAATAGGATTTAGTTGCAGTGACTGGTCAGGCCATTCCATTAAAGAAAACAAATAACACTTACAGAGCTTGGACATACGATTTGGGTCATTGTTGGAATTGCATGGTGTTAAAGTATGGAATGGTCGCCATGTTGGTTCAGTATTCCTTTCACTTGGAAACCTACCTTGCTCTACGTTTGATTGTGGAGCTGGGGGTGAGACAGTCTGCTAACATCTTCTCTCCTGGTCTCCTTCTTACACAAGTTCTTCTGTTGAGGACAAGACTGTCAAATTTGGACTCCACAGAACTTTCTTTCATTCCTTCTTGTGTGTTTTTGCCTTTTACCAAGTTTGTTGCATAAAAACAAATGAAATACGTCTCAAAAACAATACAACTTTTCTCACTTTTGACATGCAATGAATATCTGATGATCTCTTTTTTTTTTCTCAATGAATGTACGTCCGTGCCATTTCAGATCCCTGGATATGGTGGTGCTAAGGAGTTTTTCAACAGTAGAAACCACATAACCATTCTTTTCTTTTCTTTTCTTTGTAAGAAATAAGTGCACTCAGGGTGTGTGTTCTCTGTGTTGCAGTACTCTCTGTTAGACCAGCTCTCTGTGGGCTCGGTCAGTTATGCCGAGGAGGACGGGAAGTTACTCCCTTTGGTCGTCTGTAAAGAATATTACAGACGGGGCAGCGGGAAGGCTTCAGAAGAAACCTATGATATAGATGCCCAAACTGATTCAGGTTATTACTGTGACACTTCTTTTGGAGGGGTTGTAAAGTCTTTAAAAACATTTTTTTTAAGGAAAATGTCAGTAATAATGGAAAAGAATAGTAATTTAGGACAAAAATCATAATAGCCGAATAGAATTTTATTCTCGCCTTCAATGATTTTGGTTTGAACATTGATTTCTATGACATACACAATAAGGACAAAAGTATTGGGACACCTGACCTTTCCAGGCCATATGTGGTCCATTTTCAGACTGTTAGCGCAGAGTTCGAAGAGCACAATTATATAGGATGTCTTTGGATTTAGTGGCGGAAAATTGCCCTTTTCCAGCCAGTTTGCACACAGCGAGCTCCATGAAGATATGGTTAAAATGGGGTGGAAGTTGTGAAAAGATCTTGTCTCAACCCTACTGGGATATTTTGGAACACTGACTACACCCTAGGCCCTCTCATTTTTCCTCATTATAGCTGAATAAACACAAATCTCCACAAGCACAGTCCAAAATCTAGAGCATCTTCTGAGAACTATGAAGGATATTCTAACAAGAATTAGGAACTTCATGTAGAATTCAAAATGCACATATGTATCTTAAGGTCAGGTGTCCACAAAAAAATTGTCAGAATACAGAAAAGAATTGAAATCAGATTGTTTGTACATACATTGATATTTCAGCTTGTCTTACTTTGGACCCCAAATCCGCCGCAACATGGAGAACGACCAATGCCTCTTTTTTCGAGTTTGACTTTTACAGGTACGCACATCTAAATATCCTATTCATCTTCACATCTTCACCGTCTTAACTCGCACCTATTTCTCATCCAACAGGCTTGTTGGTATTGAAATCTCGTTCCGGCTCAACGGAATTAACCTGCAAACTGTCCTTTCACATGAACTTCCCGATTGCTACATTTTTGCTGTTTTGGTAAGATTCACGAGACGGAACGTATGATGCTAAAATGAGTGATTATTTTATGTCAATAATCACATTTTCCTTTTAGATTACATTTGACAATCGAGGCCATAGTGGAAAAGTGAAAATCACCCTTGATTTTGATGCTGTTAGCAGTGCATGCAAAAACTGGAAGATTTCAGGAACTGGTATGGGCATATATTTTAATATTTAAAATAACATATATAATACGTAGCTGTTTAGTTATTAATGAAAACACGTCTATTTGATGAAATACTGTGACTTCACTCTATGGTTCTCTTTTCTAGCTCAGAAAAGCACTCATTATCTTCTCATCTTTGATGCTGCTGTTATCCTAGTGTGTCTGACCTCTGCTGTGCTTTGCGTTCGCTCCATTTATCTTGCAATTCGATTACTTCAGGTAAACCCCTGTCCATGTCTCATTTTGATTTTCACCCCCTTTCTTGATTAAACTAACAAAATGCTGGATGTTGTATGACGTGTCAAATTGTGTAATTTTTAGGATATTTTCTCATTTTTGCAGCGATTTTCCAAGTTCTGTGTTTGGAAGTACAATCATAAGGTATGTGAGGAGGACCAGTGGGAATTTTTAAACGGCTGGTACATCCTGGTTATTATCAGTGATGTCTTGGCAATCGTAGGGTCAGTACTGAAGATGGAAATCCAGGCGAAGGTAATCCTGAATAAATGTATAAATTAATCATTAATAAATATGTTTCAGTTATACAGGATAACCCTGATTAAGGAAATAAAAAAATAAAAAAATAAATAATAATAATAAAAAACAAATTAAAACAAATTATTAAAAAACTTACAAAAATTATAAATATATTTACATACACAAAATTGCTTGTAATTTTTCGTTGTATATGTGTGTGTGTGTGTGTGTGTGTGTGTGTGTGTTACATTCAAATATTTAATTTTCTGAAGATATGATCTACTTAACTGTACTTATTTCAGCATAAATGAACACATTTTTCATTCCGTCCATCCTTCATTCATTCACTCCCTCGATATGTGGAATTGTTGTCAGGATTTTCTCCTTTTGAGAGAAATTCTTGTAGCTGGACATAAAGCGCTGAAGAATCAATAGTGCTAGCATTAGCCTCTAGCCACTTCCTGGATTCAAGATTCAAGATGTTTAATTATCTTTATTCTTTTTTTTTTTCACTGCTTTATTTGTATCTGGCATATAACTATGTTTGTGACGTATAAAACAAATCTTGAATCTTGAATCCATAGAGCTATCGAGAGCTGCTAGCCTCTTCCTGGTTAAAGGCTATCGCTAGTGCGATTGAGTCTTTTTTTAAAAATACTCAAAGAGCGAAGCAGAGACTAAAAAAAACTTGCGGCCTGCCACTTTACACTTCCTGAGTTCCTACATATACACATATAGTGTGTATATGTAGGATTTTTGCACACAGCAACTTATGTTGTCCAGTCATACTTCATTACCATACAGTTCGTACTTTACTTTTGATTTAAGATGAATAACTTCTAGATTAATAACTGCATTAGCAGATCTGTTAATATATTTAAATTGAAACTCAAGCGCCAAGATTTTATAAATAAACTTTTGCCTCACTGCTAAATGAATCACTCAGTGTTATTCCTCTTCGTTTCTTCACAGAGCCTGACAAGCTATGACGTGTGCAGCATCTTTTTAGGAACGTCGACGCTCATGGTCTGGGTTGGCGTCATCAGATATTTAGGTTACTTCCGGAAATATAACGTGAGTAAGCACTTGTCATTCATCACACATACTCGTGTAGTGTCTATTTTAAAACCCTGATTTATTCGCTGTAGCATTGATCTCGAGTGGCCTGTTCTAGAGCTCTGACCTCAACCATAATGTACATCTCTGGGCTGACTGCACCCCAGGCCTCCTTACTTCTTCCATCTTATAATCTGGAGCTGACTTTACTAACAGCATTAAGACTTCAAAATCTAATGGAACATCTTCCCAGAAGAGTGGAGTTTATTATCACAGCAAATGGGGACCAAATATACTGTATATATTTAGTAAAAAAAATAATAATTAATTTTATGGTCATGTGTCCACAAACTCGATTAAATTCAGTATTTTCCTCAAAATCCTACATACAATACCCTATAATGACAATGTGAAAGGAGTTTGTTTGAAATCTTTTGCAAATGTATAAAAAATAAATAAATACAAAAATAAAATCACATGTACGCAAGTCGTCTTCAGGGGTTGCCAGAGCGGATCATCCGTCTCCATACCCCCCGTCCTGTACATCTGCCTCTTTTACCCCAACCATCTGCATGTTTAATTGGGTTTAAGTCTTGGCTCCGGCTGGGCCAATTAAGGACATTTATAGAGTTTACATCTTTTCCTTGATTTTGACTATTCTCAAAGATTCTTCCACTGAAAATCATCCCAACAGCATGATGCTGCCACCACCATGCTTTACTGTAGGGATGGTATTGGCCAATGATAAGAGGTGCCCAGTTTTCTCCAGACATGATGCTTGACATTCAGGCCGAAGAGATTAATCTTTGTTTCTCATATACATTCTAACATTACTATCTAGTTATATAATAAGCTGATCTTTTCTGGTGCAGGTGCTAATCCTTACTATGCAGGCAGCTCTACCCAATGTTCTCCGCTTTTGCTGCTGTGCCGGAATGATCTATCTGGGCTACACCTTCTGTGGGTGGATCGTTTTAGGGCCCTATCATGAAAAGGTAAACTGGTACACAGTCTACAGCTTTAAAATTGACCATACAGTCAATACATAAAAAAAAAGATATAATGCATGTACTTGGGAAATATCCAGTGTTCTAGGTGTGTATTGTGTTCCTCAGGGTTTATGACGATAAAATGGCAGCAAATAGCTTGCTACAGCAATAAATGTGTGAATAGATGCAGTTTGTACTGTACTGTATGTATGTGCTCCCGTGGCCCAGTTCGAAGGTCTAAGCCGAGTAGCCGAATGCCTCTTCTCCCTGGTGAACGGCGACGACATGTTCCCGACGTTTGCTGAGTTCAAGCAGAAGAACACGGTGGTGTGGCTGTTCAGCCGGGTCTACCTCTACTCTTTCATCTCGCTCTTCATCTACATGGTGCTCAGCCTTTTCATCGCGCTCATCACTGATGCTTACGAGAGCATCAAGGTAGATTTACAGCACATGGTACAAAGTGGTAGCGCTGATGGTAAACTTCTGATCAGAAGGTCATGAGGTCAAATCTCATCGCCGCCACTGCCTCGAGCAAGGCCCTTAACCCATTAGCTGTATTGTATAAATGAGTGTTCTGCATAAATGTTGGTGGTGTAAATGTAAACGAGTGGATTTTTGAAAGGTGATCTCGAGACATGCTGCACGTTAACAATGCGTTTCCATCCCTCTCTGGGTCAGCGCTACCAGAAAAACGGGTTTCCCATGACAGAGCTGCAACTGTTCCTGAATGCAAAAAAGGAGTTCCCCCAAGGGGAGGATGTAGAGAACGGAGAAGGAAGCAGGACCAAAAACAACTTCTCCTTCACTAGGCTGTGCAACTGCAGAAGGTAACCAGTCTTTCTGCACTCTAAGATTAAAAATGAAATTGATGGTGTGACAGAGATCTCAGTAGAAGACCTAGTCGACTTGACTGAGGCTAAACAAACAAAAAAACAGGAGGAGATTTATTTTTGGCAGTGGGTTGCTTTTGTGATAACCAGGCTCCTGTTGTGATGAAGCTTTTTCTCTGATCAGATTTTTTTTTTTTATAATTTAATTTTAATTTTTATTATTATTACATTTTTATATTTAATTCGAAACACTGAATTTCATTTCACAAAAACTTTAAGATTGTTTTACCTTAACTGTACCTGAGATACCCAAGTACAAGATTTGGGTTATAATCTGTGCACTGTCCATGCACTATAGTGAAGAAATTAGCTATTTTAGCATACTTTGCTAAGCATACATTGGGGTTTGGGAGAAAGAGCGCAATCGCATCGGCGTAAAAGTTAATAAAAACTGTTCAAGTTGGCATTTGTATTGCAATACATCGATTTTAAACATATTTGCATGGGTAAAAACACTGATTTATATACAATTAAATAATAAATGTGCAAAACCTTTATTCTTTAGAAATTGACCAATAATTCACGACCGATATTTGACATGTAGATCGATTTCTCCTCGCTAAAACTTTTTCTTTCAGCACACGTACGTAAACATGCCGTATCCCAACACTACGGAGGCTGAGGCCTGTACTGAGAGTCACATAGAATACAGATTAACATGGTAGAGGTATAGCTGCGTCTTCCTGTGGACAGATCAGGAAACGACTGTCTGGTTTTATTTAATCTTTTTGTGTTGAATTGAATCGGAATCGTGTCGCACTTCATCGTAATGGGGTGAATCGTATTGCAACGGCAGCTGCTTCATATGTATCTTTATCGTATCGTTGGCTATGCATCGAGATGCGAATCGCAGTTATGGAGATGCAAATCGATAGTGTTTATTGCTTCGGTTGGCAGACTTTTTCAGCTGGGAGCGTCGACAGAATCCTGACCATAAACTGATGCTTTATATTAACCACAGCTAAAAGCCACTTATCAAATCAAGCCGTCAAAATCCTGAAAAGATTCGAGAGCGACCGCAAAGTGCCTTTTACGCCAACATACAGTTATCGGTTGGTTATTAGATTATTACATGGGATGCTTTATGGCCATGGTTATCCCTGTGAGAGGTTGTTCAGGCAGTAAAAGGAAGAGACAATAAAAGGGGGCATGCCCCTTTCCTCAATTAGCCATTGATTTTTATTTTTTTTGCTTTATTTGAGAAATTCAATCCATATCCTGGTAGTCATTTACACCAGTTGGTCATTTAAATTATGACATTAATGTCTTTATTTTGCCCGGAAATATAATGTCTACAGGATATTATATTTCCGGGCAAAATAAAGACATTAATGTCATAATTATCAAATATAAAAAAATTAAAACCTATTCGACCTGTTCATACCAGTTTCTGCCCATTACTGCTCATTTCAAGCTCATCCTTTTCTTCTCCAGTTAGTAAATCATTTTGCTTAATTCTCAAAATGATTGAGCAAATTGTTCAGCCAATCAAAAAGTAGTTGTAATGTGTGACCATGTTCCAGAAATGTGTTTAATATTTATGGAAGGCCAGTTTTTGCCACGAACACAAACAAAAAAGTTTGCCTAATTACGACTCAATTGTTTTTTTTCTCACGATTCTGACTTAAATCCTCATGATTTCTTGCAATCCCGACTTTATTTCTAATAATTCTGACTTTATTTCTCATAATTCTGACTTTATTTCTTATAATCCTGACTTTTATTTCTTGTAATTCTCGCTTTTCTTTGTGATTCAGATTTTTACTCTCAAATCCGACTTTATTTCTTACAATTCAGACTTTATTTCTGCTAATTCCAACTTAATTTCTCATGATTATTTTATTTGTATTTTTTTTTTTACAGTTTTTACTTTATTTCTGCCAATTCCAACTTCATTTATTGCAATTATGCCCTTTTTTTTCAGCCAAAATTCTGACTTCATTTCTCGTGATTCTGCCCTTTTTCGCATTTGTACTTTAATTCTGACTTAATTTCTCATTATTCCCCCTATTTTCTTGCCATTCTGACTTTATTTCTAACATTACGACTTTTTTCTTCCAATTCTGACTTTAGTTTTTGCAATTCCCACTTTCTCATGATTCTCCCTTTTTCTCCCACAATTCTGCAGGAAATTAAGTCGGAATTGCGAGAAGAAAGTCGGAATTGAAATGATAAAAAGCCGGATTTACGAGAAAAATTGCAAGGGATTTTTTATTTGGTGGAAAAGAGTTTTCATAAATATCTGATATCTGTTGTTTATTGTATTGTTGTAGTAATAAAATACTACATACATTTAAATTGACGAGAAACTTTTCTTTTTTGTAGTGTAGTAATTTTACTTCTTGGAAATTCAAAGTATTCAATATACAAATTTCACAAGTTTCAAGTTTCATTTTAAGTTTCATAATAAAACTATTACGATTTTTAATGTCCATAGTAAACATTTATTTATTTTAAGAGTTACTACATTTGCAGATAATTGAGCCTATAAAAAGCCTATTTTCATTCTCATATTTGTGTCTGTTTCTGCAGAGTTTCCGAAGACTCTTGCACTGTTTTCCTCAGCTGATAATCACCGTCAGGTTGAGAACATCTAATTGAGCTCTCCAATGGGGAAAAAAATCCAAATCCAATGGACTCCATTTCAGAATGCTTCCATTATTCTATGCACATACACAATGTCTATTATCAATAAGAACATAACCCACATTAACCAAAGGAAGAAGACAGTCCATGAAGAGGAATACAATATCATTAAGGCTCTTGAGTCTTGCTGGAAAAGTGCAATCTATTACCAGGAAATGGCTCCAGTCAAACGCACCCAAGATTACCGCAGACCTGTATTCAGCAAGTCTAATGACTAGACCTTAAAGATGTTCCTCAGCTCTGGGGTGGGGGGTGGGGGTGACAAGACTCTGTAACATAACCTGCTTTCTTTTGTTGGTTTGTATATGCAGAAGAAATATTTGATCTGCATCAAAAAGCGGATTTACAGAAATAAATGAATAATAATTTAAAATGTACATTATATTATACTTATAATATAATACTAATGCAAGTTCTCCCACTTAGAAATCATGGAGGGGTCTGAAATTGTCATCATAGGTGCATGTCCACTATGAGAGACATAATCTAAAAAATAAAAAAAATCCAGAAATCACAATATATGATTTTTAAACCATTTATTTGTATGATACAGCTGCAAACACCTGTCTATCAGCTAGAATTCTGACCCTCAAATACCTGTTAGTCTGCCTTTAAAATGTCCACCTCCACTACATTTATTATCCTAAATTAGATGCACCTGTTTGAGGTCGTTAGCTGCATAAAGACACCTGTCCACCCCATACAATCAGTAAGAATCCAACTACTAACATGGCCAAGACCAAAGAGCTGTCCAAAGACACTAGAGACAAAATTGTACACCTCCACAAGGCTGGAAAGGGCTACGGGGAAATTGCCAAGCAGCTTGGTGAAAAAAGGTCCACTGTTGGAGCAATCATTAGAAAATGGAAGAAGCTAAACATGACTGTCAATCTCCCTCGGACTGGGGCTCTATGCAAGATCTCACCCCGTGGGGTCTCAATGATCCTAAGAAAGGTGAGAAATCAGCCCAGAACTACATGGAAGAAGCTGGTCAATGACCTGAAAAGAGCTGGGACCACCGTTTCCAAGGTAACTGTTAGTAATACACTAAGACGTCATGGTTTGAAATCATGCATGGCACGGAAGGTTCCCCTGCTCAAACCAGCACATGTCCAGGCACGTTTTAAGTTTGCCAATGACTATTTGGATGATCCAGAGGAGTCATGGGAGAAAGTCATGTAGTCAGATGAGACCAAAATAAAACTTTTGGGTCATAATTCCACTAAAGCTGTTTGTAGGAAGAAGAATGATGAGTACCATCCCAACAACACTCCTACTGTGAAGCATGGGGGTGGTAGCATCATGCTTTGGGGGTGTTTTTCTGCACATGGGACAGGGCGACTGCACTGTATTAAGGAGAGGATGACCGGGGCCATGTATTGTGAGATTTTGGAAAACAACCTCCTTCCCTCAGTTAGAGCATTGAAGATGGGTCGAGGCTGGGTCTTCCAACATGACAATGACCTGAAGCACACAGCCAGGATAACCAAGGAGTGGCTCTGTAAGAAGCATATCAAGGTTCTGGTGTGGCCTAGCCAGTCTCCAGACCTAAACCCAATAGAGAATTTTTGGAGGTAGCTCAAACTCTGTGTTTCTCAGTGACAGCCCAGAAACCTGACTGATCTAAAGAAAAGATCTGTGTGGAGGAGTGGGCCAAAATCCCCCCTGCAGTGTGTGCAAACCTGGTGAAAAACTACAGGAAACGTTTGACCTCTGTAATTGCAAACAAAGGCTACTGTACCAAATATTAACATTGACTTTCTCAGGTGTTCAAATACTTATTTGCAGCTGTATCATCCAAATAAATAGTTACAAAATCATACATATATATATATATATATATATATATACACACACACATAGTGTCTGTGAAAAGTTTGGAAATATTTAGAAATTTACATTTGTATATATAAAAAATGTTTATATATAAAAATAGCTTTCATGGAATGGAAGGCCATTTCTGCCACTTTTCACAATTCTGACTATTTCAAAATTTCTTGCAAAAAAATGTCTTCCGAATTAGTTTCTCACAATTCTGACCTTATTTCTTTTTTCCTCATAGTCCTGATATTATATCTTGCAATCCCGACTTTACTTCTCACGATTATGAAATTTTTCTCACAATTCTCAATTTTTCCTCATAAATCTGTCATTTTTTTTCTAGCAATTCTAAAATGTTGTTCTTGCGATTCCGACTTCATTTCTCGCAATTTTAACTTTATTTCTCGCGATTATGCCTTAAGTTCTCACAATTCCTACTTTATTTCTGCCAATTCCAACTTTATTTCTGCTTTTCAATTTAATTCAGTTTCAATTCAGTTTTCTTCGGGGATCCGAGATTTACTTTGATACCATGCGATTCTTCCAATAACAACAAGTTCTCACGGTTTGTGAAATCGTGCCTAATATAGGCGTCTATGATTTTATGAATTTTATGAGTTTCACACTAAATTGATTGTAGCCTACATTTTGTTTTTAATGTGTACAGCTTTCTGGCACTACAAAGTATTGCTGCTCGATTGGGAAAAGAAATCGGAATTGCAAGAAAAAAAAGTGGGAAAAATGAAGTTGGAATTGCGAGAAAGACGCGATTGGGCAAACATTTTTTTTTTTTATGTTGAAAATGGGCTTCCACCCTATGTTTTTTGGTTTAAAATACATGTACATATGTTTTGTTCGACTTCAAGTTTCTATTTGTTTCGGAAGAAAATGCCCATTCCTTATAAACGTTTCGATGAATTGGTGAAAAGAATACTGACCCAACATGGCTACCATTCCAACACCGTGCAATTCTCTCTGGACTTCAACTCCTTGGAATCGAACTTTCACCATAAAACAAAACAATTACCTGAATTGTACAAGCTCTGTGTTATTTGTCCAGCAAACAAAAGGCTGGGATGTTATCTATGATGAACAGCCTACCCAGTTGCTGCACCTAAATCCTAATAACCTCCTCTGGGATGAACTGGATCACAATTAAGAAATCTCCAACCAGGGTTTTTCCATGAGGCATGGCAAAGTTTGAATGTTTAGAGAAACAACCTTTCCAGATGCTGAGAGTGTGTAAAGCTGGTATTCATTTGAATGAAAATAAAGTGGAAGATCTGGACAAGTAAATCTTCATACCATCATATGACTTTGATTGTTGCATAGAAGCAAAATTAATCTTAAAGACCATGAAAGAGTAGTTAAACCAAGATGGGGGCACGTGCACAACACTCTCCAGATTTCACGATTTGGTAGTTGTATCTTTCTAGACTAGGGGTCAACACCAACAGGTTGCCCACAAGGACCACATGAGTCACCCGTGGGCCTTTTCTAAAAATAGCTTACCATAGCACCACTTACCAGTGAGCGGCATCTAATTTTTTTTTTGTTGCCATTCTTTTTTAAATCACACTTGCATTGGTGTGAACTTGAAAATGACAAAATATAAATGACTAGATATGAATTAATATCATTATTAAGAATAACATATAATTAAAGGTAAATTGAGCAAATTTGTTACTTCAGAAGTGTGTATCAAACTGGTAGCTCTTCACTTTAATCAGTACCCAAGAAGTCGCTCTCAGTTTCAAAAACGTTGGTGACCCCTGAACTAGATGTTTTTAGTCCTTTGACATGCCCTGTGTATGTTTTTTTAATAGAATCTGAATGATCACATAAAGTCAAGTAGCTTTTATTGCCATTCTTATTGTCCCTTGTGTTGCTCATAAGTATTCACACTTATGTAATCCAGGAAGGAAACGCACTTGCAAACATGTTTTCGAATCACCGTTCAAAAGAAAAAAAAAATGAACTCAATGAACTTCATAGCACTTCGATCTTATCATAAAAATAATAAAAAAATAAATTTAAAAAACTCCAGGCTTCCAAACTGCTCATGATACTTTGGCAAACATTTTCGCTTCATGATATAAAAAAAGAAAAAAAAACAGGTACTTTTGGAATGGAAGATTTCACTTCCTGTTCAAACATTAACATTTCTTAGAAAGTTAAACATTCTTGATAATATAATATACAAGATAGCATTTATCTTGAGCTCCAGAATGATTGACGCTCTGGTAAAGATGTAAAGATACATTAGGTTAAAAAAAAAAAGTTAATTTTTTATGGTATTTGATTGGAATGAATGAACGAACAATAGGTAAGTAAGGCAACCTAAAAGAGCTCTAGGAGACAATTTGTTTGTATGTTGTGTGGTCATGAGGGCCAATCGAAACTTCAGTGCCCAAGAAACTACCTTACACAAGTGTGTTATGTACTGAGACAAGTAAAAGCAGAACCTGTGGTGCAAATGAGAACTGTCGAGGTGAAAGAAATGGAAGTGAGTGTCTCAGGAAATGATCAAACCCTGATAAACAGGACGTTCGTTCATGTGGTCAGTCAGAACTTGCATTCGTGAGGACCTTTTGGGCCTTCAGCTACATTCTAACAGTTGTGGAGGAAGTAGAGATACTAAAGACACTCTGTAAAATGACCCCCGTGAAAGTAAAAGTGTCCCTTTAAACTTTCACTTGAGTTAAATCACAAAAGTATTTGCCTTCAAATATACTTAAGTATCCAAAGTACTATGATTTATTATAGCTATAATGTTCCTATTATCATTTTTGTCAACTCAGTTTATGGGAAAAAACTTCAATGTTACTTTTATTTAATCAATCTATTAATAGAATGGTATTAACGAATCAAACAAAAAAAATTGCACAAATCAAGCCACGGGTGTTGTGGCTAGTTGGAGGCGGAAGTTCTATCATTTATTCCTCTCAAAATGTTCTGCTTGCTGTTGAGCTGTATGTTGGTGATAAGTAGATCCCACCAAGGTGCAATCGAAACAAGCTCAAAAGAAAGCGCTCGCTCTACCAAAAGGAATGACTGATCTCACGATATGTAGTTGAGTAAAAGGTTTGACTTTGCAATGGAATGAAGTAAAAGTCTCCCCAAATAGAAATACCTCAGTAAAGTAAAAAAAAAAGAAGCTATTTAAGCATAATAACGAATTACATTTACTTCATTACTGTCTACCACTGGTAATGGATCACAGTACCTTTTCTCTCTGTTTATGTATATAATATAGTTGCTACTACTGGGCCCTTGAGAAAGGCTCTTAACCCTCAACTGCTTGGTTTTTTAAATACCCGAATGCCATAACTGTAAATGTATATTCGTTTACAATTGTGCCTGTGAAGCTGATAAGCCTCAGGGCTTGGAGTTTTACCTAATGGCAAGGGAGTTCCCTAATGGCAAGGGAGTGAAAACTGCCGCCCTGTGACAAGATGAGACACAATGGGGAGATCTCACCCGGTTGTGCAGTCTTTCTGGTTCACTATTTACCATGTGAAAAGTGAAAGGGGTGTAGTGTGAATTCTGGAGCTATCATATGACATTAAATTGCAAACATCTAGCCAGTCTCGCTTCCGACAAGCCTTGTTCTACAGTATATCTGTTTAAATGTGTGTCACTTAGTATTTCCTTGTTTTATTCATACTCATTCCGGTTTGAGGTCATCACGCAACACTCACAAGTCTGGTTAAGTTTCACGTAGCGGTACTTTAGTCCTCTAGGCACTGAAGGTGTTTTAAAAATAAAAAAAAGGCACAGGACGGAACTGGATATTCAGTGTAAAGCATGATGGAGGATAAGTGATGAAATGGGGATGTGTTCAGCCAAACTTGTTAATCAAATACCAGGAGATTTTGAAAAGTTGAATCTAGCTTTTTGTCAGAACTCTACAAACGGTTTATGATAAGGCCAAATCCCCTAAAAAATAATTAATGGACCATCTTTTTACACCCCTAGAATTTCTCAAAATCCAAAAATAATGACGCCTTGGTCCCTCACACCAGAAGGTACTAATATGTTTCCGAATGTAATCTTTGTGTGTACGGTTACTCCTCAAACATGGTTAGTTTTCTTAACCAAAGTGCTTAATATCACCAAATTTACAGATTGTCATTAAATGGTTTCAAAAGACTACATGGGTACCATGTGGTGGTATCAAGAAGTTTCGAGACTAGCTTTGTTTACAAGACTCTGTTTATCTATGTTTACACGCCATCACCTTCAAAACAGTGCTCTTGCACAGCAATACGGCGCTCCCACCGTTTCTGCCACTTCTGGAATGTGTCCTGGAAGTCTTCTTTTCGAAGCGTGTCAAGCACCTTCTGCGATGCTCACTGGATCTCTGCGATCGTGTCCAACCGACCGCCTTCAAACTGGTTCTTCATCTTCGGGAAGAGGGCGAAGTCTGCAGGAGCCAAATCTGGCAAGTACCTGGGTGGGAAACCCATGTTTGAAGAGAGCTCGTTGACGGGGTGCGCATGTGGTCTGAATAGCAGATGTGGCAATGCACGTGGTCAGAATAGCACCAGTTGCATGGCTTCCCTGGTACACAGGACGATGTTCATTAGCACATTGACTTATAAAGATCGGTGCTCCCTGTGACTGTGCGTGTTACAAAACTAGTCTCTTCCTTGTATGTCCCTATATAAAGGGTATAGCAGGTGTCAGTGACAGGCTTTGCATTTCCCACCCAGGCCTTCAGTGATGTCCCACCCGAATCAATCCAACTCTTAATACCATTATTATGACTTTACAGCTATGGATACCATCAATATTATAGAAAAACACATTAGAACAGAGCGCTACATCACAGACAGGAATCTCATACAGTGAGAAAGAATGGCATTATTAAATCAAGAAACCAAATTAACACAATTCACTGTAACCACTGCCACACCTCCTCTAGCAGATGCATCGATATAACCTCATAAAATGACCCCGGGTTTTCCGTGGAAAGGCGAATTGTGTAAATGCTACGAGAAAGAATACACAAACCTATTAATATAAATCGCGGTCTGTTTGGTTAAAGAGACAGCTTCAGGAAACCTACAGTTTCTTTTTAAAAAAAGCTTTATTTATGATTGGCTCATCCAAAAGTTAAGGCGAAATCTAAATTGCATTATTTCAGTGGCAAAATCTGCCAACGGCTCTTTTGCTCTAATTGCAAATGCATCCATTATAATGTGTACACTGCACGTCTACCCCATTATGCACGTGTTTCAGGAACGAGAACAAAACTCTCATTAGCCGAACGAAAGAGACGTTCAGTATTATCCATGAAGAGAAATGCAATATCATGAAGGCTAATGAGGGAAAAGATTTGCAGGGTCAGATGGCAAAGAAATATGAAGAAAAATGGATAATTCATCTTAATTATTGCCAGTTAGAGGAAATGCATTAAGGATGAAGGCAACATGGCGAGTGTATGAGCTTGTGAGTGAGATGATCTTAGAGTAAAAACAGTCTGCATTAGTTCCATAATGACCTGTTTTAGCATCCCTGGAAAAAAACAGCATTTTCACTTCATCATTTAGCAAAAAGCCAGGTGCTTTTTCTGTGGAAGATTATACTTCCATTTTTTTTTTCTTTTCTTGTTTTCTTTTAGCAATTTAGTCTATCCCAAATCTCTTATTTTCTATCTATCTATCTATCTATCTATCTATCTATCTATCTATCTATCTATCTATCTATCTATCTATCTA
>MU551531.1:4609268-4626294 GCA_024362625.1 Silurus asotus
TCATCCATCTGTCTGTCTGTCTGTCTGTCTGTCTGTCTGTCTGTCTAGACAGGCTGTCTATCTATCCATTTAGACAAGCTATCTATCTATCTATCTATCTATCTATCTATCTATCTATCTATCTATCTATCTATCTATCTATCTATCTGTCTGTCTGTCTGTCTGTCTGTCTGTCTGTCTGTCTGTCTAGACAGGCTGTCTATCTATCCATTTAGACTATCTGTCTGTCTGTCTGTCTGTCTGTCTGGACAGGCTGTCTATCTATCTGTCTGTCTGTCTGTCTGTCTGTCTGTCTGTCTGTCTGTCTGTCTGTCTGTCTAAACAGGCTGTCTATCTATTTATTTAGACAAGCTGTCTGTCTGTCTGTCTAGACAGGCTGTCTATCTATCCATTTAGACAATCTATCTATCTATCTATCTATCTATCTATCTATCTATCTATCTATCTATCTATCTATCTATCTATCTGTCTGTCTGTCTGTCTGTCTGTCTGTCTGTCTGTCTAGACAGGCTGTCTATCTATCCATTTAGACTATCTATCTGTCTGTCTGTCTGTCTGTCTGTCTGGACAGGCTGTCTATCTATCCATTTAGACAAGCTGTCTGTCTGTCTGTCTGTCTGTCCGTCTGTCTGTCTGTCAACCACACTATTTATATATTTTTTATTTTTTACAAAGAATTGAACAATTTTAAAGGAAAACATACCTTTAAACAGCAGGTTCATTTTCGCATGTCCTGCAATAATGAAAATACCAAAAATGAGCATAATATAAAAGAAGAGAGGTCGTTTTCATTGTCCCGGCAGAGAGAGTTTTCATTCGAGCGTTCACATGAACCATGACCTGCCTCCCAACTCTGCACTTAAACCACTCTGTTTTATCTAAAGCGTGGCTTTATGATCGCATAGCTTTGTTTTGCTTATTCAGGTTTTTCAGCCTGAGTGTGGATTTTGCAGGTCAGTGTTGTTTGCAGAACGCAGGAATAATGACGTCGGTTGTTTAAGAGTCTTTACAGTTTTTCTCAGTCGCTTTGGAGCGTTTCACGACTCATCCTTGAGATTTGCAAATCAGTAAGTGCATTCAAAACAATGTGTCCCAACAGCACAATACGTTGGATTCCCTGCAAAAGCCTGAACCTTTCTCCAAATCCAAAATTAAGTATTTGTGTTAATGAACATCTCATTGCCATCAGAATAAAAAGTCGCTTTGTCATTGTTCACAAACAAAATCGTCAAAATGTTTAGTCATGTTATCAGTACGATGGCACACATTGATTGAAAATGCACAAAATTTTAATTCCTTCTGTTTGGCGTCTATGAATCTCAACAGCACAAATTTTATTTATTTGATTGCTTATTCGATTTATATTGATTGCAAGAGTCCAGGATTCACACTTTTACTGTACTGTAATAATTGTAATTCTTTTTTGCTCTGAGTGTTTTCTCTCAGTTTCACGGGACAGAGGTTCAGGAGTTTCACGTATTCTTAGAGAACTAATTGATTATTGGTTAATCGGATGCCATTCACCTTCATTAATAAAACTAATCTGCACAAATCATCAATTAATGGATTCAATTAATAGAAATTTACACTTGACAGATTCTGAAAACTGGTTGAACTATTTTGCAAACAATGACTTATTCAATTCGAATCTGAGATGTTTTGGGGGTTATAAAATGATTCAGGTGAAACCAGTATAATATATTTGGATCAGCATGAACATAAACAACTGTAGTTTGGACAACTTTATTTATGAGCTAAGAAATGCTCCAAAGCATCTGAGAAAAAACCTTGTGGTCACTATGAAGTGAGTGATATCACACAGTGTGGAGCTTTTAGCTAAGATTTTATTGGGTTTATCCCAGGGGGGGTTAGGCTTTATCTTGCATTTCTGTCTGTATTCAGAACTTTGTCCATGGGAATTCTTGCTTGATGGTAAGAAAGAAAGAGCGAACAACTATGAATGCTGCTTACGATCTTTCCCCAAAACATCCAGTTCTCATTTTTTAAAATCTTAGTCATGTATATAAGGATAAAATTTTGCTTCTATTTGGCAGGAAATTCCTGTTTGTTTTGTCATTTAGGTTAAAAGCCTCCTGACTTGATTTTATCTACCCAAGCAGCCATGCTGACGTCCCTCGTTTACAAGGCGATTCAACCTGCAAAACGGAAGGATGTTTGTTGTTTTCTCATTCCCCCATTCTGTGTAAACTCTAGAGACTCTCATGTGGGAAAATCCTAGAACATAAAGATTTAAAAACATCTCTTCTGGAAACCAAAAAGCCATTGCACCATCTACGCTTAATTGATTGCAAAAGGAAATGCAAAGATGAATCTATCTATCTATCTATCTATCTATCTATCTATCTATCTATCTATCTATCTATCTATCTATCTATCTATCTATTATCTCCTTTAATTCAAACCAGTGAATTATTAATTTCTTTTATTTATATATTATTAGTTAATAAACAGATAAATAATTCTAAATGTTTTTTTTTCCCTCAAATGTTACATACTGCAGATTTTACCTAAGACTGTAACTCTTTCTTCTGGAGATAGGGTGTGTGTGTGTGTGTGTGTGTGTGTGTGTGTGTGTGTGTGTGTGTGTGTGTGTGTGTGTGTGGTCAAAGAATGAGATGAAGTTATCTGTAAGAAGTTCAAGTTCCAGATGAGTGCTTTTAAAGGCAGAAGAGCGATAGACTAGGAGCGTCTTTCTCTTTCACACACACACACACACACACACACACACACACACACACACACACACACACACACACACACACACCACACACACACACACACACACACACACACAACGTCACCGCCCAACCCAGCGCTTTCACCGGCCCTCTATTGAGTTCACACACAGAGAGAGAGAGACTGAGTGAGTGAATGCTGGACGGAAAACGGAAGGAGAAACTCGTGTGGACTGGATGAGTGAAGAGATTCACAATCCCATTGCGACAGATCAGTGTGTCTGGTCAGGGTTTCGCATGTAGTACAGGTAAGTATCGGGACCTGCATCGAAATTTGGATCGGACACGAACGCGCGCGCGCACTCGCACACTTTACACACACACAATTACAATTACACGGGCACACCGACACAACTTATTTTTATTAACAATTTATTTTCAAATAGTCTTAGAAAATTCTGTGACAATTGGACAGCCAAAAAATTGTTTATTTTAACGAATTTACCTAACAAGCTTTCTTTATTTATTGCTTTCTTTCTTTCTTGCTTGCTTGGATTCTTTCTTTCTTGATTGCTTTTAATGGGTCTTTTTGTGGCTGTCTTCTTTCTTTCTGTCTTTCTTTCTTTCTTTCTTTCTTTCTTTCTTTCTTTCTTTCTTTAAAGGTTTCTTTCTTTCTTTAAAGGTTTCTTCATTTTCTTGTAACGTTTCTTTCTTTCTTTCTTTCTTTCTTTCTTTCTTTCTTGTTTGCTTGCTTTTACTTGCTCTTTTTTTCTGTGGCTGTCCTTTATTTCTTGCTTGCCTTTAATGTTTCTTTCTTTCTTTCTTTCTTAGCTTGCTTCTAATAGGTCTTTCTTTCTTTTTTCTTGTTTGCTTGCTTTTAATGTGTCTTTCTTTCTGTCTTTCTGTCTTTCCTTCTTTCTTTCTTTCTTTCTTTCTCAAAATCTGGATTATAATTTGCATATAGGCCACAGTATTTATTTGGTTGGTTCCGGTAAAATCATAAATAATCAAAAGGAAATGCCATGAAATGCACCAAATCAGTTGTCCGAGTTGTTATGGCATAACAAATAAAACCTTTTTCTAAAGTCAAGCTCTCTGTTTGCACTTTTGAATCTCATTAACATCATCGATTGTTTACGTTTGGTCCAACTTTATCCGTATCGGTTAATACAATTCTCACCATGCCTGTTCCACTTCTTTAGTTGGACATGTCTTCATTTGTTGTCCTGTTTTTTTTTTTCCAGAGCATTTTTCCTCTGCCCAAGATGTCCAGTCAGAACCACTGCCACTATGACAAGCAGATGGGTTTCTTCTACA
Organism: Silurus asotus; assembly: GCA_024362625.1. Classification (NCBI taxonomy): domain Eukaryota; kingdom Metazoa; phylum Chordata; class Actinopteri; order Siluriformes; family Siluridae; genus Silurus; species Silurus asotus. The sequence goes on from MU551531.1 coordinate 4,613,282, forward strand.
ACATAAGCAACCAGAAAAGTGAAACCTGGGAGTTGGGACATCTCATTGCACTTCGGGTCGTGGGCTGCATCTTCTGCTTGTTCATCCTAGTGGCGAACGTTATGGTCATCACCGCTGTGATCACCAACAACCGCTTTCACTACCCGTTCTATTACCTGGTGGCCAACCTTGCTGCCTCGGATTTTCTGGCCGGGATTGCGTACGTGTACCTCATGTTCAATACGGGCTCCGTGTCCCACACCCTGACCCTCCAGCAGTACTTTCTCCGCCAGGGTTTGTTGGACACGAGTCTCTCGGCGTCCCTCGCCAACCTGCTGGTGATCGCTCTGGAGCGCTACATCTCAGTCATGAACTGGAAAGTGCACAGCAACCTTACGAAGCGCAGAGTGACCCTGTTGATCGCTCTGGTTTGGGGCATTTCGGTCTTCATGGGTGCAGTGCCGAGCCTCGGATGGAACTGCATCTGTAGTATCGAACAGTGCTCGATGTTGGCGCCAATCTTCAGCAGGAGCTACCTGATCTTTTGGTCTGTGTTCAATCTGGTGGTTTTCCTCATAATGGTAGCCATATACATAAGGATATATGCGTACGTGAGGAAGAAAACGACTATCCTAAACGGCCACGCCACTGGATCTTTGAAGCGCAAGAAAACGCCGATCAAGCTCATCAAAACGGTGATGACGGTCTTGGGTAGGTCTCGTTTCTTTGGTCTTTTTAGGTCACATGACCTGTATTGGAGTTGGATTTTAGCAGGTATTCTGCTCGGCTTACTGGGATCTGGATAGAACTGCTATATTACGTTACGTCTACATGTCCAGTTCATCCTTAAAGCATTTGTTGTTGCATTGATCAAATTGTGAATGTTTTTGTACATTCATTTATTTGATTGGGTATAATTGATGTTTCCTACATTATCAGCATGTAAATCAAAATATATTGTACTTGTTTCACCTGAATGGTCTTAACCCCCAAAACATCTCAGAATCAGTTCATGGCATAAGTCATTGAATGCAAAATAGTTAAACCAGTTGTCAGAATCTGTCAACCTTAAATTTTTTTGTGAATGTGTCTTGAATTGATAAATTGTGCAGATGAATCTTAAATTTAACTAATGAAGGTAAGTGAGAGGCATTAGATCAACCAATGATTAACTAGTTGTCTAAAACAGGTCAAAGGTGAATCTAGTACTGCACGTACTGGTTTGCGAATATTAAGCATGATTTGAGAAATGCTCCAAAAGCAACTGAGAAGAACTGTAAAAAAATCCCCCCTAACCTTTTATACAAGCGTGTTGACCTTTTTTAGATTCAGTGATTTTACAATAACCGTGTACGGGTCCCTTAGTTGTCCTAAGTGTAAAAAATTACACTTCAGAAGGTCAAAATCATAAGGACCGCCATTGAAATACCATGGAAATTGGTTTAATATGCAGGAAATAATCAAAAGCAAAATAATAAGCAACTTCTAGGGAATTTCTCTGGTAAACATTTGGTAAAATGCTCAGGGCAGTATACAGAACTGAGGCAGATGCGATTTACACCTCGATGCATAGCCAATGAAACGATACACTAAGGATACATATCGATCAGCTACAGTTGTGATACGATACGATTCAACCCTATTACGATGCGGCGCAATGTTGACATTCAAACTGCATGGAGCTGTAAGAATGAAAAAAATACAGACAAACACCAACTAATCAAAGGTCTGAAAAAGTTGATGAGGTGGTCCAACAGCTTAAGGGTAAACCCGAATACATCTTGTTTGTCCCGGGTCTTATCGAAAATCGTCTGTACGGTCTGCTCAGCCGTAAACCCGAGTCCTGGCACGTTCGTAAAAACATGCACGACCACATTTTGCCGCCGTTGCGTGACCACGTTTGAAAACACATCCAAAATCCAGCCACACCTCCGCAACTCCATGCGACCCATAATGCAGTTTTTGTGTGGTTATGGATTTGAGAAGAGACAAAAAACTCATATCACATGTATGTAAGTATTCAGACTCTTTACCCAGTACTTAGCTGAAGCACCTTTGGCAGCAATTACAGCCTTGAGTCTTTTTGGGTTTGAAGCAACAAGCTTTGCACACCTGGATTAAGGGGACTTTCTGCTATTCTTCATTGCAAATCCTCTCATGCTGGTGTTGGTTGGATGGAGAGCGTCGATTTGCAGACACTTTCAGGTCTTCCCAGAGATGTTCAGTAGGGTTAAAGTTAGGAATCTGGCTGGGCCACTATTAGACATTCCCTAAGGGGTTGTTCTGAATCCAATCCTTTGTTGTCTTGCCTGTGTGTAGGGTTTTTAGGGATATCTCTGTACTCTGTACAAACCATGACCAAGTCCCTGCTGCTAAAAACATCCCCACGGCATGATGCTGCCACCATCATGCTTCACTTTTGGGAAGGTTTTGGACAGCTGATAAGCCAGACTAGAATTAAGGCCAAACAGTTTAGATTTAGATTTATCAGACCAGAAAATCTTGTTTCACACAGTCTGAGAGTCTTTTAAGTGCCTGTTGGCAAACTACAAGCAGGCTTCCATGGGTTGTGTATTCAGGAGATGCTTCTGTCTTTCCACTTTGCCATTAACCCCAGACTGGTGGAGGGCTGCCGTGACGTTGTTCTTATGGAACTTTGTCTCATCTCCACACAGGATCACACAGGATTGCTTTCATAGAAGAACCATTTTTAAAAATGCAGGAGTTATAAGGTTTACCAAGAAGGAAGCAGGGGTTTATTACAGCAACATCATAGTAGAAGCATTTTTTAAATAGATTTTAAAGCCATTATATGGTTTATAGGGGAATTTCTATATGAAAATTGTGGACTACTGTAGAGGTCTGATCTCAACCCTATTGAACAAATCTGGGATGAACTGGAATGCTAAGTGAACTCCAGACCTGAGCACAAATCTCCAGAAGCACACTCCAAGATCTAGTGGAACATCTAATGCTCAGGTACCCACAATTCCTGAGGTTATTCAGTGTTTCTTTACTCTAAATAACTTTTTTCTCCATTCCAAAGAACCTATTTGTGCAATAGAAAGGTTGCATGGTTCTGAAAGGTTCTCCACACCTTTATTTTTTAGCGTGCGGATGGATTTCAACGCCACTTATCCATCATTCATTATATTTATTGTTTACCATGTGCTATCAAAGTATTTACATTGTACACACTATACTAATTTACTTGGAAACAGCTTGTTTGTATTTAAGGCTTGGGACAAAAGCCATTATCATGTGTGCACATCATTTAAACCCAGAGAAAGTATCTTGTGCATCCTTCTCAATTTATATTTTTTTTTTAATGCATTGGCTTACAGGCGCTTGCGTCTGATTGGTGCGTTTTGTTTCTCCTGGGTGGGGTTAGTTCATGCAGCCATGCAGGCTTCTTCAAACTGCATGCTTTCGTAGGTTTTAAAAATGACGTTTAATTTCTAGGTCAGGAGTGAGGGAGTAATGCTTCTCTGAATATTTGATTTCTCTGATACAAACGGACAAATTCCTAGACTATGACTCTTGTGTGTGTATCATTACTTTGCATCGAGACAGTGCTTAATGTGCCTGCTGTCTGGACATGACAATTAGACTAAACAGCATGTACCACAAAAACCGTCCTCAAACGGCTTACTTCAGTGCCGTGAGATCATAATGTTTTTTTTTTTTCCAGGTAGTTATTTCGTTGCTTGATCGTGCTCTGCTGTTTCAAGCAGGACGAGTTATGTAATGCATGAGATAAAACCAGTTGTCTCATTCGAGTATCCATTACTATTAAATTGTCGTTTATGGCACTAAAGGCACAAAGGTTAGAGGAATGTGTATTTTGAATAGGTTTGCTTTTTTTTTTTATTATAACGTATAAAAACAGGTCAGGGCATGCCTTCAGGAGAAAAAAAAGAACGAACAATAAGACACTGATTTGTGTGTTTTCCAGTATGAGTTTATTCGAGTATATCACAATATCCATGTGAATGAATTATACAACAAATAAATATATTATTCTATCATCTGAACCTACACTTTATAGACACATGGACATGGACGTTTGATCGCAAGGTTGTGAGTTCAAATCCCAGCACGTTTGGGCCCTTAAGCAAGTCCCTTAACTGCTTGGTTGTATAAATAAGATAATGGATATATACACTACAAAACAGGCCTGCATTTATTATTAGGCCTTCTACTGTTTAGAAAGCCCTGAGTACAAATCCCACCGCCGCTAAGCTGCAACTGAATGGCCCAAGAGCAAGGCCCTTAACCCTCAACTGATCATTTGTATGAATAAAATGATTAGATAAGGTCATCTGCCACATTCACTAGTGTATCTCCAAGTGTATCTCCAGTTCAATTCAGAGGAAAATTTCATGTTACTACATCCAAAGACATTTTATATTAATGTTTGCCTTTAACAGTTTGCCGAGGAACCACATATGACTGGAATCCAAGGTGTCCCAATACTTTAGTGTATATCATCTCTATTTTTAACTTACTTTAATGTCTTGGATTAAGCCTGGAAGGGATTTATATTTATGTGGCCACCAAAAAATTGTGCATATATTAGCATATATAATATCCTAAGTATTATGGAAACTATATTTAATGAAAAAGACTCATCAGCACAGATCACAAGACACTTTGCGTAAAAGACAGACGAGACTTTATTTGTCTCCTCTATTATACAAGCACTTTAGCAGTTATGTAAGTAGGTTTAAAGGCCAAAGTGGAAGGCAAAGCAGTTTGGTTAAGTTTTTTATTAATTTGGAGTTTTCATTAAAAGTGAAAACGGAGACTTCATGGACTGTACATGGATATATAACTACAAAGTTTTGGCAAGTCACTATGCGATATAAAAGGAATCAAATGCATTTATGCTGTTATAGAAAAGTTGTGTTATGTGAAGCATTGTATTGCATCACAGCAGCACCAAAGTTGATCATTAACCTTAAGAGGTGTTTTCCATCTCTGTGTGTTCCATTACTTATAGCATTCCTTAGCACGCATAAGTAGGTTTGAGCATTCCTGAAATGCTCTGATGATAAACCTTGATAAACCGCTATAACCCTCTGGTAACGGAAGCACTTTTTCAGATGATCCCTGGTGGCTATTTTGAAAGCAATTTGCATTCATATTTGAGCCGAAAGTATAATTTCTTAAAGCAATGGGAAAGTAATGTTGTTGGTTTTTTTTGGTCCCTTCAGAAAACATTAGGCCTAAAAGCCTTCAACTGAACCGCCACATGTGCACAGCGTATGCGTTCCCCGCCTTTTTCTACAGATATTTTATTATAAAATTACAGGGGATGCTAAATTCCATGTGGCGCGATGCTAACCACGGAGGATTCCCCTCTTGATGTGGGTACGTTGTAAAAGCTAACAGGCAAAACGTTCCAGTTTAGCGAGTGGTTGTGTATAGTGTGGTAATTGGGGCTAAAAAAGGCCAATTATTGCTCGTTAAACTTGGTAATAGTTCGAGGAGATCTGCTTTATATGTCTGGAAAAAAAAAGAAAAAACCTGATTCATCCTGCCGCTTTGTTTTCGGCAGGACGGTTGTTCCTGAGTACAAGCCTCTACACGCTAAACACCACAGAGTTAGGTACATTCTCCTCAGTCTCCACCAAATTTCACATTCTTAAAGCTATACGAGATTTGCCTTCTGGTTAATCCGACTTTATTGTGATCTAGCAACCGCGTGAAAAGCAAATTATTAGCATTACAGGTGAGTTAATATAAACAAAGACAAAACAAACAGGGAATAAAGTGCTAGTTTAAGTGTTTCAGGAAACAGTAGGTCTTCACCCGTTGCTTCAAAATAGGCAGTGACTCAGCAGTTTGGACATCTAGAGGAATATTTTTCCACTATCTGGATGAAAAAACAGAAAAGATGTACTCTCTCTGAGAGAAGGTGGGACCAACTGAGCGGCGCTAGCTGATTTTAAAAGATTTGAAGATGTAAATTTTTTGGCTTTGTATAGAGAGAATCAGTGTTTTGGTCTAACTCGTGCAGCTACTGGAAGCCAGTGGAGGGAATGAAGCTGTGTGGTGATGTGGGGGAACTCAGGCCGGTTTAACACAAGCTGCATTTTGGATTATTTGCAGAGGACGTATTGCGTTCAGAGGTACACCTGAGCAGAGAGTTGTTGTAGTCCAGTCTTAAAATGACAAAACACTAAACAATCACCTGAGCAGCCTGTGTCGATAATTATGTTTAAAACTTTCTAATGTTGTAATGAGGAAACCGACAAGAGTGTGTCACGTTAGCAACAAGTGATGCAAAGGACAGTTGATGGTTCTGTGGTTGCCCCGAGGTTGCAAGCAGTGACTGAAGGGGAGATTAAAGAGTTATTTTGAGTTAGTTGCTTGTACTTTATCTCTGTCTTTTTAGCTTAAGGTCTAACAGGGTCTTGATTTGGCTCGTACTACTCCTTGCTAAAGGTGGGGTCAGGTCAGGTCACAGTCATGGTCACAGCCAATGACTCCATTTTCCTAGCAAACATTGAGACATTCAATGAATTACAATTATCACACTATATTGCTAGAGTAACCATGATGTCACATTTTCTACACTGCCAATGATAGCCATTGCTGTGTTCCATAGTGCAAGCAGTGCTTAATTATACATACTCTCTCACACATGCATAAATACACACACACACACACACACACCCTTTATAAAGAGACTCTGCTTTACAAACAAACTGTGATGTAGTTGTTTAGTCGCTGTCTTTGTACACCCGCCTTATAAAGCCTTATTGATTCAGTTCGCCATATTGTTTCTAACCTGTGTTTTTGTTCCAAGATGCAGATGGCAGGCTGAGAGGAACTGGTTGCTTCTCAACAGTTTGCTTATATTTTTATATACAGTGTTGTGTATTTCTGATTTCTTTTTTTTTTGTGCATGTTTGTCATACTTTAGTGTTTCAGATCATCAAACTAATTTAAATATTGGTAAAAGAGAACACAAGTGAACACAACATGCAGTTTTTAAATGAAGGTTTTTATTATTGTGTCAAAAACAAAATCCAAAACTACATGGCCCTGTGTGAAAGTGGATCTGCCTGACAAAGTGAAGTAGACCAAAAGATCCTCAAAAGCTAGACATCATGCCGAGATCCAAAGAAATTCAGAAAAAAATGAGAAAGAAAGCAGTTAAGATCTATCAGTCTGGAAAAGGTTAAAAATCCGTTTCTAAAGCTTCGGGACTCCAGTGAACCACAGTGAGAGCCATTATTCCCGAATGGCAAAAACATGGAACAGTGGAGAACCTTCCCAGGAGTGGCCTGCCGACCAAAATTACCCCAAGAGCACAGCGACAACTCATCCAAGAGGTCACAAAAGACCCCACAACAACATCCAAAGAACTGCAGGCCTCACTTGCCTTAGTTAAGATCAGGAGTCATGACTCCACAATAAGAAAGAGACTGCACAAAAATGGTCTGCATGGCTTCATAAGTTCAAAACCGCTGCTAGGCAAAAAGAACATAAAGGCTTGTCTCAGTTTTGCCATAAAACATTTTGATGATCCCCAAGACTTTTGGGAAAATACTCTGTGGACGAACGAGACAAAAGTTGACATTTTTAGAAGGTGTGTGTCCCATTACTTCTGGCGTAAAAGTAACACCGCATTTCAGAAAAATAACATCATACCAACAGTAAAATATGGTGGTAGTAGTGTGATGGTCTGGGGCTGTTCTGCTGCTTCAGTACCTGGAAGACTTAAATGGAACCATGAGTTCTGCTGTTTATCCAAATGTCTGGCCATCTGTTTGTGACCTCAAGCTGAAGCGAACTTGGGTTCTGCAGCAGGACAATGATCCGAAACACACCAGAAAGTCCACCTCTGAATGGCTGAAGAAAACCAAAATGAAGACTTTGGAGTGGCCTAGTCAAAGTCCTGACCTGAATCCTATTGAGATGCTGTGGCATGAATTTAAAAAGGCAGTTCATGCTCGAAAATCCTCTAATGTGGCTAAATTTCAACAATTCTGCATAGATGAGTGGAGCAAAATTCCTTCACAGCGCTGTAACAGACTCATTGCAAGTTATCGCGAACGCTTGCTTGCAGTTGTTGCTGCTAAGGGCGGCCCAACCAGTTATTAGGTTTCGGGGGCAAACACTTTTTCACACAGGACCATGTAGTTTTGGATTTTGTTTTCCTTCATTTAAAAACTGCATGTTGTGTTCACTTGTGTTCTCTATTACTAATGTTAAAATTAGTTTGATGATCTAAAACATTAAAGTGTGACAAACAGGCAAAAAAAAAAAAAGAAATCCAGAAACGCTTTTCCATACCACTGTATATATATTTGTGATGGCAACTCTTGCTAACCTGCAAAAAATAACCATTTAAATATAAGGAATAAATGCAAGATATAAGAAGATACAGTGTATAAACTAGTCAAATTATTAAGATAATTACACTTGGTAAGATTTCTTGAAATAAGAAAACTTATGTGGGCTTTACAGGAAAAATAAAAGTCTAAAAATAAGCGTTAAAACACGTCAAATAAGTTAAATTCACTTAAAACTAAATTTGTGTGAAACGCTTTTAAAAGCCAGAGCTACTAAACCAGAGAGTTCTTCATCATTTAAAAATTGTGATTATTATTTATTAAAATGAGACTAAATATTTAAATCAACAGGGTTCCTATGCATTTTGGAAAAGTATGAGGAAATTATGGAATTTGGACACTGAGTATTGAGCGTTTCCATGCTATTGCTCTTTTTTAAAAATAAAAAAAATGAAGAATTTGTACGAATATTGTTGACTTGTTGAATAACGTGAATGTTCCTGATCTAATCTACATTTATTTATCTTTTTCTGCAGGGGTTTTTGTGATCTGTTGGACACCGGGTCTTGTTGTGCTGCTCCTGGATGGCCTTAAATGCAAACGATGTAATTTGTTGAAGTTCAAGCACTGGTTTCTCCTCCTGGCCATTCTGAACTCGGTCTTGAACCCAATCATATACTCTTACAAAGACGAGGAGATGTGGGCCACCATCAAGAATTTGCTGCGATGCGTCTGCACTGGCACCCGGCGCCAGCGGTCGTCGAAGGCCAACAAACGTTCCGACACCACCTTGAGCACAGAAATGAACACCAGTCTACGAGATAACGAACAACTAAAACCTAATCAGACCTTATAGCTCTGTTTTTTTACACAGCTCTTCATACCCAGGGCAACGAAATAGACAAAAACAATAGGACAAAGTGTGTGGACACCTGATTGTAAGATTCATATGTGTATTTCAAACAAACCAGTTCACATTGAGCACCATAGTAACATTTTTTCTTCTAGGAAGATGTTCTGCTTGATATTAGAGTAGAGATTTGTGCTCATTCAGGGACAAGACTCAGATATTGATGTAGGGTGAAGTGAGGAAGCCAAGATCTAACACATCTTCTAAACCTTGTAAATCTTCATGGAGCCGGTGTCTGAATACTTTTGTCCAACAACAAAAAATTGTGTCCTAATACTTTTGTCCATAGAGTGTATACACTGTATATCTATGTATATTTGGTATTAGCAAGCAGCTAGCATTAGCGCATGTGGTAGCTTTATAGCATCAGGTTTGCTGTTTCACCTTAATTATATTTTCGTACTGTACCTCTGTTTTAGAGTGCCCAAGAAATTGTCAAATTTGTAAACCCTGAGTCTGAGTTTATTTTTTATTATTATTAATATTATTTTATAGTGTTTTTAGTCTTGTTGTTTTAAGTGTAAGGCTAGCACTTTGTATTATATTTGTAAAAAAAAAAAAAAAAAAACTGCACCAGGATTCCTAACTACTGTGTATATAATATATCATATTATATCATATTATATAATATTTTATTATATTATGTTATATTATTTTATATTATTATATTAAATATATTCAGATTTTTCAAAAATGTGTAAAATGTGTTGATACAAATGTTAGTCTTAATTGTGTACATATGCAATACGATGTCAACGAAGGCCACCAGGTCCAGGAATTTTTTATGAGCTCCATGAGAGAGAGGACTTGAGTTTAATACCAGTTTTCATTACCGAAAAATTCATTCATTGAGCTTCGTTAAAAGATTTTTTTTAGGAATGTAATCGTTTTAGTATAATGTTGAATATTCAATTCAGCTCTTTTACACTTTATGTATTTTACTGATTTATCTGTCTGTCAGTCTATTTTTTTTTTTTTTGTTAAACTTTTTCTTTCTTTCTTTTTTCTTTTCTTCTCTTTCTTATTTTCTTACGTATCCTACTGTAAGTAATTGCTTATTCTTCTTGTTTCTTTTCTATTTCTTTCTTCTGTTCTTTCTTTCTATCATACCTTTCTTTCTTTTTTCTTTTGTCTTTTTTTCTTGTCTTTTCCTTCCTTTCTTACTTTTCTTACTATTTATCTATTTATCTGTCTGTCCATTTAGACATGCTATTTGTCTTTCTGTCTGTCTGTCTATTTTATTCATTGTTAAACTTTTTCTTTCTTTCTTTCTTTCTTTCTTTCTTTCTTTCTTTCTTTCTTTTTTTCTTTCCTACTGTAAGTTTTTGCTTATTGTTTTTGTTTCTTTTTTATTCCTTTCTTTTTCTTTTTTCCTTCATTTCTTCTCTCCTTATCCTTCTGTAAGTCTTTGCTTTTTTCATTTGTTTCTTTTCTCTTTCTTTCATCCATTCGTTCTTAATTTTTTTTTCTTTCTTTCTTTTGAATTTTCTACTGGCAGACTTAAAATAAAAACATGACAATTTCAGGAATTTCATCAAATTTTTTGCATAACCATGTGATTGTATAACCAACTATATATTTATTTTAAATTCATTTCTACATTTATATATTTTTTTCTCTATTGGCAGAGAGGTATTAATGAAACCCTCTCCTGCTCATGTTTGCAGTTGTAGAATCAAACACACCCTTCTATGGTACATGAGTTCATTGCAGACTTTTAAAAATGAAACGATTCAGTCATCGCTACATGCCTCGACAAGCTCCGACACAATACTGTACAGTCATAGTTTTAGCGTGAAGCCGTCTAGAGCAAGTTGTGCAACCAGAAAAAACATGTACACACATTCATTCTTCTTGTGGTGAGCTGTGTCTAGGCAAGTCTTTGACATATTTCAGTCAAATTAGGTCAGGCAGTTATTTTAGAGATGAACGATGCATTACAAAAGACAATGTTGTAAAATCAAAAAACAAACATAATTATTATAAGATTTATTTTCTATAGTTTAAGGCGAGAGTGTGAACCTGTTTTCCCTCTTTTTAGTGGGATGATCTCTGATGGACTCATTAGCAGGGTGATGCAACGCTGTGGCTTTGTGTGTTTAGCAGGTTTTACAACATCTACGATTACTGAGAGCGAATCCCATGTCACTGTGTGTCCTAATAAAATCTCTCGAACCTTACAGGTTTTCTTTCTTTTTCTATTTCCTTATTTTTTATTTTTGTTAATTTTCTTTCTTTCTTTCTTTCTTTCTTTCTTGTAAGTTTTAATCTTTCCTTTTCTATTATTTTATTTTTTATTTTTGTTAATTTTCCTTTTTTGTTCTTTCTTTCTTTTTTTCTTTCTTTCTTACTTTTCTTCTTTCTTATAAGTTTCAATCTTTCTTTTTCTGTTTCCTTATTTTTTATTTTTGCTTTCTTTCTATCTATCTATCTATCTATCTATCTATCTATCTATCTATCTATCTATCTATCTATATATCTATATATCTACCTATCTATCTACCTATCTATCTATCTTTTTTCTTTCTTTCTTTCTTTCTTTCTTTCTTTCTCATCATAAGTCTTCTCTTATCTAATTCCTAATGTTCCACGTCTTCACTTCCTTTTTATTTTTGTTCCTTTTATTTCCAGTTGGTTGTTTGTTTGTTTCTTTTTTTGGTTCTTTATTTTAAGATTTCAGCCCCTTTTGACTCACTTGTCTCTTCTTTCTTTCTTTCTTTCTTTCTTTCTTTCTTTCTTCCTTATAAGTCTTATTCTATTTCTTTCTTTCTTTCTTTCTTTCCTTTTTTTTTATGTATTTCCTTATCTTATTCTTAAATACAGCCTTGTCCGTTCTATTCCCTTCTTTTTATTCTTTTCCTTTATTTCTTCCTTACTTGCTTGATTTCATTTCTCTATTGGCAGAGAGACAGAAATTTTAGGAATTTTATCACATTCTTTTGCATAACCAAAATTTTATTTTGCATTTATCTCTTTGTGATTATTTTACATGTTGCTGATGTAAAATCGACAGTATCCTCAGTAATGTTGGAGTCCAGGAAGAAATCTAGTCTGTTAATGTGAGACTGACTTTTATTTATTTTTATTTTGCTTTCTTCTTTCTTCTCTTTTTTTTTTGTAACCCAGGCCTGCCAGTAACCATAAAAAACACAGACACGGGCCGTGCTATACGGTATTATATCATATTCTTTCAAAGGATTGATCCTTATATTTTTTTGTTTAGCGCTTTTAACAATGGAAATTGTCTCAAAGCAGCATTTTAGAGATAAAGTGTGTAGAAAGTTGGATAAAAGAGTGTATAAGTTTAGTGCCTATTATTATGTTTCTTATAATTGTAAGTTTGTCTCTGATGAGTGAGCCAGTGGTTACTGTGGCAAGGAAACACCCTGAGATGGCAGAGGGAGAGGAAGAAACTTTGAGAGGAACTAGACTCAAAAGAACAGCCATCATCATCCTCATCACCGAATGTCCATTCACAGTCCCTATCATTGTTGAGGTGTGCAGTGATTGGCACTGAGCCGTTGAAGGATGCTGATATTAATTAGAGTCCAAATCCATCCTTAAAGTTCTTGTTCCATCAGTAACTTCATGGATCTTTAGGCTGTTGAGGTGCACAGAGTGGTCTCCAGTTATCTCAAAACTCCATCCAGACGTTTGAATCGGTCAAATCCAAATAGAAGAAAAGGACAGGAAAGCTGGTAAATTATACCTCTACTAGTCACTGTTGCTTTTCTGCCCAGAAACAAATGCAGATTTTTTTTTTTTTTTTTTTTTTTTTTTTTTTTTAGGAAAAATTTTTGTTGTAAAGTATATAATTT
>MU551531.1:4629481-4645225 GCA_024362625.1 Silurus asotus
ATATATATATATATATATATATATAACATTCGATAACTTTAATGAGAAAAGAAATTCAATGTATAGACATTCTGGAGCTACAAGCCTGATTTCTAACCATAGCTGAGTGCTAGCTGTTTCATTCACCCTAAGTCACATGATAGTTGTGGTTATGTTGTTCTGTAAAAATGGTATTTTATTTACTTACTCGTTAACAGTGACCAGTTATCTTTTTTTAGAGTTGCAGTGTTTCAGCATCTCTTGGATGGTTTTTAAACATTGTTCTCGCGTCGCAGTGTAGACTGCGGAAAACAGAGGCATTCGAAAATGATGATGCATTTTTAGTCACGTGACAAAGCCTGTCCTCGACATTGGCGTGAAGTTTCGAAGAGCCGGAAAGTTTTACGTTTTGCTCACGTGCTGTTCAGGGATGTTAGCCTTTTAGACGTTTCAGTGCGAATAAGCAACTTCTGAGAAACGAAAATGTGTGAAAACAAAACTGAGGATGCAGAGCAATTTACCCGGATTGGTGTAAATGTAGCCAAAGGTGTTCAAGCCCCAGTATCTCCAAGCTGCCACTTTTCTGTATCACTGCTGACTAGGATATGCTAAGAAACACTTTCTCTGTAATGTAAAGTACAAGTGAAAAGTATCTCTACTTTCTCCCTGTATTAGACACCAGTACATTTAACGGACACTTGCACAAGATGCGCTAGAAAGTCGGACCACCTACTGGCACCTTTCCTTACATTGAACCAAACTCTGAAACAGATTGTGGGCTTTAGAGGGCTAGAATGGCAATGCTACTAGTTACAGCTAGCAAAAACTTTGAGCACATGTAGTTGTAAGCTTGTGGTAAATTTATTATTATTTATTTCCTGGAACTGCGATTATGGGGAGCATATTTGCACACTTTCTATCCTCATTTTATACACTAAATAAATTCTATATACATAAAAATAAATATCACTGTTCTTTCAATATGTGGCCCAATATGCTAGTTGAACATCAATGCTAGTGCAGGTTGAAGGTCAGTCAGCTCTCCTTGGGAAAGTGGAGGTGATTGTGGATTAAACTTGGCTCTTGGCCTGATTGAATAATTACAGGGCTATCAAGGATGGAAAAAGAATTTGAGGGCAGTCCAGCAGCTGTTTAGCAGGTCAGTCCTCAGCAAGATCCCACAGTGATGAGCAGTTTCTCAATGGCTCTGTGCTACATCCTGGCTGTCTTCACCCTCCTGGTAAATATATTTTTTTGATATTATTTCCAGACTAAAATATCCGAATTAGAATTTTTACACAGTTTGGATAATAACACTGGATGCATGTTTAAGATGTTGTCTCTGCGACGAAATCCTGAATCGCTGAGCGAAGTGCAGTAGAGGAAATATAATGAAATCGCGTTTGCTATTGTTCCCGTGTCAGGAACACTTGTTCTGAGCTTAACAGCTACCTCAGTGAATGTGTCTTTGTGTCTAGTTGACAGAGAAATAAGGTTTTGCTTGCAACCAGGCAGCATGAAGAACATTTGATGCATGTTTTTTTGTCCTCGCTTTTTGTTGTGACACTGTTTGTAATTTGTTATAAGTTTTACGTTGAGAAAATCTGAATATGTGCTTTGTGTGGGATCAAATAAGAGTTCTGATTTTATTAGGAGTTTTTCCAGGTTACGGTGGTCGAATGTTGGCACGACTTGGATAATACAGAATATGACTGCTGGCCAATAACTGATCCGAATGATTACAACATGATCAGCTGTGGTGGTAATGTATAATCTTTTCAATTATAGTTGTTGAATTATTATTATTAAAAGCAACAACTTACACCTGAGTTTTACAGTTCAAATCTACATTATATAGACAGAAGTATTGGGATGCATAACACCAGCCATATGTGGTTCTTTCCCAAACTGTTATCGCAAATTGTATGGTGTGTCTCTGGATGCAGAGGCATGAAATTTTCCCTTCACTTGAAATACAGTAGGAGACTCAAACCTGTTCCAGCATGACAAAACCCCGTCTACTTTTCTGGAAAGATGCTCCACTAAATTTTGGAGATCTTTCGCTGCGGCTCAGGTACGATCCCCGGTCAGAGCACCAACCCTAGCCATTAGGGTTGCACAAGCCTTAGTGCCAGTCCCAAGCCCGGATAAATGGGGAGGGTTGCGTTAGGATGAGCATCCAGCATAAAAACAAAAGAAAGTTTTTTTGTGAAGATTCGTGCTCATCCAGCCATGTTTGTGAAGTCAGGTACTGATGTAGGTTGAAGACTGGAGGGCAGTTAACAGTGTTCAGTGAGCTTGAGGTCAGAGCTCTATAGCAGGAGATCAGATTTTTCCAGATAGGTGTGGTTATTTCTCAAAATTTTACCACAAAGTTGTAGGCACACAATTGCACAGTACATTTTTGGATGTTGCTGTATTACATTTCCCAAAATCTGTTGCAGCATGAAAATGTGTCATGACCTCAACCATGTGGAACACCTTTGGGAACACCCTAGGCCTTCTCACTTTAACTAGATTAGTACAGTTTGCTTTCTTTGGCAGGGCTGGAGATGGCCTGGGTGCAGCGTCCTCCTGAGAAAGTCACGGACGGCGAAGAGTTTAATGTTACTTATTCTGTCACGGCTTTGAATTCCTTTTATGAATATGCCGTCAAAAACAGGATCCTACACTTCAGGTGAGTGATCTTCCACATTCCATCCACTACATTAAGAAACGCTATTGAGTGTATGTACTTGATTTCTTAAAGCCCTTCTGACCACTGCACCCCACTGGAAGTATGAATTGAGTTAAAAAAGTCCATAAGGATATTTTGTTAGCAAAAAACCTGCAAACGTGTGTCCAAGATTGACGCCAGATATTGCTTTGCTTTGATTTCGCTTGCAGGAACGCTTCAGAAGCGAAACGATTTTGCTTCGAACACGAATGCCCTTCAAACTGGAACAGCGCCAACGAGCACAACTGCTGCGTGTATCACGCCAACATCCACTCTTGTCCCCTTGCACTTATGGTATGCACATAAGGGTAAATCTTTGGAGAAAGCAGATAATAAGAATTGTGACTTGTGTGTAGGTTTGTGTATAATAATGTTCCTATAGTCACATTTCACAGTTGATGTGAAGTTTGACATGATATTAACCTCGAAGACTGCATATGTGAATTTTCCTGTTTGTAGATTTTTTCCCCAAGAAATGACCAAATAGTGACAAAGAAGTTTTAGGAGCAAATGTCTTGCATTCTTGCTTATTTTCTGACCAATGATTAGTTTTTTCGGTTTGACTATTTTGAGAGTGAAGGGATTAACTTGAATTATTTAAACACCCTAATATTAAATCCACCGTAAATTGTGGTTTATTGCCCCAGAGAGGCAGAGGGATTTGTGGTCCTTGGATCCCAGACGACGGCAAGATTGTTACTCATACTGTTTCGAAAGCAGGCAAGATGAGTCAGCTACTCTGGACCTCCAAGGTGAGCCAAAGAACCTCAGTGCTTGTGCTACAGATGTAAAAAGTATACTACATTCATTACAACACAAGCCATTATTCTTTAGCTTGGTAAAGTAGGTATAGTCAGTGTGCCTGGTTAACCATTGTATGGAACCCCTGGACTGATATAGATGACTAAGTAATTGACTGATAGTTTTAAAAATGGATACTGGATAAAAAAAATGAACAAACTTCACGTAAAATATTACTGAACTTAATTACAAAAAATACTAAAAAAAAAACCCAGACAGTACTGAATCATGAAAATGTGCTAAATATAACAGCGTGCAGTAAGGTGTAAAAACAAACAGTGGCATTGATTCGCCTCTAGAGGCCGCTCTCGTAATGACACCGGTATTGATTTTTGCAAATAGCTGATAGTTTCGTCAATTAACTATCAATGCCCAAACAGCTAAATAACTGTGGAAAATGATAGTTTCAAAACCAACATTTATTATCAAATGCAGATATCATAAGAGTAAAACCTATATTTCAAATTACATTTTCAAAATATGTCTCTGGCATTGTTTAAAGGGGCCTTTCCAAATGTTCCAAGGTGTGCCATACTTTGGGGACCCCTGTTTTAAAGAGTAACCCAGAACCTTACCCATTGGCTCACCACAGCCCCGGTCGACATGTGATCCTGTTGTGATACTAACCAAGCTTGCATTATACAGGTGGTCCTTGTGCACTTGGGAGTCACATCAGTAATTGCCCATATCAAGATAGGACAGATGCATGCTGCCCTGGAATCCAAGGTGCTTGTGGTTAGCGCACAAGGTTGGTAGTCATTACCATATGCCCTTCATATGGCTAGGGGTTGTATATTACGCCATTGGTACAGTATCTTGACAATATAGTGGACCTTTTCTGCTCTATTCGTCTTTCTCTGCAAATCAGTGTGTGGAGACGACATTTGTGAGTTGGATGAGAGCTGTTTGACCTGCCCTGCAGACTGTGGTGTCTGTCCAATGGCTACGTCCGTCAAGGTCTCCATCGGACTACCGGTTGCCCTGATTTGTACGGGCTTCATATTAACTGTAGTGGTAAGGAGACTCAAATCATGCTACTTTTTGACTTGCTGCTATTATATATTCAATAAATAAATCTTATCGAAAGGTTTTGTGATGGTTTTACCATCACATTTTAATCTCTCTGTAGTGGCTGCAGTATCAGAAGCAGAAGATGTTTTGGGATGAGAGTTGGATAATCAATTATAGTAACATAATGTTTGGTAAGAACCTCCAGCACCATCTTAAATACCAAATAGAGTTGAGTTTGAAAAGCCCAGATGTTATGGTCTGCCTTGTAATTTGTAATTAGTGGATGGAGAAGGTATGGTGGGAAATGTGTGTTTATGAGACTGGTACTCACAGGTAAAGCATGCTACATGGGTTTCTGTAGCATGACGAGTCTACAGCCGGTGATGAGCAACTCCAGCATCAGCCGGGCCACGGATGTTACCGTATGCACAGTGGTAGAAACCAGCTTCAAGCCAGGTTTCATCCAGCCGGGAATCTAGTGAGTGGTAAAACCTTCTTGTTGTTTCATGTGGTCTCAGAGAAGGTGGAATCCAATCCGTTTGTCTTTCTCATTAGTGACGGAAAGACGGTGGCTGTAAAACACATCCAGAAGAAGCATTTCTCGCTCTCCAAAACAATCAGGAAAGAAGTGAAAGAAGTAAGGTCAGTAGTCTTTAAAGCCATGTCAGAATATTTTATCAAACCCATTAGGAAATTGTTTAATTATATATATACACACGTTCAGAGGAGGGACATGGGGTATATCGGTAGAACAATGCTGAGGATGGAGCCACCAGGTAGGAGGAAAAGAGGAAGACCAAGGAGGAGGTTTATGGATGTGGTGAGGAAAGACATGCAGGTAGTTGGGTTGAAAGAGGCAGATATACAGGACAGGGGGGTGTGGAGACGGATGATCCACAATGAAAGGTCAATCTAAATTGTGCAGTTTTACTGTATTGGAGGGTCCAGGGGAAGGGTCCGCATTTTATTTGCCCTCTATATGTACTCCCAAATAGGGAACTGGATCATCCAAATCTGGCTAAATTTATTGGAGGCTCCATTGAAGTCCCCTACATTTGCATCATTACCGAATATTGTCCCAAAGGCAGCCTGGCAGACGTTCTTTTAAACGAAGACATCCCTATCAACTGGGGCTTTCGGTGAATCTTTAATTGTTATTTTGCTTTTGTGCTGTATCTCAAATATTTTACTAATACAGTAGTTGTCCAAAACATCTGCTTTGTTAGCTGTTGCTCTGTTTCTGTTTTCCCTCAGCTTATCATTTGCCAGTGATATCGCCCGTGGGATGGCTTATCTCCACCAACACAAAATGTACCATGGACGACTTCATTCCCGCAACTGCGTTGTTGATGATCGCTGGGTCTGCAAAATATCAGGTTTGAGAAATGTAATTGTTTTTTATTGCAGGTTTACTTAGTGGTGTTTATGTTCTACAAGAAATATGTCTAGAACAAGTTTTGATAGGTACCAAAATTCCTCCATGATTACACAGACTATGGTTTGATGGCCTATAGAAAGGAGGACTTCGAAGTACTAAGTGATACTTTCCATTGTGGAGACCTGTGCCGCATTTACTCTGCACCTGAAGTTCTGTTGGGTAATGCTAGTGCCAGCATTGCTGCAGCTGATGTGTACAGGTGAACTTTTTATCCCTTATAGGCTTGTCCCTATAAGTCTATTTCTAAAAACGTGTCCCTTTAAGTTTGTCTCTCTTTTTTTTTTTTAAGTTTATTCCTATAAATTTGTCCTTTTACATTTAGCTCTATAAGATTGTCCCTGTGAGATTGTCCTCATAAGTTGGGTTCTATAAGTTTGTCCCTGTAAGTTTGGTTCTATGAGTTTGTCTCTATAAAATTATTCTTAGGTGTTTGTCCTTACCCAGTTTTCCCAGTATGTTTGTCCCTTTATATTTGGTGCTATAAGTTTGTCCCAGTAAGTTTGTCCCATTCTGTAAGATTGTTCCTGTTTGTTGTAAGTTTGTCCTATTCTGTAAGATTGTCCCAGTAAGTTTGTCCCATTCTGTAAGATTGTCCCTGTTTGTTGTAAGTTTGTCCTATTCTGTAAGATTGTCCCTGTAAGTTTGTCCTATTCTGTAAGATTGTCCCTGTAAATGTGCCTCTTCAAGTTTATTCCTATAAATTTGTCCCTTTACATTGGGCTCTATAAGACTGTGCCTGTGGATTTGTCCCTTTACATTTGTCCCTTTAAATCTATCCCTTTAGGTTTAGTTTTGTTAGTTTGTCCCCATATGTGAATCTGTATAAATTTGTCCAATTTCATTTAGTTCTATGAGTTTTTCCCTATAAGTTTGTCTTTTTATGTTTGGTTCAATTAGTTTGTCCTTATTAGATTATTCCTATAAGTGTGTCCCTTTAATATGATTCCTGTGACTTTAGGGTTGGTTCTTTAAGTTTGTCCCTGTAACTTTGTCCCTACAAGTTTGTCCCTTTACATTTGGTTCTATAATCTTGTAACTGTAAGATTATTCCTATAAATTTGTCTTTATCAGATTATTCCTATGAGTTTGTCTCGATATGTTTGGCTCCATAAAATTAATCCTATAAATTCTGTACCTTTGAATTTGTCACTTTAAATTTGGTTCCATATGTTTGTCCCTGTAGTTTTGTCCTTATAGGTTTGTCTCTTTACATTTGGTTCAATAAGTTTGTCCCTATAAGACACCTATAAATTTGTACCATTTAAATGGTCAATAAGATTGTCCATTTATATTATATACTAATATCTCTAATAATGTGAAATCAGTATTTTCTTTTTTTATATATTTAGTTATTCCATGATCTTGGTGGAGATCGCCACCCGCAGTGACCTTCTCGCAGTAAGTGTTGAGGAGTGGAGTAAGTTTTAGAAACGTTTTAGGTTGTGGGTGGTAATTATAGTTTTATCTCACGCTCTCTTTCTCTTTGTTTCTCTCTCTCTTTCTGCTTATTTAGCAGAAGGCCCAAATTCACCCTGTGAAGCTTGATATTACGTGGCGTCCACCTCTTCCTGAACTGAAATCTGGAAAATCAGACAACGATTGTCCTAATCAAGTGGAGTACTGTGAGGTTTGTTAATGATTGTTCAAGAGTGTTGGGACACCTGACTTTTCCAGCCATGTGTGGTTCTTCCCTCAAAGTGCTACCACCAATCAGAGGCGCACGATTGTATTGGAAGGATACGGAAGCAGGAAATGTTTCCCTACATGTTCTACATGTTTGTCCCTATAAGTTTGTCACATTATTTTTGGTTCTATAAGTTTGACCTTATAGGTTTGTCCCTATAAAATTATTCCTATAAGTTTATCCCTATAAGGTTATTCCTTCAAGATTGTACCTTTTAGATTGTCCCTTTGAGTTTGGTTCTAGATGTTTGTCCATGTAATTTTGTCGCATTTACTTTTAGTTCTAGAAGTTTATGCCTTTAAACGTGTGACTTTAATATTATTTCTATAGGTTTATTTTTTTTCCCTTTAATTCTATAAGTTTGTTCCTGTATGATTGCTCCTGTTAGTTTGGCTTTAGAAGTTTGTCCCTGTACAGTTGGTTTCATAAGTTTGTCCCTATAAGAATATTAGTAAATGTTTGTCCCAATAAGATTAATCCTATAAGTTTGATCATTTTAGTTGCCCCTTTCAATTTGTTTTTATATGTTTTTCCCTGTAAGTTTGTCTCTATAAGCTTATTCTCCTGAGTTTGTTCCTTTCAGAATATTCCTATAAGTGTGCTGCACCTTTGAGTTTGTCCCTTTACATTTGGTTCTATATGTTTGCCCCTTTAACTTGAACTAGGAGACTCGCCCCTGTTTAAGCATGGCAATGCTTTAGAAAGCTTTACATGGACTGGAGTGAAAGATTTCCTGCTAACGAGTTCTGACCTCAACCAGAACACCTTTGGGATTAATAACATTCAAATTCCTACTGAAATTTTTCAGTACAGGGCTCTCGGTTCGGTACACCTGTAACGAATGCTATTCTTTTTATGTGCGGAACCTTGTTACAATCTGAGTTTTCTCAGGAACGTATGAAGTGGCGGACTGTTTGTTAGTTTAGTCTCCACCTTGCACTTTAAATGCAAAAGTTTCTGCATATATTGTAGATTTTCCCACGTATTGTTACAGAAGTGTACACGTTATGCATTTACACATACACACATTTTCATTGTAGAAAATAACCCCTTGCTCATAATTGATAGTTAATAAAGAAGTGCTGGTCCCACAACGCCACCAGCAGGCCGACGTTTGAGCAGGTGAAAAAGATGCTGGATAAAATGAACCCGCACAAAGTCAGTCCCGTCGACATGATGATGAACCTGGTAAGAACCCACTCACCAGCACCACTTTAAAAAAAAATGACTGCAATGAATAAATATTGCAATGAATATATTCTATATAATTCTATGTAGTACCTCATTTATTGTGTTTCTAGATGGAAAAATACAGTAAGCATTTGGAGGCCATAGTCGCTGAGAGAACCCAAGATCTTCTCCAGGAGAAACAGAAGACTGATCGCTTGCTTTACAGTACGTCCAGAGTGCTTTTTTTTATTAGCTTTTAGATGTCCATATAGTTAGCTAAGGTTTTCTCTAGAGTCGCCATCTAATGGAATTGGAAGTTATTGCGAGTTTAAACATTACAAGTTTTGTCGGTTTAATAAATAAATAAATACTAGAGATTTGTAAACCCTGTGTGTGTGTGTGTGTGTGTGTGTGTGTGTGTGTGTGTGTGTGTGTGTGTGTGTGTGTGTGTGTTTGTTTCATCGTCTCGCGGTAGGTATGCTGCCGAAACCGGTGGCCGACGATCTCAGACAAGGACGCACCGCGGAGGCCCAAAGCTACACTAACGCGACTGTATATTTCAGGCAAGGTTCCTCGTAATAAATGCTCATCTTGTAGTGCTTCAAACAGGAGCTCATTCTTTTTCACATGATCCTTTCTTGTTTTCGGTAGCGACATTGTGGGTTTTACGCAGCTCTCAGGCTCCAGCACCCCTCACCAGGTCGTGGATTTCCTCAACAAGCTGTACACCACGTTTGATGATATCATCGACAACTATGACGTGTACAAAGTGGAAACAATCGGAGATGCTTGTAAGTGTGGTAACATGAAGGCTTTCGCTGGTTTGGATGTTGGTAGGAAGGTCATTAGGTCATGAAATCTTTCCCCCTACAAGCTGTTACTCCTCGAACTCTTAACTGCTTAATTGTTCCACTGAAGAAGGGGGTCTCCCAAAGCCTTTGTGTATTAAAGGTCAATTTCTATTCAACTACCATTTCTAACCAACACATTCTATTCAAACTGTAGATATGGTAGTGTCTGGTGTCCCGAATGAGAATGGCATCAACCACGCAGGGGAAATTGCCAGCATGGCTTTGGATTTGATCAGCGTTTGCCATGCTTTTAAAATCCCACACAAGCCTAAGACCCAGCTGAAGATACGAGCTGGCATACACTCAGGTCAGTATGTTTGTGTTTTTTTGGTCATCTCTGTAAATCTATTCTACGAATTCCAAATTAGAACTTGAATAAATGCAAACAATATTTTTGTGGACCGCTTTAACAGCCACAGGCTTTAAAAAATAAATGTTATACTCAGTGCCACACCCTTATTGTCACCGAACAAGTCCTGGTTTCCTGCCGAAGAGTAAATAAGCGTTCAGATAGTTTATTTGCTTTAGCTTATATCAAGTTGACTTTTCTTCAGGAGGCTTTTCATTAACTTTTCTTTTGTTCCTTTCAAGGATTTGGTCTCGAAAAATAACTTCGCAAGTGGCTTCTCATGCAATTGTTCAATCAATTGAATCATGTACAAGGAGCACAATGCAAAAAAATTAGGCAAGATCTTAAATAAAGGAAATTCAAAGGCTATTGGAGATCTCTTCGGATTTTAGCCTAAAGATGACGGGTGTGTTTATTTAGATCCTGGATCTGTTTTGTCATTGGACATCATCTTGGGCACTTAATTTTAGTTACCAATAGCACATTAATAGAAATGGGGGTCTAGACAATGGGTCTATCAATCTCAGTTGGAAACAGTAACATGGTAAATGTAATTCGTTACTGCTTTTTCGCGTAAGTCAAATATCTTTCATCTACATTTTGCCGAATCAGTCTAAAACTAAATTGGTCAAACGCAGGAAACTGTTTATTTGTAACACTTTTTTGAAGTGTTTTGTACTTCCGCCTTGGTGGTATCTATTAGCGAGGAACAAACATTTCATCCTCATTCCAACAAACAGAACATTTTAATAGGAGCAAATGATGAAAGAATCTCCTGACTCGAACTTACCACAACACCAGTTGGCTTATTTGGACGATTTTTGAAAAGAAGGCTCATGATGAGGATGGGTTTCCCTTTTAAGTCTGGTTCCTCTCAAGGTTTCTTCCTCATAACATCTAAGGGAGTTTTTCCTTGCCACAGTCGCCACGGCTGCTCATCAGGGATAAATAC
Organism: Silurus asotus; assembly: GCA_024362625.1. NCBI lineage: Eukaryota > Metazoa > Chordata > Actinopteri > Siluriformes > Siluridae > Silurus > Silurus asotus. The sequence continues at coordinate 4,640,433 of MU551531.1, forward strand.
ACATCATTCACCTTAACTGTTGATTTGTGTAAAGCTGCTTTGAGACAATGTTGTGAAAAGCGCTATACAATTAAACTTGATTGACTTGACTTGATGATAATAGACTTGTGTATTGAGAATAACATTCAAGTCTTTTTTTTTTATAACAAAACAAGAGTCTTGTGACAAGAAATATCGTAGAACATAAAAAAAAAACCCCCAAGACATACCTATTTCAGAAATACTCAAATCACTAAGAGGTGTCATTCGGATTTCAGTCCCTACTGGAACCCCCTTGATTAAAACTATAACTAATGCTCTTGCCTGTGCTTGGTGTTATACGTTGCCGTGTTCCTTTTAAAAAGGCCGGTGAGTGTAGGTATAAGGAATTTGTTTTTTATCTGTGCATCGCCATAAAAGTCAACGACGTGCTGCGAAGATGCTTTTTTCTTGCTAAACTGTTTCTCAAGCACGTTCTTTCAGCGCCACTACTGATACGTGAATATAACGGCACTACGGAGACCGAGACGTGTCCTGAAAGTCACATAGAATGTAGATTAACATGGCAGAGGTAGAGCTGCATCTTTCTGGAGACCGAACAGGAAAAGAACATATTTATTCATTTGCACTACAAAGGCATGTTTCTGAAAGGTGTTAGAAGTCACTTAAAATTCAAATTGATAATTCGCTGTCTGTCTGGACCACAACAACTAAACGTGAACCATCTGTACTATATTGAATAACACACCAACATATTTTTTTCATTGCATCGTATTGCATGGAATCACGTTGTGCTGAAGCGAAATCGGATCTCACTACATCGGTAGCTGCTTTAAGTGGATATTTAATGTATCGTATCTTTCATTTGGATCATGCGAATTTTGCAGGGCCTGTAGTGGCTGGAGTGGTGGGCACCAAAATGCCACGCTACTGTTTATTCGGAGACACCGTGAACACTGCGTCCCGCATGGAGTCCACCAGTGAAGGTAATTGAAGCAAGGGTTAGTGTTCAACATACACAACGGTCACTGATACTACTCTATGTGCTGTGTGTTTGATGTATGTCCTCGTAATATGAACAACATACACTATATGGACAAAGGTATGTGGATTTATATGTGCTTTTTGAACATTCCATATTTAGTCCCCATTTGCTGTCAAAATAACCTCCATTCTTTTAGGAAGTATATTTTGGAGATTTGTGCTCATTCAGCCACAATGGCTTTAAAGTCTGGCGCTGATGAAGGAGGACATGGGGCGCAGACATGAATTGCCTCCAGCTTTGAGGTAACAGTTTGAGGAAGAACCACATATGACTGAAAAAATCTGATGTCCCATACTATAACCTTTGTCCATATAGTGTAAGTGTAAGATCAGAGAGATTTCCTTTTTTTTTTTGGACATTAAAATTGTATTCCACTCCCACACTCATCCATTTGCAGCTTTGAAGATTCAGTGTAGTGAATCTACAGCTGATCTGCTGCACACTATAGGAGGATATGTGATGGTCTGCCGTGGCTCTCTGAACGTGAAGGTAATGTGCCTGTCACAACTATCAATGATTTTTATATGGAGTGTTTGCTGTATTCGATGGAGACAAGACACCTAGCCTTATATACACCTTATATACTGGAATATATAGTATATAGCAGGGGTTCCCTTTTATATCCCACTTTTTGCAATGTAAAATACAAATGAACTTTATTACAAAAAAAAAGTATTGAATCCTGAAATTGTGAAGAAAATAAATCAATATAAATATATTCATTTATAAATATAATTAATAAATAATCAATAATAAATTAAGCACTCTTTTTTTCTGCGGAACGTCTTACATGTAAAAACAAACAGCATGTGTTGTCAGTAATTTCACCTCTAGAGGCCGCTCTCGTAATGACAGTGGACCGGAAGCCGCAAAAACTATCTTTATGTATTTTTGCTGATAGCTGATAGTTCCAGCTATCAACAATCGGTGCAGCGACCCCTGTTAATAACTAAGGAATTTTTTTGTTTAAAAAACAACCTTTATTATTAAATACAGATATGATATGTAAAAATTTATTTAAAATACAATTTTTTAAATATGCCTCTGGCATTGTTTAGTGGGCCGTTTCAAGTGTGGGGGCGGGTCGTAGTTTGCGGACCCCCTGATATATAGTACAGTAATTTAGTAAGGATATATACTACACCAAAAACATGTCTACAAAATAATTGGCTCAGACAAAAGAATTTGCTTTATATAAAAATCCTGATCCGTCATTGGTTTAAATCGTAGTCGTAGCCACCATAGCTACCAAATGTTTTTGACTAGCTGGTAAACTTCCCATCATCAACTTAAAATTCCTACTCAGGAACACATTATGATCTCAATGACCCTGAGTTCAGCAAGTTCATTAGCTGCAGGTGGAGGTGTCCATGTTTTTTTTTCCCCTCACTAAGTACCAAATATCATTTTTCATGCTGTAGCACATTACCTGCTTGTCGATTGTTTTCACAGGGCAAAGGAGAGATGACAACATGGTGGCTGGAAACAAAAAGGAGCCCCGCGGATCTACTTCCTGAAGAAGAGCCACAAAAAGGGCCGGTCCCAGTCAGCAACTAACTCTAAACTCCAAGCAAACAAAAGTTATGTTTGTTATGTATGTGTTCGATAAGTGTGTAAGTTAATGTAGGTATATGTATTCTGACCTGTTACTATGAAGCTGTGAGATGTCAGTGTGTTAGAAGTACAGTAATCCCCCGCTTTACCGCGGTTCGCATCTCGCGCCCACGGTTTATCACGGAATTGCGTTTGCCACATCATTTATTTGTTTGGCTGATTTTTCCGGTCTCTCGCAAATAGCACGATAGAGTTTATGTTGAAATAATGAAATGTATTACTATGAATATTATTATTAATTAGAAAATGAAGTAAAATGTTAATACAGTACAGTACTGTATACATATAATAGCATTTTTGCCGTGGTGTCCGGGATTACTGTAATTGTTACTCCATGTTTTCTTGGATTTTGTTAGAAAAATTGCTAGAATATTCTATGGAAAGAAATATCCATGGCTCACTCCTGAATCATTTATGGCATATTCCAGTTGCCCTTATACAGACCAACTTTACACAACTGAGCAGTTAAGGGATAAGGGCCTTGCTCAAGACAAGTGGCAGCCTGGTGGTGCTGGGATTTAACCTTAAAACCTTCTGATCAGAAGACAAATGTCTCAACCTACTACCAGTTCTCTATAGGGCATGATGTTTTACATTACCATTACAGTATTTGAGAGACATTCTTATTCAGAGCAACTTACAGTGTTCTCATTTATACAGCTGAGCAGTTGAGGGCCTTGCTCAAGGGCCCAGCAGATGCAACGTGTTAGTGCTTGGATTTAACCCCACAACCTTCTAATCAGATCTCCGACACGCTAACCTACTACCAATTCCGCACAGGGCATGGCCTTTTTTTGCATGAACTTTTATAGCATTTAGCAGATGTCCTTATCCAGATTGGCTTACATACAGCTGAGCAGTTGAAGCTTGGTGATCCTGGGATTTGACCTCACAACCTTCTGATCAGAAGTACACTATTGTAGCCTACTACCAATTCCCCACAGGACATGATCTTTCACATTAAAGTTCAGGGTTAATTGCCTTGTTTAGGACAAGTGGCAGCTTGTTAATGGTGGGATTTGACCTCACAACCTTCTAATCAGAAGTCCAACAATCCAAGTGCATTGTCTTGAGGGTTAAAGGCCTTGCTCAAGGTGGTGCCTTGGTAATACATTTTTGGTCCTGGGATTTGAACTCATGACCGTCTGATCCAAACCCCAATATCTTAACCTCTGTCCCTACCACCCACTTTATTTCTATATGTATTAAGCTCTATCAAGATCTCCACCATCTCCCTACTATTTGAACTACAGGATCTAACATTGGCTGGAATTATTACATTGCCATCAAACTGTCATCAAACCTTCTTGCTTGTGGTATAATGACTGCTATGTGATTAACATTGACTGGGGAAATAGTACTCAGAAGGTCCTCGATCAGGGTAGCAGAAAAAATATAGGAACTGCCATATACTCGTTTATAGTCTGTTTGTTAGGCGGTTAATAAAAGTCTGCACTTGCATCTGCTGCCTTTGTCTTAATTATGTGACGTTCTGTAGACAGGATGCGTTTCTACCTTACAAACTATTCAAGTATTGACTTTTAAAACTACTCTTCTTCCCAGAAGAGTAGCGGTTATTATAAAAGCGAATGAGGACTCCATGTGGAATCTTATGGTCTTATGGACAAACTTTTATCCAACACCTCGTGATAAATGATGCTCTTTTCGAACCTACACACCTGTAAGTTTCCTCCAAGCATTTCCATATAAAATCCATCTGATTCGACACATAACATTAACATGATTGTTAAATACCTCACGGTGTCCTAAATCTGGAAAAGTCAGATCTCACTAATGCTCGTGCAGCTAAATGAACACTAATTTTACACTTTTGAACCAAACTTCTAGAGCAATCTAGAGCAAATCTAAAAAAAAAAAAATAATCTGGAGCATTTATTTGATTTAATTTAAATGGCAAAACTCAAGGTTTTGGAATATAATGTTTAACTGTGTGTGTGTGTGTGTGTGTGTGTGTGTGTGTGTGTGTGTGTGTGTGTGTGTGTGTGTGTGTGTGTGTGTGTGTGTGTGTGAGAGAGAGAGAAAGAGAGAGAGAGAAAATCTATTTAATAACTAATTAGTAATCAAAAAAATTTAATTAAAATAAATAAATAAATAGCTATTTAATATTAATTTAATCAGTAATATTCTTTGAAAT
>MU551531.1:4647134-4724423 GCA_024362625.1 Silurus asotus
GTGGTGGTGGGGGGGCGGAGGGGGGGTTGGTGTGCAAAAACACCCACAAATCAAGTCACATTCGCATTTATACAGAGTACAGCGTGTTGCCATGTCAATCTAATCTGCGCAGGGCCTTCAAAGTCAGTTCTGCTGGCCTTTTTACCATAGAGAATATTAACAGGTCTGTTTCTTTAACCAATCAGATTTCACAATCGCCTCACAGGGCCAGCTAGCTGGCCTCAGCATTTTTCAGTCCTCTGATTGGTTGGTCAGAGGGAAACTGTTAAGGCCAATTTCGACTGGCAAAACACGTGTGTAGAACGCTGCACAGATTCATACATCTAAGTTAGACTTTTTAATACATACGGAGGAAGAGAAATTGATTTGGTCTCGGACGTACTTAATCATTTTTTAAGAGAAGCTAGACATCATGAGAAAAGGTCAGCCAACCCCGAAGCTAGGTTTTGGTTTAGGTATGTCTCAGCCCGGGAAAGGGTTTGTTCACCACTTCCAGACCAGTGAATACGAGCCGTACCATTGGATTACAGCCTCTGAGGAGCGGTGCAAATTATGAGTATTCATCTCTGGAGACTGAGTTGTATTTTATTTAGATTTTTGTCATGTTATTAGACAAATATTGATTCTGAACTGCTCCAGATGATGTAGGCGCAGAGTTGAGGTTGTAGTGTAGAGGTTTGTAGTTTGCTTTAGTAAAATGATTTCGCCCTACATATGTGAAATGCCTCGCTTTTTGTAATGGCACGCGTTCTTATATTGCGGTTTTGATGGTTTCTATAATCGTGACTTGATAGTGGTGGAATTAAGAGGTGGATTAAGTCGCGTAAGTCCCCACTTTTAAATAAACTGTTTTTTTATTTTCATTCATTTGCAAAGAATTCAGACAAACGTCTTGTTATTATGGGGGTATTTTGTAGAAGATTGAGGAAAAGTATGAATTTAATCCGTTTTTTGGAATAAGGCTGTGATGACAAAATATAAAAAAAAAAGTGAAGAGCTGTGAATACTTTCCGCATTCACTGTAATTTACACACAAAAGCAAACCTTTTTGTCTTTTTATTCTTATTCATACAGGAGACATTAGTCACTCGATGCCTCCATCAAGGGCGTACAACCAATCCATGAGGCCTCCACTGCCGTCTCGGGCTTCCAGCGCTTCTGGTATCTTCTGTACCGGGGAAAACGTCACAGAGTGCATGCGATACATCAGTAAAGCAAGTATACTGTAGTACATCCATTCATAAATGTATACACGCTATGGAAAAAGTTTAGAAGATCTATAGAAGTTACATTTTTATAGTATTGTTTCTTAAGAAGACATAATACTGTGTTTGCTGAAATTTGAGGGGTGGCCTCACCTTTAATATATATATATATATACTGTATGTGTGTATATGTGTGTGTGTATACACATACACTCATGTTGAACCAGTCTATCGTCATTCCACAGGAGCTGTCATCTCTGGGTTTGCCATCGATTTTCTATGACTCGAATTGCAATCAAGACCTCGACATCATTTTGACCCTAAACAACATGTACGACCTCCTTCAGCTTCATCGTTTTGCTGTGGGACGTGCAGGTGAACAGGAAATGGCCCGGCTTAAGGTCAGTCCCGGCCCTGGTAGCATCTCTGAACCTTTTTGTACAGTAGCTCTGAGATGATTGCATAAAAGCACAGAATCTGATACTCCAAGTACTGCAGAGTTTGGATATAAAACGACTTTGTGTGAATAACGATACGTTCGTGTCTGTGTCTATCCCCTTTTTTAGGACCAGCTTGAACTTTCCAAGAAGCGAACTGGCAAATTGTGCAAACGTGAGCAGCAGTTAGAGACTAGCATAAAGGCTTTGCAACGGTGCTTGAAAAATGAAAAAGAGGAGGTAAGGAAGATAGATAGATAGATAGATAGACAGACAGACAGACAGACAGACAGACAGACAAGCATCTACCAGCAGTGCAATTGTGCAAATTGACAAGTGCAGATAAATATGTATATATGTACAGGATGTAATAAATAAGTGCATAAATTAGTATTTATCCATTATAATTAGGAGGATATGAGTAGTACTTCATTCATTCATTTTGCTTCGATACATGTGCTGTCTGCACCCTGTCTCCATATTGGTATCCAGGGTTTCTGCCAGGACTTAAAAAGTCTAAAATTTAAAAATCTACAACTGAGACCAACCGGCAATAGCCAATCAGCTTTCTGTTATTGGCGCAATATTTACTTGGCTTGAAAAAAAATTACTGGGTTAAGGTCAGGTTCCAAATATTTTACCTGGTTAAGGTCAGTTGCTAACAACATGATATAGATCGTGATGTAGACCATACATTTAGTTCTTTATGGTCTTAAAAAGGTCTTAAATAGTCATCAATTTGATTCGGTAAAACCTGCAGAAAGACCTCCCATATGTGTTATATTCCAGCCATATCAGGTTCTTCTCCAAATTGTTACCACTAAGTTGGAGGCAAACAATTGTAGAAGACATCTCAGGATGTGGTAGCAGGAAGTGTCCTTTTACTTCAACTACGAGACTGAAATCTGTTCCAGCATGACAATGCTACTGTGCATAAAGCTAGCTACTTGAAGATCTACATGTGTTGATGTGGAAGATCTTGAGTGGCCTGCTATAGAACCCGACCTCAACTCTATTGAACACCCTTGGCAGAAAATCTAGTGGAACATCTAGTGGAAGTGTGGAGGTTATTATATGAGCAAATGGGGAATTAGATGTTCAAAAATCACATACAAACCTTTCAGTCTGGTGTCCCCAAAACTTTGTCAATATTGTGTAGATCATGGATGCACCAGGTAAGAGTGATGTAATCTTCATGCTAAGGATTTACTTCTTAGCATCAGGGACCTTAAAGACATAGCAGGGTTTGTGGACCTGCTATTGAAGGTTGTGTCCAGCCTGATGGGAGTTTTGGAGAGAGTCAGCCTGATTGATGAGGCTGCTATCTTGTTTTCCCTGTTTTAATGAGGAAAAGAAATGAGCTACAGTCTTTCCATGGTGATCTCAGCCATCAAGCGCAGCCCTGATGCCTTTGTGGCCACCATGCATGTGCCAAGGTCAACCTGTCAACCTCAGCTGCCAAGCTCAATGAAGCAACTGATGTCACAGCCACCTATAACAAGCTAACCAGCCTAAGGTCAACCTGGCAACTTCTGCCATTAAGCTCAGCCCTTAGGCAGACATAGCTGCCACCCCAGGCAAGTTCTACACTGAGGGGGAAGAAACTGTTCCTGTGTCTGGCAGTTCTGGTGAACAAAGTTCTGTGTTTTTATCGTCTGTGTGTTTGGTTACCCTAATCTGATCGACCTCATTTCTAACACTCATTGTCCTCGCATTACATGCTTATAGGTCCATACTATGTAAATTCCCTGTATATTCCTACAGTAACATGTGTATCTATATCGTTTTAATAAACCTGTATTGACACACAAAGTGCTCAAATTCACTCTCGGCAGGTCCGAAAGCTTCGGAGCGTCATTGCAAGCCGTGCAGCGCAGTACAACCACAGCATGAGGAGGAAAGAAAGGGAGTTCAGCAGGATTAGAGAGCACCTCAGTCAGCTACTTACTGAACAGAAGGACATGAAGCAGAGTATGGATATGCTTTCTTGCTGTTCTGTGTTTTGTTTTGTGGGGGAAAAAAAATCTATATTTTTTTGTAAATTATTAGCAGTATTAGAGAATAAATAGTGAATATTGTACTAAATCTCTGGTGTGTGTGCATGTGTGTGTGTGTGTGTGTGTGTGTGTGTGTGTGTGTGTGTGTGTGTGTGTGTGTGTGGGTGAGGTGAGGTGTGGGTGTATTTAGTAAGTAATGCTCTTTCATCCTACCAGTGTGGCTCATCTTGCCAACAAACAAAAAGCAAATCCTGGGTGAGCGTGTGTGTCCGTGTCTGTGTGTGTGTGTGTGTGTGTGTGTGTGTGTGTGTGTGTGTGTGTGTGTGTGTGTGTGTGTGTGTGTGTGTATCCCCTTATGTAAAGCCAGCTTATGAGGTTTGCATGTAGTGAAAAATAATATACATGTGTATATCATAAAGAGAGAGAGAGAGAGATGTGATTGAGAGAAAGACAAAGAGAGAGAGGGAGAGGGAGAGAAGAGACAGAGAAGAAGAGAGAAGGAGTTGGAGAGACAGAAACAGTGAGATGGACAGGGAAGGAGTGAGAGACAGAGAAGGTTGGGGAGTGATGAAAGAGAGGAAGAGAAAGAGAGTGAGAGGGAGTAAGAGAGACAGAGAGAAATGGAGTGGTAGAGACAGAAAGAGTGAGACAGACTAAGAGGAGAGGCAGTGAGGAAGACAGACTGAAAGAGGGAGGGAGTGAGAGAGAGGAATAAAGTGAGAGAGACAGACAAGGAAGGAGAGAGAGATACAGAGAGAGTAGGGGAGTGAATAAAAAAAGAGAGAGGAAGTGATAGAGATAGAGGGAGTAAGAGAGACAGAGAGTATGGGAGAGCTAGAGAAAAAGAGAGTGAGGGAGTGAGAGAAAGAGAAAAAGAGACAAAGTAAGAGAAACAGAAATAGGATTAATAAGAAAGACTGAGACAGCGAAAGAGAGACAAAACGAGAGAAATAAAGAGGAAGAGATGGCAGGAGAGAGGGAGAACAAAAGAAAGAGAGAGAATGTACCTGTACCCAGCCTCTATCCTTTATTCAATTTATTCATTTACACTTGTGTTTGATTTTATTTGGGGGTTTGTAATTGCTAGGATACTTTCGCCCCCGCATTCTTTTCTCCTTTCGCTTTGGCAGCCATGTTACATCTAACCTGAGATGTGCAACCCTCACACTGGTGTGTTTGTCGTCTATGTTCAGGGATGGAGGTGTTGAATCAGGTGGAGAAGTCTGAAGGCAGGGAGGATCAGTGGAAAACTGGAAAGACGGATTCAAGAAGGTTGATTTCCGACATTTCACACGTGGTCTAATGATAGTTTAAGTCTCTTGCTAATAACAAATAGGCATAAATATACAGTTCACACACTATACGGACAAACGTATTGGGACACCAGCCATTTGTGGTTCTTCCTTAAACTGTTACCACAAAATTTGGTGGAACATCTTTCCAGAAGAGTTGACATTAATATGGCAGCGAATGAGGATGAAATGTGGAATGGGGTCAATCTTATAATCAGGTGTCCTCAAACGTTTGTCCATATACTGTCTTTGTGTTTACCCACCTGCCTAAGAGTTCTGGTGATGTTCTTCACCAGACACGAAACTGAAGTGTGCAGGACCCTTCTGAACGAGTTTGACAAACGGCAGCGGGAACTGTTGCTGGAAAACTTCGAGTTGAAACAAGTGCTCCAGCAAATGAAACGGGAAATGGTGGACATGTTGGGTCCGCAGGACCACGTCCAAAGACAAGAGAAAGACACGGAATTCACAGATCAGGTCGGTCAGTTAGAGCTTTGTTGATGATGAAGACCCCTAATGAATCAGATTCCATCCCATGTCAAATCCAATGTTAAATTTATATTTTCATATTTTTTAATATTTGTTCTTCTTTGCAATGTTGTTTCTAGCAAATTCCTGATGAAAAGGAGACGTCTTTTAAGAGGACTTTAGAGATGTCGTGTGAGCACGCTCGCGAGAAGCTTACCAACAGCATTCGGCAGCAGTGGAGAAAGCTGAAAGATCACATGGAAAGCCATGAAAACAAAGGTATACAGGACATACATCTATACGGCCAAATGTTTCTCAACACTTGACTATAGGTTCCAAGTGCTTCCAGAACATGTCATTCCACATTTAGTCCCCATTTACTTTTAGAAGAACCTCCACTATTCTCTGAAGATGTTCCACTAGATGTTCTAGTGTTTTTGTGGAGATTTTTGCCCATCTTGAAAAGGTAAGGGGTGCTTTCAGCATTCCAGTTCATCACAAATGCGTTCAATAGGGCTAAGGTCAAAGCTTTTGAAAGAAGTTGAAATGAAGGGAAAGTGTCCCACCACCACGTCCAAAGACGCACAATTGTGTGCTTCCAGGTTTGTGGTAACAGATTGAAAAAGAACCTCAGATGGCTGAAAAAGTCCGGTTTCCCAAAACTTTTGTACATTATGTACACTATATGGACAAGGTTTTGAGGGCACCTGACCATCAATTTCCCCAAACTGTTGCCACAAATTTACACACATTTGTGTACTTTCCCAGCATGAATGGTGGTTTTATATCCAAAGCAAAGTTTCAGGAAGACATCCTTTGTTAAGGTTCAAGAACTTGAGCTTAACCTCAACCCTAATGAGCAGCTTTGGAATGAACTGGAACTTCTGTGGCACAAAATGAAGAAAAGTCCTATTGGCCACATGCCAAAATCTATTGGGAAGAAAAATAATAGAGCTTGTAGTAACAGCAAAATTTTAATCTGGAATGAGATGTTCAATAAGTTCAAGTGTGATTTGATTGGTCCACGAAGGTTTATCAATCTGGTATATTACTTCAATAATCAGCCCCTTGAACTGTACATTTCATTTACGGCATTAAGCAGACGCCCTTATCTAGAGCAACTTACGTTTATAAGGATAAGGGCCTTGCTCAGGACCCAAGGATTGGCAGTTTAGTGTGGCTGGGATTTGAAATCTCACAACCATCAGGTCCAATCTAATGGTCTAATGACTTAACCATTAAGCTACCACCTTTTGTTAAAATGTTCCGGTTTTAAGTCAAATTGATATGTTCTTCATTGATGTTTTAATTGGTGAAATTAGAAGATCAGAGTGTTGGAGGTCAATCATTGGTGGATTAGGTGAAAATAGGGTTTCATCCACAGGATCTTACTGGATAGACTTGTGAAAATAATTCTTAACAGTGAGCAGATCTCTATGCAATGGAACACTTTTGGACTGATTAGATCCTTCAATGTTGTTCCGAATCACACTAACAATAACAGAGAAATTCATTTCCCGTATGATCCTGTTCAAATCACATTTCTGGCCTGCAGAATCCGTTCTGGAGTTGGGAAAAGAGGTCGACGACGACATGATTTCCAAGCAGGCTCATCAGGAAGAAACCGAACGGCTCAAAATAGAGATCCTGCAATGCATGGACTTTATCCAGACTCAGCAGCAGCTCCTGCAGGTAAACGGCTAAACAATGACGGGTTTGATTGTTCTGGAAATGAAATATAACTTTTAGTATGGCGATATCATCAATAGCAGCAGCTGAATACTCCGTGCGACGAGGAGACCGCAGCCGTCCTGAACGACTGCTACATGTTAGAGGAGAAGGAACGGTTGAAGGAGGAATGGAGAACGTTCGAGGAGCAGAGGAAGAACTTCGAAATGGAGAGGAGGAGTTTTACAGAGGCAGCTATTAGATTGGGGCATGAGGTTAGTCACCTTGGGCATCGATATTATGAAATTATTTAGACAGCTGTATGTTAAAAGGTATACAAGAGAAAAAACATCTGGCAATATCTATACTATATAAACAAGAAAGATTCTTACATGCATTTTTAAACATCCTATTTCAAATAGTCCTCATAGATTACTAGATTGAGTTTTGTGCTTATTTACGGGTTCACAAGGGCATATCAAATCAGGTACTGATGTAAATGAGGTGAGGAAGCCTGGGGAGCAGTCAGCGTTCCATCCCAAAAGCATTTTGTAGGGTTGAGGTCCGAGCTCTGTAGCTCCGTAGCTGTAGATCTTCCACGTCTTTCAACCCATGGAAACCATATTTTAATGGAAATGGGGTTGAGGCGTTCTCATGCTGGAACAGGTTTGGGTCTTCTAGTTCAAGTAAACATTAAAATACAAATATGTAATGCTAAAGCAACCAAAGACATTCCATATAATTGTGTGCCTTCAACAACCTGTGAGGTTGGAAAAGTTGGTTGTCCCAATACTTTTGCTCATATACAGTAGCGTATATTAAAACAAACTTCAAATTGATCTCATGTGCCTCCTTATGTCTTCATACTGAGGTCCCCTTTAAATCGAATCCATTCGATTGAACATGATTTATAGCGATAAACTAGATCCCATGTTAACCCAAAACCCGAAAAGTCCCCATGCGATCACATTTTCTAGAGACAGATCTAATCTTCGCAAGTTTAAAAGCGGCCCCGTGAATCTTCCAAATGCCGTGAATAGTTGCCCTTGCCGTTCCAATACTTTTGGAAAGACTTTTTTTTTCTATGCATTTTGCTAGACAATGCTCCATTTACACAAAACAAGTTCTTGAGGTACTCAAATACAAGCATGGTGTGTTTTTGTTTTTCGTTCCAGAAAAAAATCTTCGAGGACGACCGTGCAACCTGGCTCAAGCATCAGTTTTTAAACATGACCTTCACAGAGCAGATGAGGACACATAACGTTATATCTGATTGTAAGTCCCTGTCTGCTTTAACACAATATTAATAATCAAGGTTTTTTTGTTAAGGTTTTCATTTGGGCCAATTGTTCTGGATTTTTCTTTTTCCAGATTCTGGCCAAGAACAGAAACACATCTCAGCTCCCAAGACACCACTTTAGCACTGGGAGTCAAAGACTAGCGGAAGCGTCCACTTTGAATACAGACTACGCAGACTACGTTCTCTCTTGCCTGAACAAAGAGAGAACATCGGCTAATTTGAGTTCTCCGGATGTGAATACGATTCGTGATGCCTCGCAGATTCATGTGCAACTGGCAATAGTGGCTAACAATTGCTAGGCGGTGTCGTGCTATGCTATGGATTCGGTATGCTATGGCTATTTTTGAATATTTACGTTGTATTAGGAAAAAAACAAGTTCGACATGCATCATAGTTCTACATGACTGATGAAATATAGCTACCATTGGTCACATTGTACATGGTTCTACAACGTTTAATGCCCAAGCACCTAGCAGTTGTCCAGTTCATGTGCTAATAAAAGGTTATTAAGTGGTGTATAGGCACTTCGATGGTACCAGTAAGAGACAGCCCTTTGTGGCTACATATGACAATGTCACTCTTGTGGTATAGTGAGCATATAGGTATTATTAAAGGTCCGTGTATGTCAGTTTCTTATATTTTTGCTCATCTTGATACAACCAGGATGTTAAAACATTGATCAAGCATCAGCCTGTAATCCTTAAGTAGCTTCATGAAAGATTCTGGCTTTGCGACAAAGGCAACAAGGCTAACAGGAAGTGGAAATCTTGCACGTCCTGTTATACTGTGAACAAAATCTTCATACACTCATAGCGGAACAACCCCAAATAAAACCGAACAACCCTGAACGAACTTTTATGCCCTACCCTTTCAACTCCTCCACCTCCAGCTCCGCCTCCTGTCTTCCAAACCCAAATATGATCGATGTTCTATAGTGCACAAAATTTCCAATCTAACAATGAATCCTAACCTGGAAGCCGAGTAAAGATTTATTAGTGTTTACTCGGGACATAATGAATTTGTAATGATGTAGAGGACGGGATTATATATGAGCATTAGTGGACAGTAACGAAGTAAATGTACCGCAATTCGTTACCACACTTAAGTAGCCTTTTACGCATATTCGGTTTTGGGTTTTTCGTTTTTTGAAACGAACAAACAAAAAAAACGGATGAATGGCTGAAGCGCACGGACCTTTGTGATCTAAGATTTTGAAAATATTCATTATATAAGATTTAAACAAATAGTTATAAGCTTTTAGTATTGTATTAATTTATTTGTAAATTCACCAACATGAACTTTCCTGGAAATGTCTGTGACCCTGTTTCCTTTGAGGAATGTTTATCATGTGGCTATGCGGAACAATAAATCTGTTTTATATAGAGAGAGATATTTTGAGAGTCTATTTGTTTATCATTTCTTCACAAATTTTTATATTTATAAAGGATAATCAGATACGTTATTCCAACAAAGCCACGAGTCATGCTAAGTGGATGTGGATTCGGCTCAGTAAAATTTTACGTGGCAAATCAATTCCTGAAGTCGGGTTTCACCACAATGTCAAATGCCCAAAGCAGCAAGCAACTGAAAGAAAAAAAATATTTTATTTTAATACATTTTAGGTTGGATGACTCTGGTGGGGTTTATGAGTGCCAGTTTATTTTGCCACAAGATGTCACTGTTTCCTCAGCAAGAATCAGCCTTTTGAAGGTGGAGAAATTAAACTAATAATGACTGTAGACTGTCTACAAAATCTATAATAAAGTAGTTCTTTGGTAAGTGTTTTATTATATTTTTTTTATTATATATTTTGAATAGTTTTATATCTTGTTACCCGCCACCATTTTGAAATGACGACACGAACTTGAAACACTCCAACTTTCGGTCGGATTTACGACACGAAAACGGAAATTTTGCCACATTTTGCAATAAGAATAAAGCATTTGAAACCAATTTGTACTGTTCGCGAAAATATTCCCAGTTCCAACATGGTTATGGACAATTTTGACTCTTGCCCTATGGAAGATGGCGACGTCGTTGGCGTCTTGGTAAAATAAAAGTCATGATACGAAAAAAAGTTTTCTTGAAATATATTTTTTCAATGTTAACCTACATTCCTAGTATTATACGCATTCCTTAACATATTTAAATATTTAATAGTAAATTAATTTCTTATTACTTACTTACGTTTATATGAATATGTATGTATAAGCACTAATGTTATGATATCGACTTGACAATATAAAGGGAAAAATATATTAAAATAAATATAAAAATAAATATATATATTTGTCGTTCTTCATATTAAAAAAACAAACAAAAAAAACAGAACAGAGTTTTTTAAATGACTTTTACGATTTATATTTCCGGCTTTCTAAGCTCTCGTTCCTAATCGAAGATTTGGGCGGTGTCTCAAACGAAACTCCAGTAATGTGTAGTGTGTAGTAAAAGTAGCTGAGAATCCGATATTCTTCGCACTTTGTAGGGCGCGTTTCAAGGGACTATGTTTGCATTTGGGATTGATTCATGAAATACTCCGAGCAATGGCTGGAGATAACGTTTGTTACATGATGCCAGGTTTCTCATGAGTTTTTCTGCAAGTGTTCACCAGGGTAAGTGCAACGCAGCTCAATTAGCTAATTAGCACAACGTTTGTGATAGTGTGCGATCTTATTTTGTGTTAAACGTCATGTTGAGCACGTGACAAGTGCAGGGCGTGCAAGATCTTCCATAAATCATGAAGATATCGATCCATCATGGATCATCAGGTGGTGGTGCTTGGAGATAATAAATTGGCATTTCAGAAGAAAAATACATGTTCATGGCTCTTATATGGTCTTCATGATGATGCTTATGCATGTGATCTTCATGATCTCCATGATCTTAATGATCTCCATGATCTTTATGATCTCCATTAACTTTAAGGTCTTCATTATTTCTATGATCTTCATGATCTCCATGGTCTTTATGAGTTTGATAATCTTCATAATCTCCATGATCTTTTTCATAATCTCCATGATCTCCTTCTATCTCTCTTTAGGTTCCACCAAGTCTATTTTGGAGCCATGGGCATGTTCCGTATCATTTCTCTGACCATGGCGAGAATGAGCACCATCAGACCTCACCAGGTCGCCCTGCTCCTTGCTGCTGCCCTGGCCGTGATGGCTTTCTACTACTTAGGCTCGGAAAAGCAGAACTTCTCCAGCACCACGAAACGGATCAAGGAGACGCAGGCGAGTCACAATTCCAACCGCGACGACGCCGAATTCTCGCCGGACACCGGATACTCATTTCACGAGGAGAACCGAGTGCCAAGGCGCCATTCCTACCATGCTCTCATGATGTTCACGAAGATCAACACGAGCCGGACGATGCAGAGCAAGTTTGAGGTGGCCATGCGCTCCATGGCAAGGCACGGGCGATTCCGAGAAGATGAGATTCTGGTTCTTCATTATGTTTCTGACGCAGGGAGTAAGGAACTGGGCATGAGGAGGCTTCCAGAGCTTCTGCAGGATGCGACTTTTCAGTATGAGGTATGAACCACTGGGCATCACAGGATCTCCAGTTCTAGAGGGTCGGATCAGTTTGGTGAAATATATCTTAACCCTTTCTTTTAAATTATTGAGAAGATAATCCTGATCCAGACTTAGAGTGATCTCAGTTGAAGCTTAGGGGCCTTTCTGAGGGGCCCAACACTGAACCCCTCAACCTTACAAAAAATTGTAGTTTGAAGCAGCCAGATTTAATGTAATTTCAGTAGAATTTTTACCTGCACATTAATCAATCACATACACACAGCACACTTACTGCAGGACCACTGAGGCCACGCCCCCTCCATTTATGTTTAAAATTTCCTTGTGCGCTGTTGCGCAACAAAATTTCACAATTAAGATAATTTTTTTTATTATTATTTCGTTCGCATGCATGTCAGCTTATGACGAAACGAAATGTTTCTATTTGCGTTTTTATATAAAACGTTTTATATTACGGTTGTAACGGTACGCAAAATTTTCGGTTCGGTACCGTTATCGGTTTTTAAGTCACGGTTCAGAACAATTTCGATAAAATTTCTTGTCGTTTTTTTTTAACGCAGTTTAATATTAACATTTTTGAATAACAACCATTTAGATCAAATGAATAATTAATTCAATTTTTATTATAATAATTACATTGAGGATTAAACTAAATAGGTACAAATTAAATTGATTAAAAGGAAAATTTCTGGAATTGAGGTAAATTGTTTGAATGTTTAAGACCCCATTTGTGTGCGTTTGTGTTTTACAATTAATATTACATTTCTAAAGATTTATTCTATGTAACTTCTTATTTCAGCAAAATTTAACAAACGTCCTCATTTCTCCCATCCTTCATTCGTTCACTTCTTCTATATGCGGAAATTTTTTACATAAAGCGCTAAAGAATCAATAGCGCTGGCGATGACAGGAAGTTGCAGCGACAATGACACTGGGCCAACTCTAGTTTCTTTTTTTTGGTTTTACCCCTGGCATTGTTGTGTTTGTTTTCAAGTTCAACAGTGTGAGGCAGAGATTAAGCAAACTTGCGGTAGGCCACTTGATAGGTTTGTGAGGAAACTCTGATTTGAACAAAGTCACGCACTAAAAAGTTATTGCATTCGGTACAAAAAGCCCTGTGCTGAAACTGTACCGTTAGATTTTTTATTATTCCCATAAAGTCCTTTTAGATTTCTAACTTGCAATATTTTCAAAATTAACCCTATGAAAAGATTTGAAAAAGTTTGTGCCCCTGTGCAACAATGCTAATGGTGTGGAACTCAAGACTAGTCTTTGTCTCCTCAGCAGTCTTGGTTTTTTCAAAATTCTGGTAAACTTTATTGCTTTATTTGCTTGAGCCATATTCAAGCAAAGTGTGCTCAAATTATGTTCAGATTAATACAGCAATTAGGGTTGTATGAGCCTGCAACCATCAACTTATCAGATATAAGCATATGGACTTGTGTCTTATCTTGGTCTCACCCTGGTCTCGCCTCGCTGTCATATTCCAAAGCGACTTGAGCTAGGCCTTGGTCTTGAAGCCAACACTATTGATTTCCCTGCTCAGAAGCAGCTACCTATATAATTATGTTACTGTCCTGGGCAGTGATGTTGCCAGACGTTGTTCTTTTTGACCGTCCAGTGCAAGAAGAGTTCTTTTTTCTTTCGTTTTTTTTTCTTTTTTTTTCCACTGAACCATTTAGAAATGTAAAAAAAAAAACAATAACAGTTAAACATAACACTGTAGGCCATGATGGTGCGATTAGCATGATTTTTTTTACCTCAGGGAAAAGAGTCAAAAAGGAGTCAGCAAGAAGAGCAAGAAGAGTAACTTATTGAGTTATGGAGTGTTCGTATGATGTTTTTATTATCATGGTCTCACCAATACAAGAGAGTTTTTGTTGCTGCTAGCTACCATTAGCGAGAGAATGCGGGTCTTTTTCTTGTGTGGGTCAGTTGTCGTACAGTGTGATGAAATGACAACAGAGATCCTTCTGGGTGACACAGATCATTTTCTTACAGTCGGACAAGCAACAATCACTTGTGCATGTTGAAGTGGGGGGAAAGAATTTCACTTGTGGTTCACCAGATGGCAGTGGCACCACTGGATTGAGAAAGGACACACACATGGCAAGTTTGTGTAATTGCTCCTGCCCTGTGCCAGTGGACTAAAAGGTCACAGAACAGACATTTCCTCCACATGGCTGCATGGACAAACGCTGTTTATCTCTCATCCCCCAGACACTCCCCGAGGAGAACTTGGTTGGCCCAAAATTCAAGACACTACATTACATTATGCTCTCTTCAGTCAGTTATTAGGAACCGTATTGACGCTCACATTGGGCACAGGAGAATTGTTTTGCTGGAACAGGTCTGGCCTGATGTTTAGGAGGACTGGAGTTTCAAATTCCTGTAAAGGGAAATTTCAATGCTATAACACGCACATACACAACATGCTTAAGGTTAGTCTAGAAAAACTTGGGAAGAGCCCCGACCTCCTCAACCCCACTGAACACTTTGAAATGAATTGGAACAATGACTGAACCCCTCAGACCTCACCTCCTCAACATCAGTACCATATCTCACCAATACACCTGATATCCTAAAAGCTTGGTTCTTATGACAGCAAATGAGGGAGAAATTATATAAAAAATATCGATTAAAAAATCTGTTCTATAAGCACATGAGTACAATGGGTTGGTGTCTAAATACTTTTGACCCTGTAGCCATAAATATAATTAGCTTCATAAATACTACTTGGTTGCTCGTTGATATAATTCCAGATGGGCACATGGGGGCATCCTTGCTCTGTTGGAACTACTAGAACTTTTTCTAGAACACCAGAATCGTTACAGTGTGTCGGTACAATACACAATTGGGCTTTATTTATTGACAGAGCTGTGTATGTGTGTGTGTATCTTTTCTTTAGCTTTACACACATTTATTATAGTGCTAAATGGTTGTTTTTTCAGCGGTTGAAGATTTTCTATATATGTGGAAAATAAAATTCCTGCCCTTGCCAGCTCTGCTTTTTCTTACCCAGCAACAATCCCTGCTAAGACCTGATCCTCTTCCTTGGCTCATGGGGTGGTTATTTGGCGTATATCCACGAGTCCAAATTTCCCTACCCCTTTAATCCGGTTCTTCTCAACTCCACATCCTGATACACGCACCTCAAGGTAACTAGCGTTATGGTAAATCTCATAATAATCCACTCTGGGTACTTGGCTTGTGCTGAAAGGGCTTTGTAATTGCAGGTTTATTTATTATATGGTGTAAACGTAGGTCCATCTACACTAAAAAAAACAACGAAAGAAAATACATTTTGAGCCTTCTTTCCATGTATACTATTGCATATAAAACATTTGTGGGTACCTGCCATGCTTTTTGAACATCCCATGCAACATTTAGTCGCCATCTGCTCCTATTATAACCTCCATCACTTCTTCTAGATGTTCCACCAGATTTTGTATTGGGCTTGAGGAGATTTGTGGTCATTCAGTCACAATTAATACACAGTTAATACAGTCAGGTTGTGATGTATGTGATTTGGGTGTAGTCAGCATTTTAATTCATTTAAAGGTACTCATTAGGGTTGAGGTCCGAGCTCTAGAGCAGGCCACTCAAGATCTCCTACATCATCTAACCCAGGAAAAAAAATTCATGGAGCTGGCTTTGTCAACATGGCCATTGTAATGTATCAGGCTAAGGTGTCCTAGTTGTTCTAAATTCCACCAAATCCAAAGATGTGTGCCTCTAACTTTCTTTGAAGCTGAACCATATATGGCTGTAAAAGTTCCAGTATTTTTGTCTATATAGTGTATCGGCACAAATTCTTTAATCTGGTGTCTAAAAAATCTTTCTGAGGTAAAAAATATATTGAAAATAGGCAAAAGTTGTTTAAATCGCCACATTTTACATTAAAACCCTGAAATATATACTTAAAATGTTCTTTTGACAAA
The DNA here is from genome assembly GCA_024362625.1 of Silurus asotus. Taxonomy (NCBI): domain Eukaryota; kingdom Metazoa; phylum Chordata; class Actinopteri; order Siluriformes; family Siluridae; genus Silurus; species Silurus asotus. The sequence continues at coordinate 4,662,976 of MU551531.1, forward strand.
GTTATCGTCACACCTGTGTTTTATGTGTAACCTTTTCTTCACCACCACAAGTGCTAGGTATTTTTTTCGATAATGCTTGATAAGAACAAGGGTCTTCATGCAGGATCACAGCTACTTTCTTTTTTTTTTTGTCTACCTTACAGGTCTTGATTTTAGTGGTAATTTCATCTGACCTGAAGTTTAAAGTTCTTATTTATTTATTTATTTATTTATTGGTGTCATTACAAGGCGCTAATATAGAGTTGTCCTTTGCCCCCTTTGCTCTTCTGGGAAGGCTTTCCCCTTTGATTTTGTAAAAGCTTTTGGGAAGTAATGGGGATGTTGTTTGCCTATAACTTGGTGCCAACAGTTTGGTAAAGGATCAGTATCTGGGTGTGATGCTGACACATACAGTGTAGGTTTTATGAAGTCTTTAAGTCTCCAATTTGATTTGCATTGATCCCAAAAAGAAACAGTTTTAGCCCAAGGTTTTGTCGTCATAGCATGTCGCAAAAATGTACAATTACAACTTTGAGAAAAGTTTAGAGTATTAAAAGATATTTCAACTGAATAGCTTTGTTTTCCTCAACAGATCCAGTCTGCTACGAGAATCGTAACAACTATTGTTATGATTTTTAAAGGAAGTAACAGTAGCCCAGAGCAGCTGTTCAGGAAGCAGCAGTTCTCCCATTCACTTGGCTGACTCAGGATCAGGCTTTGCCACCTCATCTTTCAACAATGCTACAAGAAAACCGAAGTTAAAAACATTCCCCTAGCAGATGGGCTGTGTTTCCAGGAAGAGCGCTGAAGGAAGTTGGGAATAACACAGACTTCCCTTGTGTAGGCGTCAGCCTGGTGGCTGAACCGCAACCGTGCTAGCAGTTATAGTATAGAGGGAGGAAAACTTGTTGAAAGAAATCAGGCTGAATGTGCAAAAGAGGTATTTTGAGTATTTTATGGAGATGGTTTCGGACCGCTTTCAGTTCGGCGCACATTTGTTCAGGAGGTTGTCATGTCGTTCAAAGTGGGAGTAAAATTCCTTCCTGATGAGTCATAGTTCATATCAATGCAGGACTATTGGAATGAGAGGAGACATACAATGCAGTGTGGTCACTTTAATGTTCCAGGTCTTTAATTTGCAGAACTGCACATGCAATAGCATAGCCCCATTTCCCACTTGCTCCCCACATTGCTACTTGCTAATTTACAATTAAGGTTTGACTAAACAGGTTTGAACTTTGCTTGACGATTAATGACTCCCCCCAGATTTGCAAGCAAAACATGTATGACCACAAAATACTAATCTTTTACCCACTCCAGTATGTGTGGACATGCAGCATTCTAGGCAGAACCAAATAGCCCCCAAGGGAGTGGTGTTTTCAGACATGTTGGTAAACTTTGGCAAGATGGTACAGGTAGTCAACAAGGTCGAGTCGACAAATTCCGGTGTTTTGCAGTTGAGCCTCGCCATCTAATTCATGTTGTTACCCCTCTGCTGCTGTTGCCTCTGATTCAAAATGCACAACAGAATACTGCCCTTAGGCTTGGGAAGTCGTTGGTTTCCGCTTTTGCTGTGGTCAGGACTCAGATGGTATCATTCTCAAGCATAATACACAGTTTTGGAAAGTGGTGGCTCAGTGGAAAAATTTTGGACTTTTGCTCAGAGGGTCATGGGTTCAAATCGCAGGTCCTCCAAGGCCTTTAACCGTCAGTTGCTCAGCCATATAACTGAGATAACAACAAGTAGCTCTGGATAAGGATTAGGTTTAACTGTTTCACTTTATTCTTTGTATACACTGTATTTTCTTGATTCTTGAACTATTAACCCATTCTTCAAAGACAGCTAAATAGTGCAGCTAAGGTATACGTGGGCGTCTCTGACACACACCACAACACCATTTAAATTATCACAGACTTTCTAAGATGCAATAGTGGCTAAATGTGTCTGGGATAACCTTGTGATCGAATCTGTGGTTTCTACCACTCACCATATCTGTCTGTGGTTACAGGTCTGTATTCTTGAACTGTTAACCCATTCTTCAAAGACTGCTAGATAGTGCAGCTAAGGTATACTTGGGCGTCTCTGACACACACCACAACCCCATTTAAATGATCACAGACTTTCTAAGATGCAATGGTGGCTGGATGTGTCTTGGATAACCCTGTGGTTTCTACCACTCATCATATCACCCAGTTTTGTTTATCAGTTGATGGACCTTACAATTTCAGTAGCCACAAGGTATTTAGTTTGCCCCTCATTATTGCCCCTTATTATTCATCCACAGGCCATAGTTACAGAACTGGACAGATGTTTTTGGAGAATTTTTAGACCATAAAACCCAAATCTGTTTGGTGAGCATTCTGTATCAGATTTAGGTCTCCATTTCTGTTTTTGCAACCTCCACTCTTCTCTGAGAGCTTTCTACTGGGTTTTGTAATGTGTTGTGCATTTTGACACAAGTTTCCCAATGAGGAAGTAATAGCAAGGAAAATCTCCTTGAGATGATGAGAGGAAGAAACCCAACAAGAACTTGACTCAAAAGGGAACCAATCGTCGTCTGTAAGACACCGAAGGAGGTGCCTTTTAATTAACAAGAGCAGGCACTGGTCAAATGAGGCGGTCTGGGGGTTCAGTGTTCCAGCTCGTCTCAAAGTTGTTCAGTCCGGTTTAGGTCCAGGCTCTGTGCAGGACCCTAGAGTTCTTTCACTCTAACCTTAGACATGGTTTTATGGAGCTTGCTATGTGCAAAGGGACAAAATTTAAAGAATTTTCTATGTATATAGAGTACAGTAAAGGAGTATAACATGAAGTGGCCTTTAATATCTGCTTTCTTGACAAACAATGTTAATCAGATTTTCGATTTTGCATTTCAGGTGGTGTTTCATGATGTTAATGACCTGACAGAGAAGCTTTTCCCAATTGTCAAGGCCATGCAGAAGCATTTCAGTGCAGGCTCTGGGACTTATTACAGCGACGCCATCTTCTTTCTTTCTGTGGCCATGCATCGCATCATGCCTATAGGTGAGCCAGGCTGCTTTGCAGACAGATCCTTTTACTCGAACACCTGGATACAAATAAGGGCAGTATTGTACGGATGATCCGCTGTGGCGACCCGTAATGGGAGAAGCCGAAAGAAAGTTTTATTGTAGCTAGAGTAGCTAGCTATAGAATTTTTAAAACTGGAAACTTTCTAATGGAATAAATGGAAATATATGGGAATTGTTAAGATTAAACTAGGAATTTTGGCTTAACTTGAAGTAGGAGACCCAAACCTGTTCTAGCTTGCCAATGCCCCTGTGCACAAAACCAGCTCCATGAAGACATGGGTTGGAAGATGTGGAAGATCTTGAATGGCTTGCTATAGAGCTCAAACCAATTGAACACTTTTGAGATGAGTTAGAACATTGATGGCACCCCAGGTTTCCATACTTCACCTATATCAGTACACAAATCTCTGCACACACACTCCAAATTCTGGTGGAACATCTCTAAAATAAATGGACTAAATGTGGAACAGGGTCCATCCACTGTCGATGGTCTTTTTTTAATAATCAATTTTGTTTCTCTGGCGATTATTGCATTGGGAATTAGTCAAATTTGCTTTCCTTTATTTTCTAAATTTGTTTCTATTTTTTGACTATTAGTGACCTACTTTTCCAGTCCATGACAAACCTTGTTTTGTTTGTAGTTGAGTAGGATTTTCCATGACCCAATTTTATAGAGAAGCTATGTTTTTAGTCACTCTTACTTGTTGCATGAGCATTTGTATTTTTTAGCAAAGGGACCGTCCATAACTGCTGAGGTCACAGCTGGAGAGGTGTATGTGTGTATACAAAAAAAGCTGCATATTCACCTCACACTGTGAGGTTGCATCTGGACATCTGTTTTTTTTATTTATTTTTTTCTGAATGGGCACACATTTTAGTTTTACATGATCAAGAAGTAGGTCAGTAAACATTGCACTGTTTATCGTCATAGATCTTTCTTATATCTCGTAATGAACGCATTTGAATTGCTTTTTTCACAGCCATTGATGAAATATTTTCCGTAAGCTCGTGTTGAATTCTATGCCAATGAGGGGAAAAATTGATTCGACTACAACGTGCATTCAAATCATTTACTAATGTATTTAACTGTGCTGAGTAACCAAGTGCAATGTCTGTGGTTACAGGTTTGTAGATCAGGTCAAGCTACATCTCTTGATCGTTGGCTTCAAGAATAAAGCCGATATAATCTCCCCACAGTTCTTTAGGCAGTAAAATCAGGATTTCGCCTTGATCCAGGATTATAGATAGTTTTTTAACAAACAGTTCTGAAGATCTGTTCTCATTCAGTCAAAATTAGGATCTTTCCTCCACTCCAGCCCATGTAAACCATATCATAATGGAGTCTCCTCTGTGCACAGATACTGGAACAGGTTCAGATCTACTAGTTCAAATGAAGGGAAAATTTCATAGGGCTTTCAAAGACATTGTAAACAATTGTGTGCCTTTGTTGAAACAGTTTGGGGAAGAACTGAATACGACTAGAAAAACCAAGTGCCCCAATAATTTTGTTCGGATAGTGTATTTTAAATGTCACATGCTCTTGTCTTTTCTACATTTTGCTCATGAATTAGTCCATGAATTATGTCCAGAGGGGAGTCTGTCTGTTCTCGTTACACTTTCTGTCTCTATGTTCCATCAATCGAACCCTCTCTGAATGACTTGTCAATACTGGTTTATAATGAAGCGTGGGTTACACTGTATTTCTCAATGTCGGGTATATTCCTGACTGTTTCGGGTCGTTTCCCATCTATTAAAGTCCGTATATATGCTAGAAAATAGACGTCACATTAGTCAACCTTGAATTTTATTACAAAAAAAAATTTAAACCTAGTAGACACCTATTGATTGTCTAATAATTTTTTTTTTTTTTTTTAAATAAGCTTTTTTGATTATAATAACTATATTTTTTTTTTTTTAAACCATTCGCCTACTGCAAGTTTAGGAAGTTTGTCCTAAACTGACCAACTTCCACGTGACTGAGTGGTCACATGAAAAAGGATCTTGAGGGTGAACCACAAAAAAAAAAAAAAAACAAGATTGTGGTAATGTAAGGGGATAATGCCATGCTCTAGTTTTCAACTTTTCAAGGAGGCAGATGCAAAGGCTGCAATAGAAAAACCATTACAATGACCATGTGCCAGTGACGGACTATTGTACTCATGGTTCGGTGCTGTGTGTGTGTGTGTGTGTGTGTGTGTGTGTGTGTGTGTGTGTGTGTGTGTGACCTACAAAGTTTGGGTTCCCAGATTTCATATAAGAAATGTTACTGAAGTTGGTTCTTCTGTGATGTTTTGCTACAGGCTTTGTTTCAATACATTTTTGACATTATAGTGTCTTGTGATGTCTAATAAACATACATTTCCAGCCATGATTGATAGATAGATAGATAGATAGATAGATAGATAGATAGATAGACAGACAGACAGACAGACAGACAGACAGACAGACAGACAGACAATTTGTAAGTGAGACAGACAGACAGACAGACAGACAGACAGACAGACAGACAATTTGTCAGACAGACAGACAGACAGTTTGTGAGTCAGACACCAGACAGACAGACAGTTTGTGAGTCAGACACCAGACAGACAATTTCAGTCAGACAGACAGACAGACAATTTGTCAGTCAGACAGACAGACAGACAGACAATCTGTCAGTCATCCTTCCATATAAATTATTTGGAATTAAAGGGGAAAAAAACGGAAATTGTATAAAATTGCAGGTTAGCCAAATTTACACTCTAAGTTTTTTCCCCAACTACATTTATCACATGCACAACGCACACTTACTGAAGGGCTAATGAGGCCACACCCCCTACAGGCACTGTGCATTCCTCCATATCACAAAACAGATAATTTCTTGAATCTTGCACAGCAAAAAATGTTTTAAATAATAATTAATAATAATAATAATAATAATAATAATAACAATAATAAAAATAATAATGAATTTTATTTAAAAAAGTTCATTTTCGTGAGTATTCACGTAAATTACCTAAATGTTACAAAAATGTGTTTAAAACTTCCTTGTGCTGTGTGTAAGCTATTGTGCAGCAAAATTATACCAACAATTAAATCAGTCAATTTAATAAAGATGATATATAGATATGAGGATAATTTAAGATATACAATTAATTATATACAGGATAACTAAATAGAATAATACTATTGTTCGCAGAACATTTTTCCAGAATGACATCAAATGTACAGGTTGCGCAAAACTGCAGGATGAATTCTGTTACCAAAATCTGGGAAAGAAGCAGTCAGCACAGTCTTTGGATATGGTAGTATGACATTTTCCCATCATTTAAACCCCAGTCTATTCCAAGATTACAATGCCCCTGTGCAGAGAGCCAGCTCCATAAAGATTTGGTTTACAAGATGTGGAACATCTTGAGTGGCCTGCTATAGAGCTCTGACCTCAACCCTCAAGACCTTCAGGATGAACTGGAACTTTGATTGCACCCCCGGTATTCTCACCTCTACCGACATCATTGTGGCTGAATGAGCAAAAATCTCCACAAAATCTTCCCAGAAGAATGGAGGTCAAAATTATAAAATAAGATGCTTTAAAATGTATTATAGTGTATAAATCTGTGGTGTTATATAGTTACAAACATCTCACAAGTCACAGGAGGAATGACTTAGGTTTCCTTACAGACATCTGGTGAAGGACATTGAATTAACCTAGACGTAGTACGTAGAACGTCAGTATTCCATAGCTTTTTGGTTTCCCTTTTTGGAAGAAAAAAGCCCAAATTTGTTCCATAATTGCGATAGACTGGAAGTTTTTGAATGTCCTCAAGAGACTCTGAGCCTCCTTAACCCCACTGACCCCCTTTGGGATGATAAAATAACAAACATCTCACAAGTCATAGGATGGATGAATTCAAATGTGTGGTAAAGTGCATTGAAAGAACCCAAAAAACTTTAAATAGTAAATGTAGTGGTTTCCACTGGAATGTATTTGAGTGTCCTCGAGAACCCTTGAGCCTCCTCAAACCTAATGACCACCTTTAGGATGATCTGTAGCACTGACTGACATCAGTACCTGATCTCCAAAATGCTTCTCAATAATGCAAAAAATAACCAATATTATTGTAAAGATTTTATGATAATGTAAAATATATGTATTATGCCACCTAATGCTGATTAGGTGATTGAGATATCTAGCCTATTAAAAGTGCATTACTATCATAATGACCTTTTTTTTTTCATATTAATTTCTATCAAAATATTTGCTGATAACCAATTAATCAATCAATTATTGATTTTTAAATAGCTACTAAAAAAAAAGAAAAAAATGACACCAAGTAAAACAGTGATTAATTTTTTTACAGAAAAAAAATTGTTGAATAATAATGGAAAAAATATGAATGAATAATATATTTATTGATACATATCATTAACATAAAATAGCACTCTCCATGCAGCATGCAGTCTCGCGTGTATAAACCAACTGCACGTGGTGCATGTGATTGCCCTCTAGAGGCCGCTCTTGTATTGACAGCGGACCAGCAGCCGGAAAAACTACCGGTGGCTTGACCTCTATTAATAACTAATGAAAATTGTAGTTTGAAAGCCGACATTTATTATCAAATACAAATTTTAAATATACGTCTCTGGCGTTGTTCAGAGGGCCGTTCCGAACGTGGGTTGCGGGGGGCATAGTTTGGTGACATTGTTGCATCTAGTAACCTTTTAATATCTCACCTATTCTTACGTATTTTCTATGACTGAAAGCCGCGCAGGGTTGGAGCGGAGGAAAGTAGGTCGTTCGGGACCGAGCCGAACCCATAAGATTAAAGGGTTAAGCACATAATTAGGCTGACCGACATTCGTCCCATTTTGTAACCCCCCCGGATCGACCGATTCCCATCATTTTCATTGGGCAAAGTCTAATCATAATCCACTTAGTCCATCTGGACTTCCACCTGCCACATGCTGTGCTCATCATCATAGCCATGCTTGTCTTCTTCAGTCAGTCCTGCCCACCTGGGTGGAGAACCTTTTGGCCTGTTATTGCCTATTCATGCACTGACGGGGTCCTAATATGATTGTTATTTAACACAAAGTACACCTGGATGGATTCAGACAAATTGAATTACACGGATTCAGCACCACGAATGAATATGCAATCCAATTCTGTTTTGATTTGTATTTTAACAATGCCCATTGTCCCAAAGTAGCTTAACATGAAGTAGATCACAAATATACATTTTCCATTCATAAATTAGTGGCTAGGTTTATCCCTAGCCGGTGGAAGGTGGTAGCTTAGGGGTTAAGGCATTGCAATTTAAATCCGAACGTCATTATTTCAATCCCAGCAACACCAAGCTGCCCTCCCCCCAGGGCCCTTGGCCCCTGAACAAGGCCCTTAACCCCTTATATAAATGAGATGTCTTTACATGTAGGTAAAAAATGTAAGCCTTATCCATTAAACCAGCTGCATGAAGACATGTTTTGGGTAGAAGATCATGAGTGGCCTTCTATAGAGCTCTGACCTCAACCCCACTGAACACCTTTGGGTTGAATTGGAATGCTGAGTGCACCACAGACCTTCTCACATCACCTACATCAGTACCTGGCTTTCCTAATGTTCTTTACAAGTGCACACTATCACCCGGTGGAACATCTTCCCAGAAGAGTGGAGGTTATTATAATGTGAAATGGAATGTCAAAAAAAGCACATACCAACTGATGAGAAGTGGGCCATCAGGATGTTACTGGGAGGTCCGTAAAAGAAAAAAATACACAACAATCCAAAAAAGAAATAAATGTACAAACTCGATCGTATTGAACATCATTATACTCAAAAACTCGAAAAAAGGAAGTAAGTAAACATGTTTTGCTACCACATGATGTGTTCGTATGCCTGCTTGTTTTTGCATCAGGAGAGTGTGGGCATCCCTTTTGCTCATTTCTGGGAACCTTGCCGTCTGCCTTGCCCCTGGCTGAACAAGCCAAGAGAGATAAATTAGTTCTGTCTTCCGGATCGTAAACACACCATTAACACTCCTCACTGCCAGCATCAGTAGCTGCAGCATGTCATGAAAGCCAGGCTTTATCGCAGAACCGCGGCAGGAGCGCAAAGGCGGACTTTGGTGCTTATTTCGTTTCAATATTTTCAAAGAGTAGAAGAGGAAAGAACTGTCTGAAAAAGTTTCTTTTTTACATCCGCATCATTTTATTTGCATAACGCTTTTAAACCAAAGACATTGAAGCTTCATAGAAAGAAATTGATTAAGAATATCTTAATAGCCATTTGTCTCTGTAGCGTTTTTCCTTCAATTTAATCTCTGTACATTTACCCCTACACTTTTATCCCTATAACTATATGCCTATAGCTTTATTCCTGTAGCTTCATTCGTATATCTTTATACCTCTTAACATTTACCCCATAAACTTTCCCTTAAACATTTAACCCTATAATTTTACCCCATATGCTCATCCTTATACGTTTGCTCCTATACATTTATTCCTATATTTACCTTATACTCTTAGTCTTTTAACTTTACCCCTATATGTCTTTATCCTTTTAACTTTACCCTATATGTTTATTATATGTGTTTACCCCATACGCTTAGTCCTGTAACTTTACCCCACATCTTTACCTCATACAGGGAGTGCAGAATTATTAGGCAAGTTGTATTTTTGAGGATTAATTTTATTTGAGGATTTAATTTGAACAACAACCATGTTCTCAATGAACACAAAAAACTCATTAATATCAAAGCTGAATATTTTTGGAAGTAGTTTTTAGTTTGAGCTATTTTAGGGGGATATCTGTGTGTGCAGGTGACTATTACTGTGCATAATTATTAGGCAACTTAACAAAAAACAAATGTATACCCATTTCAATTATTTATTTTTACCAGTGAAACCAATATAACATCTCAACATTCACAAATATACATTTCTGACATTCAAAAACCAAACAAAAACAAATCAGTGACCAATATAGCCACCTTTCTTTGCAAGGACACTCAAAAGCCTGCCATCCATGGATTCTGTCAGTGTTTTGATCTGTTCACCATCAACATTGCGTGCAGCAGCAACCACAGCCTCCCAGACACTGTTCAGAGAGGTGTACTGTTTTCCCTCCTTGTAAATCGCACATTTGATGATGGACCACAGGTTCTCAATGGGGTTCAGATCAGGTGAACAAGGAGGCCATATCATTAGATTTTCTTCTTTTATACCCTTTCTTGCCAGCCACGCTGTGGAGTACTTGGACGTGTGTGATGGAGCATTGTCCTGCATGAAAATCATGTTTTTCTTGAAGGATGCAGACTTCTTCCTGTACCACTGCTTGAAGAAGGTGTCTTCCAGAAACTGGCAGTAGGACTGGGAGTTCAGCTTGACTCCATCCTCAACCCGAAAAGGCCCCACAAGCTCATCTTTGATGATACCAGCCCAAACCAGTACTCCACCTCCACCTTGCTGGCGTCTGAGTCGGACTGAAGCTCTCTGCCCTTTACCAATCCAGCCACGGGCCCATCCATCTGGCCCATCAAGACTCACTCTCATTTCATCAGTCCATAAAACCTTAGAAAAATCAGTCTTGAGATATTTCTTGGCCCAGTCTTGACATTTCAGCTTGTGTGTCTTGTTCAGTGGTGGTCGACTTTCTGCCTTTCTTACCTTGGCCATGTCTCTGAGTATTGCACACCTTGTGCTTTTGGGCACTCCAGTGATGTTGCAGCTCTGAAATATGGCCAAACTGGTGGCAAGTGGCATCTTGGCAGCTGCACGCTTGACTTTTCTCAGTTCACGGGCAGTTATTTTGCACCTTGGTTTTTCCACACGCTTCTTGCGACCCTGTTGACTATTTTGAATGAAACGCTTGATTGTTCGATGATCACGCTTCAGAAGCTTGGCTATTTTAAGACTGCTGCATCCCTCTGCAATATATCTCACTATTTTTGACTTTTCTGAGCCTGTCAAGTCCTTCTTTTGACCCATTTTGCCAAAGGAAAGGAAGTTGCCTAATAATTATGCACACCTGATATAGGGTGTTGATGTCATTAGACCACACCCCTTCTCATTACAGAGATGCACATCACCTAATATGCTTAATTGGTAGTAGGCTTTCCAGCCTATACAGCTTGGAGTAAGACAACATGCATAACGAGGATGATGTGGTCAAAATACTCATTTGCCTAATAATTCTGCACTCCCTGTACATTTACACCTATCGTAAATTCCGGACTATTAAGCGCACCCAAATATAAGCCGCACCCACTGAATTTGACAAAGATTTTTATTTTGACCATAAATAAGACGCACCTGTATATAAGCCGCAGTGTCTACACTGAAACTAATGAACTTTACACAGGCTTTAAAAAAAGACAGTGTCTGTTACACGGCTTGTATCTAAACAGTAGCCTACCAAGAAAGTCACTGTTCACTGTCTTCCTCCTTCCTTCCACAACAATTTCTCTCAGGAGTTTTTCTTTCGGCATTCAAAAATCACCATCGGTGAAGCTTTTCTCCAGATGCCGTGCAGCTCAAAACACCGGTGAAGTGCGTTTTTTCATGCCCAGTTGTTTTCAGCGTGACGAATGATTTGCATTTCCTGTATCCAGTCCGAGTGAGCGGCAGGTCAAACGTCAGAGGAACATCATCCATATTAATGATGTGGTACGGCCCGATTCAGTGTGAGCGCATCTGATTTATTATCAAAAGTTTCATTGGTTTACCTGAACCCGTTCCGCAATTGTATTGGTCCAATGTTATGTCGCTCAGTTTTTTGGCTTGAAGTTTGTGAAACCGGGAAAAAGCCAGGAAAAATTCATACAATTAAAACGTATGAAAAAAGTAGCGGCTTAAAGTCCGGAAAATACGGTATATGTTTATTCTTATTACTTTACCCCTGTATGTTTGCACAACAACTTTACCCCTCTACATTTATCCCTGATACTTTAGCCATATACGTTTGCCCCATACATTTATTCACATTTTTACCACTATATAGCGTTTACATCCTTACGTTTATCCCCATAACATTTACTTTATAATGCTATCATTTTACCCCATAACGTTCACCCGATACAATTAAGATAAATGTATTATGTATAATATATTACCCAATGTGTGCCAAGATTTCAAATTAGCCAGTCTCTCTCTCTCTCTCTCTCTCTCTCTCATTTAGTAACTGCGGGTTCTTTTTCTTTTTTGCATCGCTCAGTTTATATCATTGTTTCAAGCATTAGCAATCAACCCGCATTCAAGCACATCATGTCCGTTCGCGATCTATTAGCTACACGGTTTGGTCAAAAGTTTGTGGACACCCGAGCGTGATTGGTATGAAGTTTTTGGACATCCTATTCCGCATATAGTCCCAATTTGCTGCTCTAATATAAAGGTGTGTGTGCATGTGTTTGTGTGTGTGCAGGGGTGTATGTGGGTCATGGAACTGCTGGAAATTATTTATTTTTTTAATGTCTCTTAAACATTTGTTTCAGAAATGAAGCGTATCGTGCAGTTGGACCTGGATCTGAAGTACAGGACGAACATTCGAGACCTGTTCCAACAGTTCGAGCGCTTCCCCCCCGAAGCGGTGATCGGAATCGTGCGAGAGATGCAGCCTGTATACAGGTATTTCACACGCACGCACACACACACACACACACAAACACAGATCTCTTGTATACTAAGCCCTTATTCTGTAAAGTTCCTCTTTCTGTCAGTAATGTATTGGAAGAAGCGCAGACGTGCAGGCCAGCGAGATTCGCACCCCGGAAACTGGGGCAGGTTAAAAGCCGAAATAAACGTGTCGCCCTTTTCACAATGGATTTTTCCCCCCATCATCATCGAGTGGCAGTGATAAGAGCGTTTAGCTTTTAGAGTCTGTTCTTTTTCCCCCCTGAGCTGCTGGAACACAGACGACACACAGGGATTAACCAAAGAAGCTTATGGTGTGTGGGTGTGTGTGTGAGTGTGCATGGAGATGTGTTTGTGGATGGGGGATTGTGTGTCAGTGGATGCGGGGGTGTGGATGTGGGTGTAAATGTGTATGTGTATGGATGTGTGTGTTGGTGTGTGGTTGTGTAATTGATGTGTGTGCGGATGTGGAGGTCTAATAGATGCGTGTCTAAATGTGTATGGATGCATGTGTTTGTGTGTTAGTGTGCGGATATATGAGTGGGTGTGTGTGAATGTGTGTGGTTTGTGCATGGATGAGTGGGTGTACGTGTGTAGATTGGGTGTGTGTATATGGAAGAATTGGTGGGTGTGAATGTGTGTGTATCGTTGTGGAGGGATGTCGGGGTGTGTGTGTGTGTATCGTTGTGGAGGGATGTCGGTGTGTGTGTGTGTGTGTGTGTGTGTGTGTGTGTGTGTGTGTGTGTGTGTGTGTGTGTGTGTGTGTGTGTATGGGGGATTGTGTGTCAATGGATGCGGGGGTGTGGATGTGGGTGTAAATGTGTATGTGTATGGATGCATGTGTAAATGTGTATGGATGTGTGTGGTTGTGTGTTAGTGTGCGGATATATGAGTGGGGGTGTGTGAATGTGTGTGGTTTGTGTATGGATGAGTGGGTGGACTTGTGTAGATGTGGGTGTGTGTATATGGAAGAATTGGTGGGTGTGAATGTGTGCGTATCGTTGTGGATGGATGTCGGGGTGTGTGTGTGTGTGTGTGTGTGTGTGTGTGTGTGTGTGTGTGTGTGTGTGAAGCCTAGCGCCTCACTAGATGGCACTAGAGTCATCTAGAAAGCTGGATGTACTCGTTCGTCTTCCCTTCCCTCCCCCAACTTCCCTTGTTTCTTCAGATTTGTTTCCTCACTGCTTCCTCAACACACTGACAGGAAAAGTTGTGTAATTGTTTCATATCAGGGTTCTGTTGTGTCTTACCGAACCCACGATCCGAACAAAGGCTCTGAGAGCTCAGTGTTCCGGGTTTCAGTTGTAGATAGCCGGGTGGTCGAGGTGAAAAAAAAAAAAAAAAAAAAACGTTTCTCCCTTCAGGACGTATTTTTGTAGCAAAAAAAAATGTAACACAATTATTAATATAAATAATAACTAATAGCGGAAACAACAAAAAAACTTTGTCTGTCACGTTGTGCACAGATGCACCGCCTCAGTCAGGAGATTTTTGCCATGTGATTTTGTGTGTGTGTTTGTGTTCGGGTGTTACCGGACCATATGTGTTTATTAAGTATTGGTACAACTAGGCTGATTGTGTGGGTTTGTGCAGGGATGTTTGCTTGTGGATGGTTGTTTGCGTATGTGTGGATGCAGGTTGATGTTTGTGTTAGGTGTGTGTGTACTTGAATGTGTGTGTGCATGTTTGTTATGGATTGTCTGTGGATGTTTGTTATGGATTGTGGATGTTTTTGTGATTGTGTGGGTGTTTGTGTATATGTGTGTGGGTGTGTGGATGTTTGTTCTTTATTAATGATTTTGTGTGTGTGTGTGTGTGTGTGTGTGTGTGTGTCTGTTATTCTTGATTGTGTGTATGTGGATGTGTGTGTAGGGGTGTGTGTGTGTGTGTGTGTGTGTGTGTGTATGTTCGTTGTTATGGATGATTGTGTGTGTATTTGTTACACATGATTGTGTGTGTGGATGTTTGTGTCAGTGTGTAGATTTGTGTGTGTGTGTGTGTGTGTGTGTGTGTGTGTGTGTGTGTGTTATGCTTGATTGTGGATGTGTGTGTAGGGGTGTGTGTGTGTGTATGTGTGTGTATGTTCGTTGTTATGGATGATTGTGTGTGTGGATGCATGTGGATATTTGTATTTATAGATGTGTGTGTGTGTGTGTGTGTGTGTGTTATGCTTGATTGTATGGATGTGAATGTGTGTGTAGGGGTGTGTAGTGTGTGTGTAGTGTATGTTTGTTGTTATTGATGATTGTGTGTGTATTTGTTACAAATGATTGTGTGTGTGTGTGTGTGTATGTTTGTGTGTGTGTGTGTCATGCTTGATTGTGAATGTGGATGTGTGTGTGTGTGTGTGTATGTTGTTATGGATGATTGTATGTGTGTGTGGATCCATGTGAATATTTGTATTTATGGATGCGTCTGTGTGTGTGTGTGTGTGTGTGTGTGTGTCTGTTATTCTTGATTGTGTGTATGTGGATGTTTGTGTCAGTGTGTAGATTTGTGTGTGTGTGTGTGTGTGTGTGTGTGTGTGTGTGTGTTATGCTTGATTGTATGGATGTGAATGTGTGTGTAGGGGTGTGTAGTGTGTGTGTGTAGTGTATGTTTGTTGTTATTGATGATTGTGTGTGTATTTGTTACAAATGATTGTGTGTGTGTGTCATGCTTGATTGTGAATGTGGATGTGTGTGTAGGGGTGTGTGTGTGTGTGCGCGTGTGTGTATGTTGTTATGGATGATTGTATGTGTGTGTGGATGCATGTGAATATTTGTATTTATGGATGCGTCTGTGTGTGTGTGTGTGTTTTAATGTTATGGATAATTGTGTGTGTAGATTTGTGTATTTGTTACAAATTATTGTGTGCGTGTGTGCGTGCGTGCGTGCGTGTGTATGTGTGTGGGTGCATATTTGTGCGTGTAGATGTGTGTATTTGTGGATGTTTTGTGTGTGTGAATTATACACATGGTACACTCCGTTTAAGAAATTCAGTGATTGCAGATGTGTGGTACAGATGTGTATTCAGTGGAACAGACGGGGTTGAGATGAGTGTGTTACTGTGCTGTACTTACACACATGATGTGTGCTTGTTGTGTGTGTGTGTTTGTGTGAATGTGTTTTTGTACAGTTATGTGTTTTTATATATAAATGTATAATGTGTGTGTGTGGTCGTATGTGTGGTCGTATGTGTTGTCGTATGTGTGGCTGTTTGTGTGTGTGTGTGTGTGTGTGTGTGTGTGTGTGTGTGTGTGTGTGTGTGTGTATCTAAACACTATAGGACACAGTGTTGCACTTTTCAGTCAGCTTGTTTGTGTATATCAGAAAGAATGGTTCAGTAACATGAAGCTGGCAGCCAAAGTTTTGTGGTGGTGTTTTCTTTTGTGCAAGCGTGTGACGTACACACACGTGAACAGAGCGAGGTCTGCCTGTGGAAACAATTGTCCCCATGTGAGTCTTTCTCCACAACAAAGAGTTGGTAATGAAGCAGGGAACCGTGAGCAGTGCGTCAGGGAGAGATACAATCTGCCACCTGCACCAACACCAACATCCACTGGGGCGCCACCATTACTGCCCCAAACTGAAGAGCTTTCCTCCTGCCTTTCCTCTTGCCTTGGCATGCTCAAACATCCCAGTCTGTTTAGTACTGTGTGTGTGTGTGTGTGTGTGTGTGTGTGTGTGTGTGTGTGTGTGCGCGTCAGATTCATTTTATTTCCTTTACATAGAAAGGGTCCTAATCAGAACTCTGTCAGCGGCATCACCCATACAGCACTCCTGTCTAATCTACTGTGTGTGTGTGTGTGTGTGTGTGTGTGTATTATGTTGGGTTTGTGTGGTTTTTTGTATGAATGTGTGTGCATGTTTGTATTGTTTTGTGTGAATGTTTGTGTGTGTGTGTGTGTGTGTGTGTGTGTGTGTGTGTGTGTGTGTGGACTTTTTGTTTTTTGTGTGGATGTTTTTAAATGGTTGTTTGTGTGTCTGTATGTAACGCTACATAAACTCTACTTTCTACACAAACTGTACACAAACTCCACACACTGCACAAACTCCACCCAAATGCCACAAACTCTAAACACATGCACAACATCTACATAAGCTCCACACACTACACAAACTCCACAGACTGCAAAAACCCTACACAAACTTCACACACTGCACAAACTCCACCCACATGCCACAAACTCTACACACATGCACGACCCCTACACATCTACACAAGCTCCACACACTACACAAACTCCACAGACTGCACAAACCCTACACAACCTCTACACATCTACACAAACTCCACACAATGCACTGTAAGCACTGCAGATGTTATATTAGGTTTCCAATATGAATTTATTTGTGCGTTATTATCTGAAAAGGAAATGCGAGTTGGCTATTAGATGAAACCGACCGTAAAATATCACATCGATGTCAACAATCTGGTAATTTCCTGTTTCGGAAAAAAAATTGGTTTAGCTGCTGAGATTCTCTCCTGACTCTGAGCATGGTTTTCCATGTGATCATGGTTCCCCAAACCTATCCCAGCATTAAAATGCCCATTGAATTGTCTTCTACAGAGCTCAGACTTCAACCCTATTAAACATGAATGGAGCACTGACTGCACCTAGGGTCTCCTCACCACACCTACCTGTTGTAGTTACCTGACTTACAACCTTCCCAGAGGAATGGAGGCTATAAAAGAGGAAATGATGACTCCGCATGGAATGGGATGTTCAAAAAGAACCAATCTTATGGTCAGGTGTCCAGAAACTTGTGTCCATACCTGCTCACTTCATCTCTTTGTGTCTGTGCTTGAGTGAAATGGGATCTGGTGAAGTTTAAGTAAAAAGATATACCAGGACTTCATGCAATGTTAATGAGTATAAAACAAAAGGACTGTGGAAACTCTCGTCTGCCATCAGTCCCCACTTAGAAAGATTTGCTATGGAGATTCCTTTTGTCCATCAGTATGTGTGGGCCAAATGTTTGTGGACCCCTGATCTGCAGAACCATGCATTGCTTTTGGAATAACCTTCAATCTTGTGTGACTACATTTTGGATGGAAGGGATATTCTTGAGCACTTAAAAAGATCTGAGATCCTAGAGGTGTTCAGTTGGGTTGAGGGGGTCAGGGGGCTCTGTGGAGGACATGCGAGATCTTCTAGTCCAACCTTTACACAAAACAACTATGTCTTCATAGAGCTTTCTTTGTATACAAAATCATCACAGGTGTACACTGCACCAACTCCACACAGACTCCACATAGATTCTACAAACTGCACAAACACTCTCATGAACGCCCTGCGCTCTGACCCCGGCTTCCTAACATCGCTGGGTAACGCGTTATGTACACGTGACAAGTAAAAAAGCCCCCTTTACCCATTACCATATGCATTGTATGCACAAATGGGTCTGATGGTCAGGTTACTACAAACTTCTTAAACCTATTGTAAAGAGACACATTTAGAACAATTGGAATTGCGTTGCCATGGCTACGGGAGGGGATTTGCTAATCTGAGGTTTTTGCATGCAGTCGTATGCTCATGTACAGACTGACAGCGATTTTTTGTCTTTGTTCTTCTGTTTTGTGTGCGGATGCGTACTAATTCAGAATCTAAACAAAGCACAGCAGACCAGAGGTTTGGACGTGAGCCCATTGTGGGGATAAATGGGGCACCACAGACGAGACATGCGTCAGAGAACGGGGGGCTTCATGTGGTGCCCGTGACCGCACACAAACCTTAATCACGTGAGTTCATATAATTGAGAGGGCGTCATTTAAAAAAAAATCCCCACGGCGTCGTGCCGTGTGAAGAGGAGAGCAAGAACGATGGACTTCTCACCATGATAGAAACAATAAACATCAGAATTCGTGCTGGTTTTTTTATCTGTTGCAAAATACTTCCTGCGTCCTTGTTGGATGAGTTTGAGTTCAGAAATTTGCAGATTTTGGCGAAAGAAAAAAAAAAATATGGACCCACGTCGTATTCCATGTTTGGTCCACTCTTTTAGGAAGATGTTCCACCATTTTTTTAGTGTGGAGATTCATGCTCATTAATAAACTCAGGTGCTGATGTAGGAATTAGAGGGCCTGTGGGATTGCGTTCCAATTTGTTCATTAGGGATGAGGTCAATGCTCTATAGCAGGCCATTTAAGATCTTCTACATCTTCCAACCCATGGAAAAAATATCTTGATGCAGCGTGCTTCACTTATGGTGCGGTAGTCAGGTGTCCAAATACTTTTGCCAGTGTTGTTTAGAATAACAATTTGTTCTTTGGTGACGTCACTGCCGTAATGCCCTACTTTCTCATTCGTTGACGATGGCTATCACCGTGTTTCATCTCGTTTCGGAAAATAATTTTTTTATACTCTCCGCAACGATACGGGTCACCAATTGAGATCAGGAACGTGTTTTGTGATGTCTTTGAGGAGCATGGCTTCTGCGGTTGCGAAACTAAGAAAATGCCAAAATACATTTTAAATTCTACAGAAACTTGGACTGTGATTGGGCCTGGAATTGTGACTGTGATTGGCTGGATTTAAACTCAGGATGATGAATGGGATTGGCTAAATAATCAGTGGAAATGAATATGTTTTGTTAAATTTAAACTCAGGATTGTAAATGTGATTTGGCTGGATTGAAATTTAAGGTTATGGATGTGATTGGCTGAATTAATACTGTGGATTATTAATGTGATTGGCTGGATTAATAACCAAGATTATGGATGTGATTGGCTAGATTAATACTGTGGATTATTAATGGGAGTGGCTAGAATAATAACCAAGGTTATGGATGTCATTGGCTGGATTAATATTTAAGATTAAGAATGTGATTGGCTGGGGTAATTAGTGAACATTGTTAACGTGATTGGTTTTATTACTACTGAAGAATTTAAATATGATTGGCGGGATTAGCATTCGAGATTAGGATTGTCTGGATCTAACCAGGATTATGCATGTGGTTGTCTTAATTAATACTGAAATGTATGAATGTGATTGGATGGATAAGTACTAAAGTGTATTTATGTAATATGGATTAATACTATGAATTATAAATGTGTTGGATGGTTTTAAAGTCAAGTTATTTTATTAGTGTAGCTGGATTTAAACTCGGGATTATGTACGTTATGGGCTGGATTAGTACTCAAGATTATGAATGTGTTTGGCCGGATTAACAATGGAAATGATGAATGTGATTGTCTGAATTCAAACTCGAGATTATAGATGCAAATCACTGAATTAATATTGGGAGATTATGAACCTGATTGGCTAGAATAATATCTAGGATTATTAATGTGATTGTCTGGATTAATTCTGAAAAGTATTGATGTGATTGGCCGGATTTACCCTGAAGATTATAAAGCTATTGGCTAAATCAATAGTGGTGATTATGGATATGAATGACAGGATTAATACAAAAGATTATACATATGATTGGCTGAATTCATGCTGATTGTCATTAGGGATTAAATTGCATGATTTCTTAATGATATGTAGACACACATACACACACACAGTCGTTTCCATTATGTTAAAGGTGTAATTTCACTTCGCACTGCTTCCTCTTGGTGTGCCAGGTCTTTCTCTGAAGACAAGTGCACTGAGGGGTGGACATGCTGTTTGTGCAGAGAAAAGTGTGGTGAGAATCAGATGCCTTGGCTTTGGGTGTGGTACACTCTGTTCTGTTCTTGTGGCCTTGGCTGAACACCGAGCGAATGCTGTCGACCTAGCAGCTCAGCGCTACATCTCACGGTTGAGTAATTTGACATTCTTTTCTGGGGTTGAGGTTCCAAACCGTAGAATTGTACAACCATGAGCATCGACGGATTGTATCGATGCCCATCCAGTTGGTAGTCCTGCTTCTTGATCAGTTCTCAAGTACTATGGGCATTTTAGAACTCGAATGTCTGCTGAAATGAAATATTTTGATGTATGAGAGTCATTTATGAGTACATATTAGTGGTGCAACAGTTCACAAAACTTACGGTACAGTTGGGGAGAAAAAAAACGTTCATTCAAAACAGAAAATTGCTTCTTGTTTTTTTTTTTTGTTATGGGGTTCAACCAAAAAACTGAACCCCCATAACATTAGACCAATGAAATTTCCGAACGGAATCACCTGTGTTCTGAGCTGCACGGCTTCGGGAGAAAAAACTTCCATCTGGTGATTTTTAAACGCACGACAAAGCCAAAAGATAAACTCCAAAGAGAAATAGTTGTGAAAGGAAGGAGGAAGACAGTGAACAATGACTTTCTTGGTAGGCTACTGTTTAGATACAAGCCGTTGTAACGCGTTAAGTCAAGGTGAAGGGAGAGCAACAGAAATCATATAAGCACAGACAGGTTTTCAAAACTCGTGCTTTTTTAAATTTTACTTGGCAACAGCGTTAAGAGTTAGTAATACCGATAGAATGCAGTGGCATGCTATTTCCAAAATACTGCTATGCTTCTAAAGGAAGCACAACATATTTCACCCGTTACACCGTGTGTAAGGTGTCTTTCGTTAGAGCCTGTATAAAGTACATTATTGTAGACAGGTGTGGCTTATTTGTGTTAAAAATAAAAATATTTGTAAAATTCAGTGGGTGCGGCTCATAGTCCGGAAACTACAGTTTGTGAAAATGAAATAGAACAAATCAAATAAATGCAATACGCAATTTCTATATTGATTACATTGAGTAATTGATTAAATAGGCCCAAATGAATAAAAAATTGAAAAATTGTAATAAAATAGTTTACATTTGTTAAACCAGTTTTTGGGTAATACAGATGTGTATACAATTGTGTGTGTTTACATTTAACATTGAATTTTTGAATTTGTATGCCCTATTTTACTGTTTTACTTATTTTAGCCAAATGTCTGCATTAAAGAAACACACAGTTATTTATTTTTTTATTCCCAATATTTATATTATTATTAATTATTATTATTTTGATTATTAATTTCTTCCTTCCATCCTTCATTCATTCACTTTCTTGATATGTGGAATTGTCCTTCTAAAAGAAATGTAAAAGCTGTACAGAAAAAAAAGCAAAATAATCCACATTCGCTAGACTGTCGTTAAAAACTTTGGTGACGATTGGAAGTGGTAGCGGTTTTGAAACCTTAGTTTTCGCACATGTGCAGTACAAATAATGTTTCCGGTATGGATCCAGTGCAGTCCACCACTTAATGTTTGTAAGGGGACTTAGATTTTAACTATGTTCCGCACTGCATTCAGTACCCATGAGCATCGTATAGAATGTACTAATGTACTGTTAATTAAGGTCTTCAATCCCTATCTTCATGAAGCTGGCATTGTGCCCACTAGCATTGTCATGCTGGAACAGGTTTGGGTCTCCTAGTACAAGGTGTCCTATACGACTGTGTGTTTGTGGTAACAGTTTGGGGACGAACCACATATAGTTGTTTCCTACAGACCATCCCAGGGCGGTAATTGTGTCTAACCTGACCACCCCCTTTGTAAAATCAGATTGGCTCAGATCGATCTGGAAGAGAACATATTCTACATGTACTTAGAGATCAAGGCCAACAAACAGTCTGGTCATATCTATACTTAGCACTGCCCATATCCTGTAAGGAAATGTATTGGAAAACGCCGCTACGTCAGGCCATGCTAACGGAATACTTATTGTTCCTTTGCCATAAAACCAAGTGGTTCAGACCACATGTTTAGTGCAACGGTTGTCGTTTTATTGTTTTCCAGGAACCTGTGTCCTTTAAGCCGAACGATTCGGTTCCTCTGCAGTTCCTTGAACTGTTAACGGTTCTTCTCTGAATCATCTGTGTCAGCCAACTTGCCCCTGTTTAATGTCCAGCCTCTGTAAAGCCTTTAGAGTGGCAGCTTCTTTGAAAAATTGCCATCTTTCCTGGCAATCCGAGACAGACGGATAAAACCCTGCGCTTTCTCCTTTTGCCCGAACGAATCGAGAAGCAGCCCACGCGAAGGCTTTGTTGTTTCCTCAGCTCAGATGCTCGAGAGATGGATAAAGAGAGAGGAGTCCCTGTGAAGATTCATAGCAACTTCAGAAAGAAATCGGCGCATTATAAGTGATGTGTGTAGCGTTGTGAGATGAAGATGCAAACGGAGAGACCTCCAAAGAGGCAGCTACGAGTCTAAAGGTCACTAGTGCACCGCTGACTTCCTGTTAACTTTTCCTGTCAAGTTTTCAAGCTCTTCCTTGAAATCCACCCTTTGGGGTTGTTTTAAGGTATTTCCTGACACTCCATCCAGACTGAAATATTTCTGGAGGATTTTTCTTTTGTAAACATGATTTTCAAGGGATGGTGTGAAAGATCTTGAGCGGCCTGCAATAGAGCTCTGACCAAACCAGTGATCATCTTTGGAATGACTTAGAATGCTGATTGCACCTCAGACCTCCTTTCTTCCATCAGTACCTGATGTGCCTTTACTAAAGCCCTTGTGGCTGAATGAGCACAAATCTCAACAAGATCACTAGTGAAGCATCTTCCAAGAAGAGTGGAGGCAATTAGAGGAGCAAATATGTGAAGGTGAAATGCGATGTAGATACCAATCTTATGTTCAGTCAACTTTTCTCCATATTGTGTATTTGTTATTCCTCTCTGGAGGATGATTCTTGCACTGATCATTAGCACCTGTTTCCAATTTCCATTTCCACTACCAGACTTTGATTCATTCAGAGCACCACAAAGTAGGTCGGGGTTTCAGCTCTCGGTATCGCCAAGCCGCAACTCTTAGGCCCTTGAGTAACACTCTGTTTCAAATCTGTCAAAACTTGTCCATTCATCTGTCCAGCATTCATTACATGACGATCTCGCAACAATACGTGTTGAAACACGGGTTTGCTATAATTCAGCGCATTGAGATACACGATGTGAACTTTTAAACACTCCACAAAGTGCTCCACACCGCTTTGGGCTTACCGCTCAGTTAATCATAGCAAAGAATTCGAAATACATGACCTTGTGCTGAAGAGCCTTAAAATATTGAATAGGCCTTGCACAGACTGAGCAGTGAGTTGCTATTGGAAACCTGTTAGGATACGACTACAGCAATTACATCAGCTTAATAATGGGAAAAAAAATCGAACGGTTTTACCTTGAGGCCTGCGAACGTGTAGGTTGGCCCAGGGGTCTTCTTTTTATACTGAAACAAGTATCATTTGCTGCTTAAATCTTGGCTGTTGCTGTGTTTTTGTGCTCTGTTACGAGTTTCCTGGTGATAAATGAGTGGCCCAGACGTCGATAGAGGGTGTGATGTGTAAAACCTGCCGATGTAATAGGATTTTTGAACACTTGCTACAAAAATATACATGCTTTCCTGTCCCCATGTGTGTGTGTGTGTGTGTGTGTGTGTGTGTGTGTGTATATATATATATATACCTTTATACTTGAATGATATATTAATTGTAATTTATGTTTCATCAAATTCTGGGGAATTGTTCTATTTTTTATTTTTATTTATTTAATTTTTTAAGAAAAATTACAGGTTATAGATTATCAAAGTGTATGGGAGTACATGCATGTAGCAATCATAGCAAGTAGTATGTAGCAATTATTGTCCACAGACAGTTAATTTATGCCAGAATTTATGGCAGAATTCAAGGAAGCAGTCACTAGAAAAGAGTTGCAGGACAACCTGAAAGCAGCTAGAACAGAACGGCATCGCGATCGCGTTGTATTGATCAGTTGACGAAAATTTGATTTCATTGCACATCATTTATTTTTGTGTTTGGAAATGAAATCCAAGCTATCTCTTGAACACCATACCCGCAGTCGAGTAAAATATATATCGTCTACTACAGGGGTCTTCAACATTTTTCAGGTCAAGGACCCCCTAGGCGATTAGAGACATGGGGCATGGACCCCTGATACAAATGTGTCAAACATAGCCACCGATTTTATTGAAAACCCATTATATTACACTAGTTATATTATGTTAAGACAATTTGAACTGTGTTGTTTTTGTACCCGCATCATCATCTGTATATTTTTATTTATTTTTTAAATCTTCCAAAAAGATTTATACATCATAACAAACATATATTTTGCAATTAAATTTTTTTTAGTTGTTCACATTTTAATAGATTTGCATTTCTATTTTCCATCATATTTGCACGAACTTTAGCTTACATTTTTAATAGAACTTGCATGTAATAATTATATATTTTTTAAATTATATATTAAAGCTTTGATGTTTTTAAACTTTTGGAGTGCGTTCTTTTACTGCATGATTTAGTCTATTAACCTGTATTTAGAATGATCACAAAATTCAAGCAATGGTGCAGTAAATTTGTACAATTATATAATTTAAACAAATTCATCAATATCACACGAAGAGTGCATTTTTTTTTTTCAAAAAAATCAGCATCAGTGAGTTACGTTTTAGACACCGCATTATATGTTTTTGTTTGATTTCGACTCCCCCAAAAAATCCAAACAAAGCCACAGCACTGTTTTGCGTCTTTAAGCAACGTGATAGCGTTAAGTTCCCGAATGAATCACACGTTTAAATAATTCGGTTCAATCGCAATGACTTAATTATTAACAGTGACTTAATGATGGTTTTAATTTCACATTCAAAGGTTTTTTTTTTTTTTTTTTTTAAACTCTCGAATATCAGGATTTAACGTTTAATGATTAAAACATTATTTATGCATTTGTAACCGTGTGTAAACGGTGTGTAAATACATCTAAATGCCACTTCAGATGCAGCTTCTGTTTCCTTTGCATTTGATACTGAATTCATGTCTCATTATTCTAAATGACTGATTAAATGAATATGACTCAAAAGATGATGCACATTTTTAGAAAAAGTAAAAAAAAAAAAATAATCCAATTAAAAAAAAATAATTGGAAAAGATTTATTTCTGTCACTGCTGTGAATTAACTACCACAGAATATGGGAAATTTTTAGGAGTCAGCTGTCCACGGTAGTCCTTAATGTACAAGCACAATATCACACTGAAGCAAAATATCGTTATTGGTGAGCGCATTATGATCTGGATCTACTTCCTTTTCAAATTGTAGTCCAATTGCGAGGAAACGGCACGAACCTGTGGAATAGAAAAAGTCTGTTAAGAATAGTCCTAACACCATTGTATCTTTTTTTTTTTTACCTTAGACACACCTTCTGGCAATATCGCAAGGAAAACCCCCAGTCCCGCGTAGGCGATCCGCCTCCAGACGGCCTTCCCGGCTTCAACAGCGGCGTGATGTTGCTGAACCTCGAGACCATGCGCCGTTCTGAGCTCTACAACCAGCTTCTCGAACCTGAGCACGTCGCTCAACTCACCGAGAAATATCGCTTCCGGGGCCACCTGGGTGATCAGGACTTCTTCACCATGATCGGCATGGAGCATCCCGAGCTCTTCCAGCATCTCGACTGTGGCTGGAACCGGCAGCTGTGCACCTGGTGGAGGGAGCACGGCTACGGCGACGTGTTTCAACTGTACTTCCGCTGCCATGGCCCCGTACACATTTACCATGGGAACTGCAATACTCCTATACCCGACGACTGAGGGGTTGCGGGGGTATTCGCACGTTTCGAACCTGCTCTATTGTGTGCAAGAGACAAATGACCAATGAATGAAAAAATAAGAAGAAACTAGGCCATGCCTCTATTTCTTTAGCTCTACACAACTAGCCGGATGAATGATTAGCGATTTGCTGTTAGCATTCCTTTAATATACCTTTTGCTTCTTTCGTCCATATTTTGGAACGAATTCCAGCCAGCTCGCGTTCATGCCTTCTGCGTTTTAGCATCAAATATTGTAACATTGGATTAAATCCGTGCTTCATTCGCAATCAAGCACCACATCGAGGACCACTCGGTTCCGCCCCATGATGGAGGCCGCGATTCGAGATCCGAGAGTGCTGGCACTCATGGTATCTCTTTATGCCACTCGAGGTTTCGCATTTTGGAAACTGTAGAAAGAAGGGCAGAGCAGGAAACCCACCACTGCAAGTTGTAAAGCTTTGTTGACCTCATTTTTTTTTTTTTTTTTTGTTGACCTCTTTTTTTTTTTTTTTTTTTTTATTCTGCTAGTCAGCTCCTTTCCATGTCCATTTTTGCAGATTAGGACGCGTCAGTTGCATCACAGGAAATAAACCCGAGCAGACAAATGTTTAACACATGCCAGATTGGTGGATGGTGGATGGCTGGTTTCCCAGAAAAAAAAGAAGAAAAAAAATGGCATGCTTAGCAAGATGCACTAGCATAGCCTCATGGGTGGGAATCGGGATTCCAGGATTATTTCCGCTCTGTATGAGGAAAACTGCCGTTATTTTTAAACAAGCAAAGTTTTTGGCAGATTCCAACCCGAAAGGGTGCTGAGGGTTCGCTTCCTAATTGGGTACGCTGTATGAGGAGGTAACAAAGCGCCTGATTCGAATCCAGTACTGTTCGTTACAGTGGGGTCCTCGATACGTTACAGCGCAAAACCAATTTTTTTATTATTAGGTTTCCCTTTTCAGTCAGAATGCCTAGCAGTGTATAATGTGTGTATGGGCAGGTAGAGGGTTGCCAGGTATTTGCAAAAATGTCCATACTTGGTGATCCTAATATTAAAAATGGCAGGGAAAAGCCTAAAAGTTAGGATTATAGACTATTTATTGTCCTGGTTGCCACCTAGTAGAACATTTCATTACAGCATTTGAATAATACATTGTTGTGTATGAGGAGGCTCAGTGCAGTCATCCACTTCCTAAAAGCTATGCTGATTTCATCAGTCAGATTGAATCTGCTAGGGAGAGAGTGAGTGAGTGAGTGAGTGAGTGAGTGAACGAGTGTGATGTAGTGACTGAATGAGTGAGTGTGATTGAGTAAGAAAGTGTGTGAGTAATTAAACAAGTGACTGAGTAAGTGTGTAATTGAATGAATGAGTGAGATTGTGTGAATGAGCTAGTGTGTGAGTGGACAATTGAGTGTATGGTTGAATGGGTGTGTGAGTGAACAAGTGAGTGTGTGGTTGAATGAGTAAGTGAATGAGGGAGCACTTTATTGATTGAACAAGTAAGGATTTGTGTGATTGAATGATAGCGAGTGTGCGAATGATTAAACAAGTGAGTGAGATTGAATGGGTGAGTGTGTTGGTGATCGAACAAGTAAACGTGTGATTGAATGAGTGAACAAGTGAGTATGTGATTTAATAACCGAGTGTGTGACTAAATGGGTGAGTGTGTGAGAAACAATAAGTGAATGAGTGAGGGAGAGAGAGAAAAAAAATGTGCGAGTTAGATGGATAAATGAGAGAGTGAGTGCGAAAGTGGTTTTGTGTGTGTGTGTGTGTGTGTGTGAGAGAGATAGACTGACTGCGAGATATCAGCACAGATGCAATGCTATTTGCGCCAACCAGTGTGCCATGACTCCAGGATTCTAGTATTAGTATTGAAGGGTTTATTTGGTGTAAGATTTGGGGCCATTATATAAACAGTGATGTAGTTAATAATGCGGTTTGATGATCGCGTGATTGGATACACTCACGTGTCCAATCCACAGACTCCTATTGTTCCGTTTAACATCTAGAATGTTGAAAGTATACAGTACTGGCACAACAGTTTTTCCATGACATTCAAACCTCAAGTACTGTAAAGTGCGGCTACATATGAAATTGGATAATGAATTAAATAAATGTTTGTATACGCCTGTCTTTTATGGTTTCACAAGACATGCATGTTTTTTTCTACGCAGCAAGCTCATGTCATGTAACGGTGTTTAGATTTTTATCATCTCCGAACAAAAAAACTTATTCTTTGAGAGGTTTTCCCTTCAATTGAAATCCGATAACAGACATGTATAAATACACAGTGGAAAAAACCTGCGCTAAAACTGTTCCTGATTGGGTAAGAAGACCTGGTTACCAGAGATGTTTGAGCCCAGACATAGACATTCCGTGCATCTTGTATACAAATCCTATAGACACTGAACAGACAACATAGGAATGTGTGTTTAGAGAACATGTATGAGGCCCATCTTAACATCAACAGGTATGAAGGTTTCCTTCAACCAAACAATGGAATAGTAGCCATGTTGGTTCAGTTTTTTTTTTCCACCTGGAAAAGGTCTCCAAAGATTCCCGCTCCAAGACAACCCCCAAACCATTAAGCTTCCGTGTCTGTTTTACTTTTGGTCTGATCACATCTTTCCATGTTACTTTATGTAATTTCTTCTGTTGGAGGCCATGTCCAACTTCTCTGTCCAAGTCTCGCCCCTGTGTTTTTGCCTTTTACCCAGTTTGTCGCATTAGAAACTAAAGGAGGGTCTATAAGATCATTCTAGTATTTCAGCATTCCGGTAATCAAAAAGTTTTTTTTTTTTTTTTTTACATGACAATGTCATTGATTTCTTGTATTTTTCTTTCGGATTTTGAATGTAAAGTCAACAATTGCGATCCTAAGCTGTCGGCACTATTCTATTTCGATAAAAAGTGAGTTTGTTTGCACAAATTTTTGGTGAGAGCTTTTTTTTTTCTTTCCTATTCAATGCAGCTACAAATAGAGGTCTAATTGCCTTAAAACCACAGCAGCGCCATGAAGGTACGCTTTACATTGGTTGGAAGATATTGAGTGGCCTTCTGGAGCTCTGACCTCAAATTTATTTTACACTTCTGGGATGAGTTGGAACTCAAAAATCTAGTGGAACATCTTCCCAGAAGAGTGGAGGTTACTAGGAGCGAATGGGATGTTCACCTAACAATCTTCTATTTAGGCATCTACAAAATAGTTTTTCCAGTGTATAAGACATGAAACATTTAAGTAATGAGAATCCCATCTCTTGGTCATTAGCTTTTGAGTTATAGTTTTAAAACTTTTCATTAGATACATTGGACATGTGCAGAGGAGGGACATGGGGTACATCAGCAGGAGAATGAAGCCACCAGGAAGAAGGAAAAGAGGAAAACCAAGGAGGAGGTTTATGGATGTGGTGAGGGAAGACATACATTTAGTTGGTTTGAAAGAGGTAGATGTAGAGGACGGAGCAGTATGGAGACGGATGATCCGCTGTGGCGCCCCCTAATGGGAGCAGCCAAAAGAAGAAGACGACCTACATATTTTTTAGAAAAGAGTTGTTTATTACTGCAAGTTTGGACTAGTGTGCAAAAGTAGCCTTTGCGTTTCGGGTGTATTAGACGGCATGCATGGAAATAATTGCAAACTGGTTCCCGGATAAACAAGGCATTAAAGGAAATAAAGCTGAAGGGGTTCAGTCTTTTTCCAGAGTAGCTACGAAGAGTATTACCTACCGAGCAAGTCTCATGTCAGGACGACCGGCAGTGTGGTGTACCGGCCGATTAGTTTTCGAAATGAAAAACGATCACTTAGAGCACTTCTGCTTGAACATCCAAACAAAACGAAAGCTTTTCCCAGCAAATAACATCTAAGTGAGTGAATTTCGGAGAGAAGGACACGGAGACGCTCTTTAATATGGGTCAAAGGCAGTGCTTTTTTTCTCCTGCTTTTATGCGGTCTTCCTTTATACACACGCTCTCACTATTACACGCTTAAGTTCTGCCCTGCACGTCCTTCCTCGTGAATCGGAGGAACCATGCTGGAATGGAGTTTTCTCTCAACAAGGATCTTTTTCATTCCAGCACACTGACCTACATCATTGACCCATTTCTTTTCTTCTTATTATTATTCTCAACCATAAGAATTTGAGGCGTCATTGTTTGGCCTGGAAATCTGCACTGCAAGATATTTCTAAGCCGGCAGGGATGTGCATCTCAATAATTTTGGCTGATGTGATTCCCGTTCCGATGCATAGCCAACGATACGATGCGTTAAAGATGAAGCAGCTTTTGATGATGAAGCCACCCCTATTACGATGCAGTCAAATCCGATTCGCTTTAGCACAATGCAATTCAATGCGATATGATGCAATGGAAAAAATACAATTGGGCTTGTATTTCTTTGGTTCAGACAGACAGCAAATCATCAGTTTACTGAAGTGCCTTTTGACTGCTAATGCATGGCCCTTTCACAAACAGTGCCTTCGGGAAAATACAGCTCTACCTCTGCCATGTTAATCTACTGTATATTCTATGTGACTCTCAGGACACTAGGGATGGAAAGGTTCGGTTCATCGGCATAAAAGTTAACATGCATCGGATGCATTTATATCGCGATGCATAGTTTTTAACATCTTTGCAACGGTGAAAACGAATTTATTTGTATAAAATGATGAGTGGATGTGCATTACTTTTATTATTTAGAAGCTGACCAATATTTTTTTTTCCACTTTAAAGGCCTGTATGTGAAGGGGCTGCGTTAGAAGTCAGAAAGCACTTATATTAATGATTTGCTGTGTATAACTTTTATGCAGACGCACCGATGCAATACCTAATTAAAAAAAATTGCCATCCCTAATAGCCACTAACGGAGAATATAAAGGTAAAACAATGGCATGAATTAGATTTTTTTTCTTTTTTTTTTTCGTATACCCCCACAGCATCTGCCAGTCAAAACAACGGATCAGTGAGTCA
Source organism: Silurus asotus (assembly GCA_024362625.1). Lineage (NCBI taxonomy): Eukaryota > Metazoa > Chordata > Actinopteri > Siluriformes > Siluridae > Silurus > Silurus asotus. The sequence continues at coordinate 4,694,052 of MU551531.1, forward strand.
AAATAATGACACAGCAGATGGTATTAAAGCTGTGCATTTAGATGCTGTAAAATCTGTGCCAGAAAATGTCCTCGCAAAAGAAAATCCATTTAACTTTTGCCAATATGTCCTGCACAAAATAGTGTAATAGACTATATTATTTCGCCCCTCAAACCCTTGAAAGCCTCACTGGGTAGAAACAGTAATTTCATGCTAACCTTTGAAAAGTTAATCATCCTTGTGAAATTCAGATAAGAGTCAAGGCTGGCTTGGAGCCAAGCTGAAATAAGTGAAGTACTGTTTCCAAATGAAAAAATATATATAATTGATGTCTTGTTAGAAGGAGACTCCAGGTGTGCAATGGGTACACAGCTGCAACAGTATTTACAAAGAGAAAAACCCCGTAGTATGACTGTAGTTAGGTTTATGTTCATTATTTTTTTACATTCCTTATGAATTTACATGTATTATAGCTATAATTAGCCTCATTCAGCCACAAGGGTGTTAGTAAAGTCAAAATGAGGAGACCTGGGGTTTGTCAGTCCAATCAAGTTTCTCCACACACCAATCTTTATTGAACTCACTTTGTGTACAGCACCATTGTCATTTACATTTACCAATACTAATTCATATCCGGGAGTAGCAGCTTGGTGTGGATTGGATTTAGAACTTTCGGATTTAAAGGTCCAGTACCTTAAATACTAAGCTACAACCTCCCTCACCGTCATGTGACCCCAAAATTCTGGTAAAATCAATGCTACTGCATCCAATACAATTGTGTGCTTCAAGCATTGTGGTAACAGCTACTGTTATAAAGAACTATATATATATAAAGTTCGGTGTCCCAAAAAATGTGTCCATATAGTGTATTTTTATTCCTGTTCCCCAGGCAATGCACGTGTTTCAGCATTCATTGACCTCCTTGACGTCACAATCACTTTTTTGTTGTTGTTGTTGTTCCATTCACTTTGATTTTCTCCTCCAGTCTCTGTCTCCAGCATCTGCGTTTGTGTCTCATCAACTGTGGCTAGACGAAAATTAAGCCCTCGTGAGCCTTGCAGCATTTGAACATTTATGAGCGATGCTCATCCATAGCGGAGAATATTTCCAAAGGTATCCGTTTTCTCCTCTTTATAAAGGTCGGCGGTGTCAGATCACCGGATCGCCGCGAATTGACGTCATCGTGCATACGACTCTGTACTTTTCCGTTAGGGGGAGGAGTCGTTTGTTTGAGAAGGAAAGTTTCGGATGAAAGGCAAAGCTTTCGGGGGCATACCCTGCATTCTTCATGTTTAAACAATAAGAGATGAGTATTTCTTAAAACACCGCAAGTAGATGAAATTGTTATTTGGCATTCATCCTTGTGATTTGGAAAAATGTCTTTTTCAGCATTCTGTTTGTTCTGCAGAAAGATTTATGTCCGAGCTCCTGCACTTTAATGGCTATAGAAGCATGCTAATCTTGTCTTTTAAGAGGAATACGATTGTTGCATATTTTTTTAACCACCATAAAATATCAAAGATACCCATTGGAAGGGGGTATCACAGTGGGGTATCAGATAAGATGTTAGACTTCTGATCAGAAGGTCACGAGTTCAAATCTTACTATCACTAAGCTGCCACTGCTGGGCCCCTGAGCAAGGCCCTTAATCCTTAACTGCTCAGTTGTATGAATGAGATCATTTGTAGATCGCTCTGGATAAGGCCTTCTGCCAAACGCTGTAAAGTCATTGGCCATTAAGATCAATGGTTGTAAGTTCAAATCCCAGCACTAAACTGTCAGTGCTGGGTAGCTTGAGCAAGGCCCTTAACCTTCGATTGCACTGTTGGTCTTTTGATGGAGCCTAACTTACAAAAAAAAATTGTAACACTGCAGGGGCAACATCAAGCCAACCCCCCTAAAAAAGGGAATGAACTTGCAAGTGGTGTCCACAAACAGTTGCTCTTTCCATCTTCTTTCCTGTGCTGTCACAAAGATAAGGAGATACTGAGAAGTGCTGGACAAGGCCATTGAATGGCAACAAATTCATCAGCAAGACTGGTATCTGCTTTTTTGCGTGAGGAGGAACAGGAAGAGTGTTGCCAGAGTCCTTCAGCAGAATTTCTGAAGGCATTCTCCTGCATGTTTCTGAATAAACTGTCAGGAACAGATCAATTTACATTTACAACTTTTGGCGGACGCCCTTATGCAGAATACGTCTGCCAATTATATTTTAAATTCACTTATACCACTAAACAGTTGAGCCTTGCTTAAGGGCTCAGCAGTGGCAGATCGGTGGTACTAGGATTTTAACTTACGACCTTCTATTATATTTGTTGCTGAAATTTTAATCTGTGGACACCTGAGTATGAAACCCATTGGCTATTGGATCCACTTATCTGTAAAGTCTTTCCACTACATTTTTTAAGCATTTGTGTTGATTCAGGTAAAAGGGCATTAGTAAGATCAGGTACTGATGGTGAGGAGATAATGTGGTCTAAGGTTCAGACAGAGTTCCAGTTCATCCAAATGGTGTTTACTGTGGTTAAGGAGGTCACGGCTCTGTGCAGGAAACTAGAGTTCTTCAATTTTTATGTACAGCTGTATTGCAATGATGGAACAAGGAAGCATTTACATTGACATTTATGCTATTTGGCAGACATCCTTATCCAGAGTGACGGCTTTGCTTAAGGACCCAGCAGTGGCAGCTTGGTAAAGGCAGTTGATCCAAAGTCCAATACTTCAAACACTAAGCTAGCACGTCCACTTAATGTCTATTTAATCATATTGCTATCATTTTGGATTGGAGATACCAGTCAGGCACACCCAATCCAATTTTCTTCACCTATTTCCTCAATGATCACATTTTTATGATCTGTATAGATTTTCCTCAGTGATGTCAAGCCTCCTTCCTAGAGCATAATGCCGCCATACTTTACTGAGTACGGATGAACTTGGCCAGGTGTCTGGGTTTTTCTGGATGAATGTAATACTTGGCATCGAGGCCAAATAGTTCAGGCCTAGTTTGATCCTGAACTGGAATCACTCTTTCTCATTTTTTGCTTTAAGTGCCTTTTTTGGCAATTTCTAAGCAAACTTGATTACTTCCATCAGGCCTGATTGGTTGAGGCATGGTTGTCCTACTGGCACAAGGTTCTATCTGACCGCTGAAGTTCTGTCAGACTGATTTTCAAGTGCTTGGCCCCATGATTAAAGGCCATCTCTCATGCTTTGCTGTTGGTCAGTTTGGAGTATTCGGTTTTGGTGAGTCAGTTTTCCATTTTACTATAAAGTGCTTTTTCTCTATGGTCAAGGCTGCAGAATATGTTCTAGTACCCTTTCCAAAACAACCCAGTAGAGAATGTTGTTTGATTTTGTTACTTTTTTGTGCTCTCAGTTTGACCCCAGAAAGGTTTGATGGATAATCGATGTAAACAAGATTTTTCTGAACTTCTGATTGTTGAAAATAGGGTTTAAATGCTTGTGTAAACAGGGATATTTTTATCCTTTTTGCTTTTAAGGCAATGAATTCAAATCATGATAGAGGGTCTGAATACTTTCAGAATTGCTCATATTGACACATGAATACAAGAATTCAGACTCAGTGACCAAGTCAGGCAGCCAACCAACAGCTCTCTTAACACTTCCACGCTAGAGTTCCAGTCCCTACAATCACCTTCTACTGGTGCCACTGTTTTTCTAATCCATAAAGGCAACTGAAAATAGCAGCTTAATTTTAAAGGTTGGGGTAAAATTTACAGGCTTTGGGTTACTGATCAGAAGGTCCGGGACTCAAGCCCAGCGTCGCCAAGATGCCACTATTGGGCCCTTGAGTTAGGCTGCTCTAACTTTCTCTGCTCCAGGGGTGCGATACTGACCCTAACAAGCTGAAATACTGTACAGTTTGGGTAGGTTTGTGCCCATGCTAGGCTTACATTCTTGCTCCAGGCTGACAGGAATAGGGCCTGAGTGCTCTTCTTCTGTTCTTCTGCATTCACCTCAAGGTTTGGCCTGGATTATTTTTATTCAACTTCAAGAAAAGCTGGTCCTCAAAGTTTTTTTTTTATTATTCCACCTCTTTTTGGACTGAAAGTTAGAGGTATAAGAAAATATACACGGAAATGATCATGAACATTTGTTTGACGATACTTATTGCACTTATAACCAGACTAAGCTTAATTTGTGTTTTAAAAAACAGTATACACAAACCTAAAGACTGCGCTTGCGAGAGTACAGGACACGCTTGACTGCATTCCCTGCCTTCATATTTTTTATGTGATCTTTATTTTTTTACCTCCGAAGGATTGTAGCTTTTAGATGTAAAAAAAACTAGTTAGCGCTCAGCTTCGACTACTAGCCTAATACTAATGTTAATACTAATAATAACTAATCATGGTCAATTAAAATATAGCGAATTAAAAAGCACTTATGAATCATAAGGTAGTTAAGAAGATCGAAAGCAGCCGACAAATTACTCGCGTACAATAACAAAATTCCATTTACACAAATACTTTACACCACTAACCCAGTAGGAGGTGCTCTATACAGTTCTGAGTTGTTGAAAGCTACTAAAGTACATGAAAATCCTGTCGAAGGAACCAGTTTGAGGCGACTTTGCAATTCTTTTTGCTTTCTGACATCCTTTCTCAGATGCACAACATGGTTTTGGTTAGATTAAACCAGTCTAGCCTCTGATCTCTTGCATCATCCAGATTTTTTTCCAGCCCACATGATTGCTGCTTAACGGATGTGTTTGGTTTTTGGCAGGATTTGGTCTAAACTACAGACCTTGCACATGCAGAAAATCTCAGGACATCAATAACAATGCCAAATCATCAAAAGCACATTTGTTGCAATGTAGTTGTTGATGTGAACGTTAAGTTCTTGGCCAGTATGTGTTGGATTTTATTTTATCAAAATGTGTTTTGGTCACCTGACGTCACTTGTGAAAAATTTGGACAATCCTGAAGACAAAAGCTACTAACCAGATACTTTTGAAAAAACATTATATAGCCAGACGTTTGCAGACACCTGGTCAAATTTTTTTATTTAGTCCCACTTTTCTTAGATGATGCTTGTGGAGATTTTGTGCTCATTCAGACAAGATGGTGTTAGTAAAGTCAGGTACTGATTGTAGGTGAGGTGAGGAGGCCTGGGGGTGCAGTCCGCATCCCAGTTCATCCCTAAGGTGTTCAATAGGGTTAAGGTTAAAATTTTAAGCTCAGTTTAAGACAATGGTAAATTTCATGCTGCCAAATCTAAAGGCATCTTATACAGATGTGCCCTAATTTGCGATTTTTGGAAAGAACCACATATGGCTGGGAACGTTAGAGGTCCCAATATTTTTGTCCATATAGTGTAGTTTAAAGTTAAGCTGTTGGTCATTTAAACATTATCCCTGTATGAAAGTGTATGTGACAAATAAAATGTAAATTTGAAAATGAACTATAATAATATATAATATACTTACATGTATATTTAAACAATGTAAATGTATATTGAAAGCATTTTGAAACAAAAAAAAATGTAAAAAAACGCTGATTTGTTTTAATAGAAAGTAATGCAATGGCAATGATTTTTTGGTAGACCTCCCCAAACTCTATATAAAGGGGGTCTGCCAAATGCCATAAATGTAAATATTTCTATTGAAGCATTGCCTAGACTTTAATGTTATAGTTATTTGCCCGAAAGTGATTTCTTTTTAAAATATTGTTGCATTGTTGCTTCTTCTATTGTATATTAACAACTCCTAACTTTTGCCCTCCTTCTCCTCGATCTTCTCTCCCCTATGTTGCTTTCCCACCCTCCCTCCCTACTTGTTAACCGGGAGTAGCAGACTTGCACCGTTATTCTCCGACTCTGACAAGTCATCTTTGTTATGCTTATGGAAGTGATGGAAGCAATGACCTACATAAATCCTCGATTCTCGATTCCCGTCATAGCTCCTCGCCCCCTGTTACATGATCATCCTTCCGATTGTCGGATTCTTCTTCTTAATTTACTGATGCTGGCATGGGAAATATTCGATTCTCACCTGCCAAGATCAGACCTTGTTTCACAACATGTCCGTTGCGATAATAAAAAAAAAAGATCTGTTTTATAACATTGTGAAGTAACCAGCTATACATAATCAAATCTTGCTATAAAAAGTAACAAAAATTACCACAAACTAGCTTTTTTGTTCTTTTAAAGCAAAAACGTGAGGACGTATTGGTTGAAAATGTGTATATTGTTCATTTTTTTATTACCTTTCCCTGTCAACTCTCTCCTGAGGGTGTTTGAAAGCACAATAGCTTTAACTTTATGTCTCGATTATGTTGTGCTGCACAAAAGACGGCTTAAAGCTGGCGCTCGTGTTCTTTCTTTGTCGCTAAGTCCATTACCGTGTTGCGGGGGGTAAAAAAAAGCGTGATGTTTGCTGTAGATCACAACAGTCTCACGTGCCGGCGGGTTGAGGATGCCCTTCTTTAAGGGGTCTTCAAGGTGCACCTATTTATTTATTTATTTATTTTTAAGGCATCAGGAGACGATTTGAACCGAATGCTAATAAAACCACATTGTAGAATTCATTGTCCAATGTTGAGAAATCCATTTTACGGATTCACAGTGATGTTCGTCTCTTTCTCTTAGCATTGGAATTTAAGATTCACTGCTCTTGTAATGGTAGCCAGCGTGACCTCGATCTGCGGAGGGTGAAGGCCCGTGGAGCTTTAATGGGATGAGATGGCAGCTGTGGTTACCTGCTATTTCAGGGCTAAATTATTTAGCTCTTGCTTTCCAAGCCAAAGAAATGCAATCCGCCCAGGCTTCTTCTTTTCTATCACACCGAGCTCGGCTACAACACCGGACACAAGTAAACATGCTTTTAATGGTGCTCTAGCACTTACAGACATTTGCATATATTTTGGTATTCCTATAAAAGCAACGTTTGGACCATTGTATTGATGATTTGAACTGTCGATTTTTATCAAATGCATATTGACAAGACATTATTCTTCTGGGAAAATGTTCTTTGGACAAAACTGGTGAGAGATATTAGCACAACAGCTTGTGCATAGGTGCACAACGGAATGTGATAGAGAATTCTGGCATCTCCAGCCATTAGGATAACTTAGCTATTACCTACTTAACCAGCTGGACTCCACCATAGTCAAGGGGTCATCTTCCCATGCATCGCTAAGGTGACTGGGCTGATCGTGGGTGACCGTGTCTCTGTCTCATTCCTCACTAATGTGGAGATTTCTGTGGGGTTATTCATAATTAGATTTACATTTCAAATCCGATGTCACAACAGTACTAACTAAAGACTTGTTTTATAATAAATGTTGCGTTCGCTTGAGGCTGAGGCAGTTGGAGTTGGAGCCGGGAGACGACAGAGACATAGTAAATACAGCACGGCGTTTGAGGTAGATGGCGCAAGTCAAGTCTTATGGGGGTCCCCAGTTGTTGGGATGGGGGGGTCCCCAGTTGTTCGGGAGGTGTTGGGTCTTTCACTCAGATTCAGCTATTTACAATGTAACACAAAACATTGTAAAAGTGTTTAAGGGCCTGTTTAGGGACCTTTTTTTATTAGTTAAAACATTAAAAAAAGGATAGCAAAGTATCAGGCGATGTCAGGAAAAAATACATGTTAACTTTTTCACCTAGAACAGACATAAACATCGTGGTCTGTCTGGTTTTGTCTGTGCCGGCCTTCCTGTTTTGGTTGCAGTTGACAGCTTTTTTGAGTGCAAAATTAAAATATGTACTGGATTCTTGCCAAATTCTTTCCACAAATATAGGCTACTAGCTTCAAATAAGGGTTGCTTTCGGCATAACCGGGTCTATAAATAATGAAACATTTAAATTAGGTTGAATACAAAACACCTGACATGGAGTGAAAATAACCCTTCATAAAAGTAAAAAAAAGTGGCGATACCTATTCTTAGTTGAACCTAATGGCTCCTCCAGCAGAATAGTGCCCCAGAACAAACCCCTGAAAGCACCCAATGAATGGCCAGCTATTCCCAAGTGGTGTTTTATGAGTCCTGAATTCTACTGAACAACTATGGATAAAGTTGAACTAAAATTCGCAAAGACTAAAATTCGCATTTCAAAGTCTTAATTAATTTTGGACAAGTCTCATTGAAAGCCACAGAACTCACTTGTTTACAGTGGTTGCCTCTAAAGGCTGTGCAATGATAATCAAATGTAATGTGGGAGGTGGTAGATCAATTTTTAAAGCATTGTACCTAGGAACAGGAGGTCATGTGTTTTAATCCCAGTACCACCGAACCCTTAACCCTTAAGTCGCTCTGGATAAGAAACATCTGCCAAATGTAGTAAATATAAGTTTGATGATGGATGACAAATTTATCCACCTCCTCATGTGTCCTCGAGCTAGTTGAGCAAATTAAAAAAAGTAATACTCCTCAGGATAAAAACCATGCAAAAAAAAGAGCAATTAGTTTCGAGTAATGCAGTCGATCCCGTCATATGACATCTGACTACTCGGTCACCATGAAACTGCAACAGAGCTGTGCATATTTGAATTGCAGTTATTATTTTTAGACATCTTCTCCAGTATAATTGGAGACTCGACGTGCAGTCTGGCACTTTTAATTGGTTGAAGCAGACGGGGACAGGTTGACTTTTAAATCTGGTCCTTCTCAAGGACTCTTTTTCATATTAAGTTTTTTCCCTCATCACTGTTGCTTCTGGCTCCTTAATTAGGGATAGATTTTTTTAAATTGAATTATCCTACATTTTTTTAATACACTGTTGCGAAATCCTTAGCCGTCATTATCTATTCCAAATGCTCTGGTGATGCCAGAATATTCCACTACTCAGGGCCGGTTCTAGCCAGTTATATTACAGTGGGCTGGTACAAATAATAGGTGTGCAATCACCCCCCAAATGAGGTAAGAAAGAGACTGAATCGGCCTGGAAGCGCAATCTGTATTCCGATTCAGTTCTCTCCAGAAGCAGGTTGTCACTCACTCAGATCTGTACATCCTGTCTAACACGAGCCTTAGTCATAGTGTGAATTTGAGTGAAGGCATTGTCTGGAGTTATTTCCTTATCCACTACACAGCGGGTTAATATCCTCTGGGTTATTTAATGCATTGTTTTCTATTGCAAAAAAACTATTCAGGAAAAACCTGATGCAGATTATCTTAATGGTCTAGAAAACGCATCCCCTGAGAAGCTCTGTGGATCACCAGGGGGCTCTCAGCGTTCCAGCTCATCCAGTGTTTAGTAGTGTTGAGGTCAAAGCTCTATTGGAGGCCACTGAAGATTTTTTGCACCAACTAATGTACACTAGGAATGTGCATCTTAATGCCTAGTTAAAAATACGATACGTTAAATATACATATGAAGCAGCGTTGTCCCGATGCGACGCAATGCGATACGATTCACTCCTGTTACAATGCAGTGCGATTTGATTTAACAATGCTATGTGATGCTACGCAATTCAACATGGTATTAATAGTTCACTTTTATTTCTTTGCTTCAGACAGACAGCAAATCATCAAGTGCATTCGAACAACCAGGAAGTTACAGCTCTACCTCTGCCATGTTAATCTATGTGACTCTCCATGTGACTCTTGTGACTCTCCATTGTGACTCATATGAACGGATCGACATAGGTCATATGACTCATATGAGTCATATGACTCATGACATATGTGACTCTCCATTAATCTATGTGACTCTCCATGTGACACGCCTCGGTTTCTGTCTGTCGTTAATACTATACGTCATATTCCCATAGCAGCAGCGGTGCTGAGAGAACGCGCTCGTGAGACAGTTTAGCAAGTAGAAATCAATCTACATATCAAATATTGGTCACAAATTATTGGTCTTTACCTGAACAATAAAAGTCTAGAGCATCTACTAATAATTATATCTAAACAAATCGTTTTTAACTGATGCAAATATATAGAAAATGATGCATAATGACACACGAATCTTATTATCTCTTATAAACACCATATGTTAATGGTGCTGGCTTTGTGCACAGGGGTATTATCATGCTGGAACAGTGGGAAAATATAGTGTAGGTGTCCCAATTGATTTGTCCAGATAGTGGCTTTTATTTGAGTTAAAAGAAACATGTTGTGTCGGGTTTTATGGAAATTTTGAAATACCTCCAACAATACGACCCAGTGTGAATAGACAGAGACAGGCGAAGGTCAGTTAGAATTGCTTTTTACGTCTGACACTAATAGATAAATTGGTCCTGTTCGCCGTCTTCACATGTTCGTGGCCTCTAGAGATGTTTTTCCTCACATTATCCACTCTGGGCTATTCTGCCATTCTCTATAGCTTGAGGCTTGATGTGAAGTGCTATTAACCCTGTTATGAAATATTTAGCTGCTGTTATAGTTGCTATGGCTTCTGAATGAGCCAGTGCTTGCCTCTTGCTCCGCTCTGGGCACGGAGAACTGGGTCACAAGTTTGGCAAGCTTCCATAAAGCTGGCCTCATCTCACTCCTACTAACCCATTTTGAGCGAGATCAGAGCATATAGCACAGTCAGAATGCGTCTTAATCCTAGTCCAGGATTAAAACTCGGTTCATTGAATACACTGTATGGACAAAAGTTTGTGGACCCCTCACCATAACATTTATGTGTGCTTTTTGAGCAACATTTAGTCTCTTTTCGCTGGTATACTGACCTTCAGTCTTCTGTGAAGATATTGCATTAGATTTTGTGAAGATTCCCATTGTGCTCATTTTGCTTCAAGGGTGTAAGAAAGGTCTATAGCGGGCCACATAAGATCTTCCACTTCAGCCAAGTAAACCATATCTACAAATGCATTGTCATGTTGGAGCTTATTGGGACTTCCTATAGAATTGTGCATATTTAAATTTGTGGTAATTTATGGTAATTTATGGTTAAATCCACAAATGGCTAAACAGGTCAGGTGTCTCTAAACTTTTTACATTTTTGTATTATTATTTTGATTATGTTTATTTATCCTAAAAACGTCCTTATCTGCACTGGACCTTTTCCTTTTTTTTCTTCCTATTACTCATATCCCCTTTTTTCTTTCTTTCCACAACTGACCTAGTTCATGTTCATGAAGGAGTTATTTCCTACTGCACCAGAGTGCAAATGAGATACTGTACATGATTAGCAGTAGTGCCAGAAAAAATCTATTCATTTTTTTTTCCTCTCAGGCATGCTGTTGCACGTCTTCCTGCTGAGCTGATCCGTCTATCCGTCTCCTCACCTGTAGCCGTCTTGATGAAATGTAGCCCTGCTAGTGTCGGTTCCAGCTGTCATGAACGCAGCAGTGATTTCCGGAAAGGTATGAAATCTCCCTTTGAAATCGAATTAATTGGAATCCGTTCGACTTTGTTAGCGTTGCAAGTCATGGTAATTAGAATTTGGTTTTATTGATGCTCGTGTGTATAGAGTGAAGCTGGGTTGAAGTTTCTCCTGAATTCCCTGTCATTTGTCTTCATTAGATTAATTTGATTCCTCATGTATGGGAATAGAGCCAAGAGCTGCCACACAGCTTTCTTGTCCAGACTGAACTGCCACATCCCCATTGCTTTACCATGCTCCTACTGAGCTGCCAGATCTTGATCAAGAGCTTGAGATCCCCAATGAGCTTCCATGTCCCTACTGAACTAAAACATCTCAATTGACCAACCCTGTCTCTTCTGAACTGCCACTTTCCTGCTGAGCTTTCATGTCCATACTGAACTGCCTCTTTCTTGCTGAGCTCCTACATCCCAAGTGAGTGCAACTTTCTTGCTAAGCTCCCATGCTACTACTGAGCTGTCTCTCTCATGCTGAGCTACGATGTCCCCACTGAGCCACCATATTCATACTGAACTGCCACTTTAGTGCTGAGCTACCATGTTCCAACTGAGATGCCACATCCCAATTGAGCTCTGATATCCCTACTGAGACACAATCTTCATACTAAACTGCCACTTTCCCTACTGAACTGCCACATATATTGGGTAATGTAAATTGGCACAAACAATCCCTCGTTGGTCCGAGAGACAGAGCTTTGCTTCAAACCCTGATCCAAGGTCCTAACAAAAACCGGGAAAGTCAGACAATGTCTTACGTGCTGCGACACACGGGTGATGACAACAATGAAGAGTCATTACTTATAGGCCCCAGCTGGCATGCTATATTTCCCTTTCAATTAAATTAATCAGGCAGTCGAGTCGTCCTATCGTAGCAACGGTGGCAGTTTATTGCATTTTTTTTGCCTCGACTGTATGCTTGACGTCATGAAAAACAATTATTTTTCAGTGTATGTGCGCGCTCCTGGCAAATTGACAGCGCAATATCCTTTTATAAAATCATAAATGCCAAATACAAGCCTCAAAACTGGGTTTCCGAACCAATCTTAATCGTCAGATAATTTTTTTTCTTTTGTTGACAAAAATGTGTTGTACGTGTCATTTCCTGGAGTGAGAAAATAGTCTCTTATGGGTGCTTGGATTTCGAATAAACAAACAAATGAAGCAGAATCCGAGATATTAGCATAGGAAATTAAAGTTAATTTTGGTAAACGTTTTTTCTTAATAGTGTGTGTGTGTGTGTGTGTGTGTGTGTGTGTGTGTGTGTGTGTGTGTATATATATTCGATTCAGACAAACAGCAAATAATACTTGAGTAATAATTTACTCAAGTGCAATTTTACATACATTTTCAACAAAACCAGATGTTCTTTTTCTGTTCTGTTCGCAGGAAGATGCACCTCTGCCTCTGCCATGTTAATCTATATTCTATGTGACACCCAGGACACGCCTCCGTCTCCGTAGAGTTGATACGCCATATTCACCTAGCAGCAGTGGTGCAGAACGCGCTGGAGAAACAGTTAAGTGAGAAATCAATCTACATAACAAATATTGGTCATAAATTGATGGTTGCTTTGTAAATAATAAAACTATAGAGCATCTACTCATCATTTTATATAAATTAGAGGGTCTTTTTTTTACTGACGCAAATACCAATATCATTTTATATACATAAAATTATGTTTGTTATTCATACGGATTACGGCTTAATGGAAAAAGAGTAAAAGATGGCGGTGTGCGTAAGGGGTTCCAGAGTGGCCCGTGGTACGATGATGACCCTATTCATATGTTTTCACGTGGGTGAATCAATTCTATGGCAATTTCCTGTTCTGTAAACCATCACAGCATGATTGCGGTGAAAGTGGTTTTCCATGACGTTGGAAAGAAACACTAGATGAGTCTTTTGGCGTATTTACTGTATTTCCCTCTTTTTTTTTCCCCCTTACAATAGACAAATTTATTTAAATATGGTCATAGCATATATATATATATATATATACTATTATAGAAGCGAGAAGCAGGCTTTAGTAATAGCTTTCGCCAGTAGATTATATAATCTCCAAACACTATTGGTACAGTCCTTTTTTTCTCTTCATTCTCATTCGAACAATGTGTTTGTTTTTACAAAGCAAATGCCAAAAGTCTCAGTCGGTTATCAGAAGAGGAAGCGTTGACCTGAGACCTCTGACATGACGAATAGTGTCTCCGGGAACTGCAGACAGCACGTGTCCCTGAATCCACCTGACATCCATCAGGAAATGTGCGGGCCTCTGCACGTGCCTCCTCAGTTTGTCGTTTTTCTGTAACCTGGAATCTGCAAAAGACAAGGAAAAATCGGGGAAAAAATAAAGATGGCATAAAAAGAACATTAATATTGTTGAATATGTTAAAAGTTAAATATTCTATATATATAATAAAAAAACATGTTAATGATGGTAGTATTGCGTTTTGATCGAAATGAAAGGATTCTGTTCATCACACTGTTACATTCTAAGCTCTGAAAAGGTGCCTAAATGTCCCTTTGTCCAGTTTTGCGGTAATACAAATCAATCGAACATGGAAAAACTAGAGCTCAGAAGATCCATTGTCCTCGTCTATTTCGGTGCACGCTGCATGCGAGCCGAACATGTGCCGAACCTCGGCATTTCATTCAGAGAGGGGGAACGAAATGTCAGCAGAAGTCATCAGCGTTTGTGATGTCATGCATTCAGCAGCAGCTGTAGAATTCACTCCTGTCTGCCAGCAAAGACATTTATTGGGTCGTCTTACTTTTCCAGCCATACTGTATGTGCTTCATAATTACACTACAGTAGTTTGTGGACACCTGACTATTCATATGTTCTTTCTGAACTCCACATTTAGTCGGGATTTACAGTTATAAAAACATCACTCTACTCAGAATTCGGTTGTGGAGATTTGTGCTTATTCACAATGGTGTTAGTAAAGTCAGGTGAGGTGAGAAGGCCTGGGGTGCACTCAGTGTTCACATTTATTCCAAAGGTTTTCAACGGTTTAGTTGAGTTCAGAGCTCTATAGGAAGCCACTCACGATCTTCCCATGAATCAGTACAAATCTCCATAATCACACTATTATTAGAACAGCAAACAGGGACTGAATGTGGAATAGGACGTTCAAATGGCACTAAAAACCTCAGTTGTCCACAAACTTTTGTCAATATACAGTATGTCGATTTGTCCATACAACATAAACCCATTATAAATGTGTCCTAAGTTACCCTGATTTAAAGGCCGTGTAACCTGACTAAAGCTTACTCTCAGCCAGGCCTCTGACATCTGTCACAGACCCAAGTGTGTTAGTGGAGCAACAAAATCTGCCAACCAGTAGCTCCCATCTGCTTTCTCCAAATGAATCAGAAACCGAAGGCGTTTAAATGATTCATTTGCACATTAGGCACGAACAGTTGTTGACACATCTGTGGGAAACGAAGGGGGTAGAAACGAAATATGGTAATGTGTATGTAAAAACCTATACTGTATATAGACTTATTAGTTATTCTTCTATTTGAGAAGGATCAACAGCCGGTTCTGGGGGAAAAATACACCAACCAGACATAACATTATGACATAATAAATTATAAGCATGGAGTGAGTAACACGGATTATTTTTTCATCATGGCACCTGTTAGTGTGTGGGATATATTAGGCAGCAAGTGAACATTTTGTCCTCGATGTTGATGTGTTAGAAGCAGGCAAAAATTGACGTGCGTAAAGATTCAAGCGAGTTTGACTAGGGATAATTGTTGTGGCTAGACGATCCTTTTAGAGCATTTCCAGAACTGCAGCTCTTGTGGGGGGCGGAGCGAAAACTGGCCTGTGTGGTCCAATCCAGCAGATGAGCTACTGTATCTCAAATTGCTGAAAAAGATGTTAATGCTCGATGCGTCGTGACTGTTTTGGCAGCAAAAGGGGGACCAACGCAATATTAAGCAAGCGGTCACAAAGTTAACAATGTAGATAGGAAAATTCACGATCGAGAAGGGTGCCAGTCCAGACATTTTCACCCCTAAAGAACATTTACTACATAGCCAATCTACAAGTTTCCACGGAAGGAAATTGGAGAACCCAGAGGAAAACTAAGACACAAAAAGAACCTGTGCATAAACAATCCACAGCCTAAATTATCCAGCAGACACTGTGATCTACAAAAACATGACCATACCCAGGCTCTTCCATGTTTTGTCACCCAATTTCCAAACACTTGGACTCACAGACACAGTTTCAAAATACTCTGTTTGTTTTGTCTGATTTGCACAGTATACCCATATTTTGACTCTGTAAACTTGTAAACTTTTCACCCAGTTTAAGTCTTTTTTTTTTTTTTTTTACACACTATTATAGAGCGTGTATTTTTTTAAACCCAGTGTAAATGATGACTGTGATCATTTCGGGACCTCTTTTGCCTTTATGTAACAAACGAGGCAATTTAATGGAATGAAGAGTTATATAAATGTACACATTTATTTCCTTTGAAAAATCCTGCCTTAGCATGAATAACAGCTTTACACACTTTCTGCAAAATTTCTCCAAACTTTCATCTGAGATACTTTGCCATGCCTCTTGGAAAACGTCTTCATTAACTGGAGATTTCTTTCAGACTTTGTGATCCAGTTCATCCCCGAGCAGTTCGATCGGATTTCTGTGTGGTGACTGGGCAGGTTATTCCATGATAGATAACACTCCAGATCTCTAAATAAGGGCTTGGACGTACGATTCAGGTCATCATCTTGTTGCATGGTGAATTCAGTTCCAATGAGAAGCAGTCCAGAAAGAATCGCATGCCATGTCGATTCGGTATTCCTTTTACAGTGAACGTTCCCTGCTCTAAAACAACCCCAAACCATTAAGCATGTTTGACTGTGGGGATGAGGCAGTCTGCTAACATTGTCTTACAGATTTATCTGTCCATAGAACTTTCACTGTCCAATTCTCGTTTGTGTTTTCCAGTGTTTCCAAACATTTGATGGGCAAATTTTGACTTGAAAAAGACACCCGCATTTTCTTTTGTTAGCGAATAAAGTTAAACGTCATTGGTTTATCGTCTGAAAGGGCTGCTTTGTAAGCCTCGCTTTTGAAACCTGATGTATTTCAAGGTAGACGTGTAAAAGTGTAAGGTGAAGACCAGGTCTGATAAGCTGCTTAGCATTACCACTTCTTGGATTTCTCCCAGTTAGTCTGCATTTTAATCCTTATGATTTATCCAAGCAACCAAAAAAAAGCAAAAAATTTGTTTCATCAAAGGGAGTCACTGTACACTGGTCATCCTAATGCCCGCTGCCTTGTCACATGACTAGTGCAGCTCTGAGAGGATCAGCCTTTTTTTTTCTTTTCTCGTGCCATTCCCACTGCCATGCATCCGTTCATGCGTTCGCGGTGAGGTGCAGATTAAGTGAAGATGGATTACAACTCGGACAGGCGTACATACAGCAAAGCCATGGGGGATTCGAACCGGCCCTATTTATGTCCAGCTGGATGCAAACGAACACTGAGTCGATTCATTACCACGCGGTTAGCTGTAAGCTCAGCCACAAAATGAAAAAGCCTTTCATTCAGAGATTACGTTAAGAGGATTTGTGTTAATCATTAGAGGTTCAGATGTGCATTGGGATGTTATAAGTGTTGCATTGTTGAGTTGAAAAGAATACACTGCAGATTGTATGTATTTATATGTGTATATATAATTATATATACATTAGGGGTTTAACTGTATAATAAATGATGGTATGGTTCGTTAAATCCAAAAACAATTTGTGTTTTTGCTTTAAACTAGTGAAGAACTAGTAGATGCATTTATGCATTTCGTTACGCAAAATGTTTTCCCAAACTAAAAAAGTACACATATATAAAAAATGTCATTTAAAATATATCCGCCAGCTTCATCGATAGAGCTTCCTGCAAAGCCTGAGAGCAACTCCAATCCCATGCAACCACTGCAGCCTCCAAATATGGCCGCCATGGACTCAAAATCCCAGAATACATGAATTATTTCCTGGGTCTTGCTGCTACGGATTGAGCTCAGGTGTGCTAATTTACACAGTAGAAAAGGAGACTCATGAAAACCACTTGTAGTTGTTCTACACCTATTTACAAATCTGGGACACCAAGAGCTACTGCTGACAGCGTTGAGACGGAGAATCAAATTTAATATAATGTAACAATGTGATCCATTGATTAAAAAAAAAAGTGTGCATTGTATACAAGTTGGCATTTGTATTGTTCTGCATCATTTTTTATATATTTATTTTACTACGGAGGTCGAGGCGTGTCCTGAGAGTCACATAGAATATAAATTAACATGGCAGAGGTTGAGTTGCATCTTCCATCTTCCAAGAGTTTCATCTTCTTCTTTTTTTTTGTACTACAAAGGCCTGTTTGTGAAAGGGGCCATGCGTTAGAAGTCTAAAGGCACTTAAGTAAATTGAGAATTTTCTGTCCGTCTGAACCAAAGAAATATAAGCAAAGGATCTGTACCATTGTACCATGATTTAGGTTAATACGGTTTCGTGTCTTAAGAAATGATGTCATCTTTTTAAAAAGAATTACATCAGCATTTCATAACTGATTAAATATACAGTATATATTAGACTCGGACGTATCCTGCAGCATCAGACTGTTCCTTCTGTCCTTCGAAGGCAGACTCAGTTTCATAACAGACAAGCTTTACTCATTCATTTCTGCCAGGAACAGATGGCTGTATGCATCTGCTCTCAACAGTCAACAATCCATGATTGGTTAGAGTATCACACGTTTTACTTGATGGGGTCAGGAATAAAGAAACGAACTACGTTTCCTATAACGCACTGCGTTGTCACAGGTCACATCACACCTTAATTACGTTTACGGTAATTAGCTGTATATACACTATACGGACAAGTGTTGGGATATCTGACTTTCCTAGCTACATGTGATTTTTCTGTAAAATGTTATAAAATGCTTATGTGATCCATGAAGCTATGGTGTACATAGGAAGGAAGATGATCAGCCTGCTTTGCTCTTTCCTAAGCCTTATTGGATACCTTTGGGATAAATTGTAATATTGAAGGTACCCAAGGTTTCCTCACCTCAGCTACACCAGGAGTTGGCTGAATGAGCCCAATGTTCCAAAAGCACACAGTAAAATCTGGTGGAACATCTTCCCAGAAGAGTGGAGGTTATTCTAGGAGCAAAAATGGTAAATTGGATGTTTAATAAAGCACATTATGTTCAATAAATTCGACCGACGTTTGTCCAGATGGTCTTCAGGTTATGTTTTTTGTTTCACGTTCTCATCCATTCATTTCATTTTGTACAATTGCACTCTATTAGATGAATCATCTGCACTTGCATCCACTTATCCTTGTTATATGACAGTTGGCACACTGGAAAATTTGCTATTTGCTGCATAAATGCACACGGTACATCTGGCTTTATTTAATGCAATTGAGACATTTTATGCCTTTTTAAAACTTTCTTGCCTTTTTTTTAATCCTCCATGGTATATTATGTAAATGAGTTGTCTCACATTGTCATAGTGAGAATGATTAGGAATAAGAGGTGAGATTTCTCATGTTTTGCTCACAGGCGTTAAATTGAGCTCGAATTAGGTACTTCCTGTGCATCCGTCAGTTTAAAACGATCACTTATTAGTACAAGATACAGACTAAGGTTGGGAGAAGCAATCAAATGTTGATGGTGGTGGTGATGATGACCTAATTATTTGTAGCCCCCTGAATCAGATCTTTCACACAGCCAAATGTCCACTTTATGTAAATTCTATGCAATATTTTTTGTCTTTGTGGTTAAAATACTACAAAGAAAAAATACAACAATTGGAAGAAATACGCCGTCAATGCTTCTGTTTGAATTTCATTCCTTTACGCTGGTATGGTTTCTTCTTGTTGCATGTTGTCCCTGTTTTAGATGTTTTTCCCCGGCTGTTTGTACAAGTAGAAATATTTTAAGAATAAAGTCAAAAATTGCGATATAAAGTCGAACATACTAGTGTTTAACTCTTTCAGGGTCTTTGATTATCCTTATGGTGTCTTCAGCAACAATATTCTTTATCGTTCTCGAATAGCATGCAGATGTAAGCATCGATATCCTTAGAGTCGACCTCTGATCACTATTTCAGACTGAACCTTTTTTTTCTAAATTCTAAATAAATTAAGCTTCCTACAGAATCGCTGCAGTGTTCGTTTACTAATTATAACATCGAGCTGCTGCGGCAAAAAAGACAGAAATTCCTAATTGCTTAATCCTAAACAAAAGTCAGATTTAACCACATTTTTTACATCAATTTTTTATTTTTTTGCAATTCTGTGATTTTTCTCAAAATATTACCACTTAAATCTCGTATTGCTACGATTTTATTCTCAAAATATTCCGACTTTATTCTTGTACTGCAATGAATTTTTTTCCCATCATTTCGATTTTATTCTCAAAATAATGACTTAATTCTCGTAATATTCTTTTTTTTTTCTTTTTTTTTTACTATCCACATTTTACCAAAATCGCTGTCAAAGAAACCCCTTGTACAGAATTCATTTAGAAAGTACTCTCATCTCATCTGTTTTGCTCTTGACCCGAGGCCAGGATGAGGTCAATTCCACAATTGTGCAGTAGACCTTGACCTTGAGGTCTATGCGAAGACGTTGATTTTTCTTGCTTGTGGCTAAAGTACAGGTTGGGTTGTTCTTTGCCTTCCACTACCTGAAGCACTATGGTCACCAGTCCTTTTTGTATCTGTTTTTAAAATGTAAAAAAATAAAAAAAAGAGAGAGAGAGAGCACGCAGAGTGATGTAAAAGTATAATGGTGCACCTTTAAAGTGAGGAAAAAGCTGTTAAGATCTTGTGGTCCCTCTTTAATGAGGTCAGTTAGCAACCTGGTGAACAACAAACCTATAATAACTAGCTTCAAATTTTTTTTTTTTTAGGACTTGGCGCTCAATTAGGCCACAATTTCTACACAATTTGGGCAGGCACTATGCTCCAAATGAGAGCCAGGCTGCCATGATTCCACCCATCCAATTTTACACGGACTACTGATTACATTAGATTTCAATTCAACTTTGTCATTGTGCAGAGTAAAAGTACAGGACCAATGAAATGCAGTTAGCTTCTAACCAGAAGTGCAAATAGCAATGACACTTCTTTTGGGTTTTCTTTGAGTTGCCCATGCTGGGATACGCCACCCAGTGGTCCTTAGTGTGGCAAACAGTGGCTCTAGACCCGTTCCCCAATCCACCTTGGTAGGCGAAGCAGCCTTGGTTTGTTAAAGTGGTCCATGAGTGTATATTAGTTTGAAAGTTCTAGAAAAACTATGCACGATTCAAGTATTCTATTGACCCCAATGGGTTCACACTATGTGAACAAATTCACACCCACAAGTAGGGGCATACACCAAAACTTCCTGTCCTACTTCCTTCCTCCTTTCTGTCCTGCCCCATCTTAAGCACTTAAATAAAGTCATTTGATTAAATCAGCATGGATGGGTAGGGGGGGGGGCCAGCTTTGTTACTGAACAACAGGCAAGATGGTCACTTTAGTCAGCGTCAAACAAATGGAGAAATGGAAAAAAGTCGTGATATGGCCGGAGCTTGCACATTTCTTATTTTATTTTGCAAAACTGTTCTGTGTGCTATTTGGTCACAGCTAGTTCAGGCGGCTAAGACAGTAAACCACACGTACGCCGTTCTTGCTTCACAACTTTTTCACAACGTTGTCACTTCTCAGCCACGCTAATGGTGTTTCCGAATTGTCTCGAGCAGGCTGCACTTGGTGTATGTCGAATTTCCATTTGAATTTATCTCAAGTCAAAGATTTTAAATATTTCAAGACAAGAAATAGAAGGAAAAGTAGTTCCACGTCTGGGAGGTAGCAGTCGGGTGTCGTCTCATGTTGAACTGAAAAAGAGGCTTGTCGCATCAGGTGAATGGTGGTGATGCATGTGGACAGTGTTGAGGTCATCAAGGGGTTGAACACCTGATCTTCTGATCAGTAACCCATAATGACTTAGCTACCACTGGTTGGGGGAGAATTCCCTGCTTACTGTGGCTCCATGAATGAGCAACCCAAGGAAACCCACTATATTGTAGATACAGCAATAATACAATAATGGATTTAAAATCTATATCGGTTTAAGGTGCAGCCAGTTTCATAACGATCCCTAAAATGCTATAACGAGCTCGCTAACAATATTTTGTGAGGGGAACTGGAGAACCTAAAACGTTTTTAAATTAAGTTCAAATTTAGCCCTTTTTTTTAATTCAAGTACGGGACTTGTTTTTTTTGCAAGGGGAAAACAGTTCCTGAGATATTGAGTATTTAGGAATCGAAAATGTGGTCATTATTATGAGCGACAAAAAAAAACAGAAAGGAAACTGCAGCATTATTCATTGCCATCATTTAAAAAAAAAAAAGGCTTTTAACGAATATGCAAATTGAAAATGGTTTGCAAGCCATGTCTCAATCCATTCCCCCTGCTGCACCAGCGCTGCATGACCTGAATTTGCACACCGCAATTTCATGATGCAACACTCTTTTGTGACAGAGTAAACACGTTCAGATATTAATAATTGGATACTCATTTACATAATATGGATGGTAAAATCAAAAGTTACAATTTAACGATGTGATGCCGTGATTTATAAAAGTGTGCAAGTGTGGCGTTTGCATCGTTTTGAACATATTTGCATTGGTAGGAAAAAGAATTCTATTTAATTATTAGTAGATTGATAGATGCGCAATACTTTTATTACTATTTAGAAAGTGTCCAATCAGCACTACTGCTGCTGTGTTAATATACGAATGTAAATATAACAACACTACGGAGACGGGGGCGTGTCCTGAAAGTCACATGGAAAACAGATTAACATGGCAGAGGTAGAGCTGCGTCTTCCTGGAGACAGAGCAGGAATAGAAAGTCTGGTTTAATTGAATCTTTTGTCTTTTTTGCACTACAAAAGCCTGATTTGCAGTCTGTCTGTACCAAAGAAATAAAAGCGAACTATTTGTGCCATACTGAATTGCTTAGTCTCGTTGGCAACGCATTTAGATGCGAATCGCATCGCCCTCCGTCATATAGATGCACATCCCTACTGCAAATTCATTGCACATTTGGCCAGATTCACTAGATTCAGATTGATTTACAGATTATCATGTTCACCAGAAAGGCTAATACAGAAAAATGCTAATACGATTTTTGGGTGGGTTTGTGCGCTTTTGAAGCATCAGGTGTGTTTTTCGGTGTTTAAACGGTTTGCATGAGGATCCGTTCATTCCCAGATTCTCCAGGGGCAGCGCGGATACAGAGTAGCATGTACTCTTTAAATATTTATACGTGCCTTTTTTCAGGGTTCAGTAAAAAGAAGAGAACACTGCTACAATTCCTCACAGCCTGCTCGAGGGTACGTGGTGTTATATGGCCTAGGCCTTTTTAAATCGACTACATAAAATGATGTCAACAACAACACTTCAATTTAAAGTCACTACATGTTGTTTTGTAATGAAACAACAACCATTAAAAGCATAAAACTGATTGATCCAATGATGGTTGTAATGATTACAGGGCTGTTGTATAGGTACAGAGTCTAGAAGAGTCGGATGTTGGTCCAAACTGAGCAAATCCAAATCAATATAACATCCCTGTTTGGGCATTTAAATGGTGTTGAGACCATGTAGGAATTGTGTTGGGGTCTGTGGATTTTGTTGGGGCTCTGGGGAGCATGGTGATGGTCTAGATGCTGTTGTGGGGGTGGATGGGAGCAGGTTTGGAGTCTGTGGATTTTGTTGGGGCTCTGGGGAGCATGTAGATGGTAATGAGGCCATTAAGGGGTTGGGTGGGAACAGGTTTCGAGGCTGTGGATTTTTTTGGGGCGCTGGGGAGCATGTGGATGGTTTTGATTCTGTCGTGGGGGTGGATGGGAGCAGGTTTTGGAGTCTGTGGATTTTGTTGGGGCTCTGGGGAGCATGTGGATGGTCTTGATGCTGTCATGGGGGTGGATGGGAGCAGGTTTATAGTCTGTGGATTATGTTGGGGCTATGCAGAGCATGTGCATAGTCTTGATGCTGTCGTGGGGATAGATGGAAACAGGTTTTGAGGCTGTGGATTTTGTTGGGGTACTGGGGAGCATGTGGATGGTGGAGTGGGAACAAAGGGTTGGGTGGGAACAAGGTTAAAGCATATGAATGGTGTTGAGGCCATAATTAGATTGGTTGGTGATGGAGTTAACTAAATTTGATTGTGTTGAGGCCCTGAATGGATTGTGAGAAGATGGGGTTAGTGCCTGTTGATGGTGTTGAGGCTTATTAAAGACAGGGTTGATGGCGTTGACAGCGTGAAAGGATGGGGTAAGTACAAGCTTGGTTCATGTGAGGGGTTGGGTGAGAACAGGGTTGGAGCATGTGGATGGTGTTTATCATCTAGGGATGGGGTGGGGACAGAATTTGGACTGTGTTGATGGGGGACATGGGGACGGTGAGGGGATTTAAAAGTTTCTTGCCTTACGTTTTTGATTATTTGCATATACTTTACAAAACTGGAAGCATTTATTGCATCATCCAGCAAATAGCTTAGTGAAGCATTCTATGCTTTACTTCAGACAGATGCAGAATAACTGCAGCCTCTTTCATTTGGAGAAAGACCCTGTAATATTTAATGGTTTTCTGAAGCTGTAATTAAGCTGGACCACGAGCCCTCCTGCTGATATCCAGACCAGTCATTATGAAGTCTAATGGCTCTATTGTGTACCAGAAATAGCCAACAAAAACAATAAGAACAGAGAAGAAGCTGATTAATTGGTATTTGTGTCTTAAAGCAGCACAAATGTGATCGCCAGAGAGCGCATGGCTGCACTGGCACTTTAAACGGGACTGCATTATGCAGTATACTGTAATCAGTGGATAAATTATTGGCACTGGTGAAAATAGAAAGTCAACATTTCTACACTTGTGCACTCTTTAAGGGTTCTTTGGATGATGGTGTGTAGCTGATTTGAAGTAGTCTGACTTGAACTATTGCCTGTTAGAAGTTCCTTTAAATAGGCTTTAATGGTTTTCCAAGAGGAACAAGCCCAAATATAGCTTATCCAAAGCAACTTGCATTCTTTTCATGCGGATCACCTGAGCAACTATGGGGTTAGGGGCCTTGCTCAGGGGCCCTCAGGGGAGTGGTAGGAGTGGTAGCTTTGGTGAGGCTAGGATTTGAACTCACAACCTTTTGGATCTGAAGTCAATGCCTTAACAACTGAGCAAATTTTTTTTCCAGATTGAAGATCTTAGCTACAACATTATATGGATAGAATGTATTTGGACTTTTTTGGATTTATTTGTTTTTTATCCCCAACTTTTTAAACACAAAATTATACAGGATGTCTTCATGAAATTGTCCCTTTACCTCATCTAGGGGACTCGAATCTGTTCAAGTATCACAATGCCATGAAAATATGGTTCACATTTGATGGGAGAGCTTTATCAAGCTCTGACCTTAACCCTATGGAACACCAATGGGATGATCTGGAATGCTGAGTGCAGTACTAAAGACCTTGTTATGGAATGACCACAAATCTCCAAAGAAGTCCACTCCAAAAATCGAGTGAAACATCTTCCCCTAAGAGTTGAGGTTGCCATAAGAGCAAATGGCAACTCGCCACAGAATGATGTGTTCGAAAAGAAAATACACACAAGTGCGTCAAGCAATTGCAGGCACTTTCTTCAGAAATACACTGACGGATGGTTTTACATGGCTTTTCATGTCTCGAATATTAAAGAAGTCATAAACCCTTATTACATGAAGGTTGTGCTGAAGGGTTGTACCATTTTAAAGCTTTTATTTTTGACCAAGCCTTCAATCAAAATAACAGGTTTCTCGTGAATGGGCCTGCATCCTCATATACGGGTGTATAAACTATGGCAATAAGAAGTTGTGATCTGTGAACCATGTGCTGTGTTTCAATCCTCCACCAGCAAGGTCTGGTATCTATCATGTGATTGCACTTTAGCTGTGCAATACCCATTTTAAATTGCGTTTGACCTTCAAATGAATGTTAGTGCAGTGTCTTAAATATAGATAACACATCTGTAACTATTATAAAATATGAACCTATCCATACTATTAATTTAGTGTAGCAGGCCTTTTTTTTTTAACCCAGTGTACTCATCAACCATTTCTCTAATTCGGTATATGAATCTCTCCCACCCCAATCTTCTCATTGTTTTGACTACTAGCTAATACCCTATTAAACCAAGGCCAGTTCTCTCAGACAGCAGGCGGTGGGGGTGGGTGCTAAGAACGAGGGGTGATTTTTGTGACACATTTTTTATTTTTTTCCATTCCAGGGGGAACAAACACTGAAAAAGAATATGAAATCTATTGCACCTTTTCTATTCATTTGCATATACTGTATGTGAGGTTTAATTGCAGAACACTCGAGGGAAGCTTATGGGGAAAAAAAAAAACGTCGCACAATAATTAAGTTCTTTCCGAAATAAATTAATTGGTTAATTACAAATGCGCAGATCAGCCATACAATCAAAACTACTGTCAGTGACATGAATTTCAAGCATTTAATTATCTCACTAAAGTGGTACCGTTGGTTAAAATACAATACAATAGCTAAAATAAAAGCCCTGGATGACGAACATTTTTGCTCCATTGTACTCTTTTCATGGTAACAAGTGTGAAAGTGCCCTGGAGGTTCCTAGAAGCTTTGTACCTTTTTATTGCCCATATTTTTTCAGATTTACAGTCTGTTGAAATAAAAATGAGCTAAAATCCTCATCGTATAAAAAGTTCTCTCACCCATGAACTCTACAATAAGGATAATATCTTCTAGCACTGCTTCACTGGTCCCACCATCTATCAGGGTAAGAGGGAAGAATACATCTAGGCTTCGATTTTGGCGAAGGTTGAACGAAAGTAAGGGTTTTTTCAACAGAGTTTTAGGCTGATGGTGTCCTCAGGTTGCAACCTAGTGAACCAGTTATTCACAAAACCTCGGATAGCATGTTTTTTGGGGGGTTTTTTGTCCGTTTGTTTATTTGCAGTTAAAGGATTTCTCTAAACTACAGTTTAAGCAATGTGTGTGTGACGATTCTCAGTCATCCATGCACTGTTATCTGGAAGTTGAGTCATGTGAAGGATCCTTGACCCTGAAGCATCGAAATTTGGGAATCCTGCACAGACAGCAGAAGCTTCTCGAATGAGTAGTGAAATGTTTCACTAGAACCAGACATGATTTAACCTTCAGAGTATAAACTGCCAACAAAAGCCAGCAGCTTGGCCTATTTGGGACAATTTGGAAAAGCGTTCTTGGTGACTTGGGTCAATTCCAAGTGTTTAAAGAACAAATGATTAGGAATATTCTAACGAATGTACAATTAAAATTAGTTTTATATTGATTTGTTATTAAAATTGAGTCCAAGTCACTTCTTTTCTTTTCTTTTTGTTGTTGTTGTAACCTACAGTAGCACCATTTTAAACCATGGCATGGTTTTAATTTGTTTTCTCAGGTTGAAGCAAATGAAATGAAATTTAGAACCTATTCTGATCTTATCCTGCAGACAGCAGGTGGACAGTTGAGTCACCACCGAGGCACGTTCTGTATTGACCATGAATTCTGTTTTCTGTCTACGCTTCAGAATCTAATGGTCAGAACCTTGTTTTTTCCTAGTAAACATTCAATTACTGTGGCTGGTGAATATTTTGTAGCCAAGAGCCCCTTAAATACAGAGTCGAACATGGTTTTTGAGACACATGCATGTTCAGTTTTGTGGACAGACCAAATTAGAGATTTTTGGCACTAACAAAAGATTTTATGTGAGACTGAGAACTGGAAAGATGTTAGCAGACTGCCTCACCCCCACAAACATTGCGCTGAAGCCTAAATAGTTTGGGTTTGTTTTGGAGCAGAAAAAGTTTTTGTTCCACATCCACACTAATAAGCTTTCGTTAAAAAAAACGCATGTTTTTTTTAAACGTTCTCGAAAGTGGATTAAGTTGAAAATGGCGTTTTCGTTTCGGAGTGTGGACTGTGAAAACAGAGGCTTTCGTAAAACGATGACGCATTTTTATTCGTCGCCAATGAGCCCGAAAGAAAATAAACGGCAGGAGGAAATGATCCAAGTCGTACGTTTTCGCTGTTTCGGGAACGTGAGCGTTTTCAGGCGCTACGGTGTGGATGAGCAAATTTTTGGGAAACGATTGAAAACGAAAGGGTGCACCCGGAGCATTTTTGGAGAAAAACACAGTTTTCAAATTGACCTATATTAGTCTACACTAAGCCTACTTCCAGGTTCACCATACGAGAAAACGATGAGCTGAAGCACACGTCCAAAGCGTTATTTAGAGAACAAACCGAGTATCATCATGGAATTCCCTGCCCAGGCACCGCACCTAAATCCTATTAAACTCCTCTGGGATGAACTGGATCACAAGAAAGCAGCTGGTCAAGAACACCTTTGGGAAGTTTTAATAAAGGCATAGCAAAGTATTAAACGTTTGAAGATGTCCTGATTCCGAGAGTGTGAAGCTGTTCTTCACGCTAAGTTTGTACATCTATATTTGTTTGTTTAAAGGAAATCTTCCTAGCATTAAATGACCTCGTTTATTAGATAGAATTTGGGCAAAATCATTAGCAATTAGCATCACAATTTTCCTAGCATCTAGCATGCTAGGCATAGTTATCATTACCAGCGTGTAAGAAGGAAAAAAAAAGCATTGGTGGCTAGAAATTCTGTAGCTACTCAAATATTTATTACATGTAATTGTGGTTTAGCCTGTAGTTCAAGGGAAAGAGTGATGCGACAAATACAATTAGGTATTTCAGGCTTCAGCAAAGGCTACAGTCAAAATGTTGCGTAACCTAAAGCCATGGTGAGCGTCTTTGTGGACAGGATTGACCTGTTCGTCGTGGTGAAGTTCCTCAAGCAACCTTCAGCGATTTCAAAAGGATTATCCTACTGATGTTTGGAAGCATTGAAACCCTGTTAACCTGAGATTTGAAGCTCAAGTTATCAGAGGCTCTTCGAAGCTAATTATATCACAGAGCTATTTAAAGGGTTAAGAGTCTCTTCACACAAACCATGTGATTGCTGAGATGATCTGGAGAGAGAGAAGAACCATCCAGAAGAACAACCATCTCTGCAGCACTCCACCAAACAGGCTTGTATGATAAAGTGGCCAGACGGAAGACACTCCTCAGTAAAAGGCACATGAAGGACTCTCGGACCATGAGAAACATAATTCTCTGGTCTGATGAAACAAAGGCTGAACTCTTTGGCCCTCATGTCTGGAGAAAAGAGAAAGGTTTTCCCTTCAGAAAAGAATGTATGTTTTAGTAGAGTTCATTCTGAAATTCTATTTTTTTAGATACAATTTTAAGAGGTTATTTAAAAAAATAATAAATTCAAATAGTATTAATGAAAAGTGTAACGCTCTTCGTGTGCCCTTTTATGACCCGCTGATCAGTAAGTTCACCTTGAGCTCCTGAAAAAGGCATTTCCTGTTTGTCAGCCATGCTTCCTTTTAGTCACTAAAATTAGCTTTACAATTGTGAACATGCAAACATAAGGCATTAGATCACAGATGTTTACTCAAACTCTTTTGCACCTGTTTATAATGCCGACATACACACATTATATGGACAAAGGTATTGGGACACTTGAGTTTTCCAGCTATATGTGATTCTTCCACCAACATTAAGTGTTTTGTACAGGACAGATGTGGTGGTATGAAATATATATACTTTTTTTTTTTCCTTCACTATAACTAAGAGCCATATCTGTTTTAACATGACGATGCACCTGTGTACAAAAAGTCAGCTCCATGAAGATTTGGCTTGGAGTGGAAGATCTCGATTGGCCTTCTGTAGAGCTTTATGAACGCTATTGAACTCCTTTTAGGATGAATCGGAATGCTGATTGCACTCCAGGCCTTCTCTTTTACTGTAGTATACCACTGCCTGACTTTGTGGCTGAATGAACACACATCTTCACAAGCACTCTCCAAAATCTAGTGGAACATCCTCCTAAAAGATTGAAGGTTTTTGTAGCAGAAAATAGGGTCTAAATGTGGATTGAGATATCCACCATATGAAAAAATAGAATGCTTTTTGGACATATCATCCTAACTTTTGTTTGGATGTTTGGGGTTTCTGGGAGTTTCTGAATTGTTTTCGAATTTGACCTTGTTTAGAATAAAGGCTTAGATGTTCGACTTGGAATCTGCTGAAGCGACTTTTACAATTTGAGGGTCACACCATCTATATTACAACTTAGACCACTTTGGACTTCTCTTTCCATATCTGTTCCTTTAACGCCTCAAACTCCATTTTCTCATGTTTATTCTATTTATATTACGGTTTCCTGGGATTGCCATATCTACCACAAACAGCTTTCGTTTCTTGGGGCTCCTATTAACCTATGAGATACCAACGTACTTGTAGATCCATTGTATGTCTGCTATTCTGTTGTTACCTTCCTGATCACCACCAGGCTACACTTAATGGTACCAAATGACCTCCTAATATCCCTGTTATATATCTTGCTGAGCTGGATCAATGAGCTGATGCCTCGTGTGTGTGTGTGTGTGTGTGTGTGTGTGTGTGTGTGTGTGTGTGTGTGTGTGTGTGTGTGTGTGAGAGAGAGAGAGAGAGAGAGTGATTCAGATAAAGAAATAAAACTCCAGACATCATGGAATAGGAATGAATCCTGTCAGCCTATCACACGCTCCACTTACTGTTCTGTAGTATTAGTATGCAGTGTGTTTTGTGTGTGTGTATGTATGTGTAGAATGACTGGTGAAGGCTGATGCAATACCTGTGCAACAGATTCGGATGCATTGTAAGAACAGGACATCTTCATTGGCTGGAGACTCTGAAACACTGCTGGTGCTGTTACTAAGAAGAACTGAACAGGAGATGTTGTTTATTTGTTTGTATGTTTGTTCAATTGTTTTATTTTTACCTTTTTTTTGGCATTTATCTAATGATGAAATACTACTGTTTTTTTCCGAGGGCTTTTTAAGCTGTATAATTATCTGTCTTTTGGCCTATATTTCTATTTATTTTGCATTATTTAGATTTTTGAAGAAATAAAAAATTGTGTATATA